>JAXDDX010000027.1:1100000-1465000 GCA_034670405.1 Hoplostethus atlanticus | reverse complement strand
AGCATTGTGCTCATTTGTTGTCGTTAGAGGAGTACATAGTGGTATATGCCCTTTGGTCCATAACACCATACATTTCTCCCTTTTGCCGTGAGTAACTCATTTTCCTCTGAGTCGTACTCCTCCGTGTATGTTTTCACTTCAAGGCGGTTGGACTCTAAATGAGCCCAGTTTGCCAGGCTGGATGAATGAGCTCCTTCATTTCTCAGGATGTGTGTTTAACTCTGTAACTAAGAAAGTGCAAGCAAGTGTATATTTGTGTGTTGTGTTGTGTGTGTGTGTGTGTATGCGCACGTGTGTTAGTGTTTGTGTCCGCATGTGTGTGTGTGTGTGTGTGTGCAAATTACACATGGGAGGGGGTGTGTATGTGTGTGCCTGCCCTGCATCCCTATGCGTCTCTCAGTGCGGCACCAAACTTCACATGACATCAATCTGAATGTGGGGAAATAGTGATCTCATTACAGGCATCTTGTTCCTGATTAAAACCTGCCGCCACAGCCTCCAGCACCCCCCCGTTTTTTTCATCCCCCTCTTGCTTACTCCCCATACCATCAACCCCCCTCCACCCTCCCTCTTCTACAATCCATCCCTCTCTCCATCTAACCCCCGTCTCTGTTACTCTCCCTCTCTATTTTTTTGCCCCGCCTCTTTCTCTCACATTCCCTCTACCAGTACCTCTCTCTCTCTCTCTCTCTCTCTCTCTCTCTCTCTCTCCCAACCCCTCCCTTTCTTGCTCTCTTCCCTCTCTGTCCCTCCTCTTCTCTCCATCGCTCTTTAACCCCTATAACCTCACTCCCTCCCTCTCTTGCTCTCTCCATCTCTCTCTCTCTCTCTCTCTGTCAACCCCCCCTTCCTCTTTCCTTTCTGCCTTTTCTCCTTCTCCTCTGCCAGGGAGCCCCAGGGCTCCAACTCTTCCATAGTTTCTTGAATGCAAATAAGTTGATTCTAAAGTGGAAACACACGGTGGAGTACAACGTCTTCATGAATATTGCATAGCTTCAAAAACACACCTGAAGACGCTGCAGAGCTGAAAACTAAACAATGCCTGTGTTTGCTGGATGATTTCCTGTGAGGAATTGCCTCTCGCATTCGACTTTTTGTCAGAGGAGACTGTGTTAGGATTGATGTCACCAGTCAGGGCAGTACGTTATGATGTCACTGGCTCAAGTTAATGATACGAGAACGGAGGAGGCCATAGGCCATGTTTCCAGTGGTGCCCAGAGAGAGAGAGGGCCGAGAGATAGCACCCTGATCTATCTTCATTATCTCCCACTCTGCAGCCTCCCAGACACAATGATCATAAATCTCTGCCTGGAGCACACTTCACTGACACTGAAACACAAACACTAGTAACCTCTGACCTCTTCACTGCTACTGCCTACACACACTCATCCATGCACACAGACACACACTTATTCACATATGTTCACATGCATGCTGCACACACACACACACACACACACACACACACACACACACACACACACCCTCCTCAAGCTCTCTGCCATAATTCAATAAGAAGCATAGCATGTTCAGCACATTGACACACAAGCGTATCTTCACTTGCACTTGACTACACACACTGACACATACGCATGGTATCAGGCAGCTCCAGTCAAAATGCGCAATTTGCATCACTCTAATGGCTGATGTAGAATCAGTGCATACACTGGCCTGAAGCAGTATTTACTTTCTTGTTTCATATTAAATGATTGTTGTTGTAACATTACTATGTAAACACTTCAAGGCTTTGAATTAGCCCCTTGGAACCACATATAAGTCAAATGTAAACATGATAAGGATCAGCACAAGTCCCTTTTGCAGTATGGCTTAGATCTCTGCTTCCTGAATATAACGTTTCTGCAAAAAAACTGCCAACTTCACAGCGCCTCTCGCCTCGCTGCCTATCCCTTCATTCACACTGATTATGTATTAGCGAATCCACATCAAAACAAGACATGAAAGAACATTTCAATAGACTACTGTGGACCATATGTGGCTGTATACTATACATGGGGAGCACGTAGGGAGGTAGACAGCTGGGCTGGGTAGCGGTGGCTTTCTGTGATTATGATGGCTTGACTTTATTAGGGAGACGTATTGGGGGTCGGTGTATGTGAGGACAAGATCGCCGTCTGTCCCGGGCCGGTTACGAAGATTGACTTGCAAAAGAAGCAACAGTTATATCAGAGCTGGAGAATGGGAAGTGATGCATGGCCAAGTTTCAGAATAAGTACTGCATGTATAAGTGAGATGCTTTGCAAATGCTCATTGTGCTTAATTGATTTAGATATTTTCATATTTTAGTGGAAAAACAACATGTATACGTATACACAGAGATGTGTCGTTTTTTTTTTCTTTAAAAAGAGTTTTTCATATAAGACAAAGAACTGTGCTCGACACGTGACCCAAGACGTTGCATGAAGGTAAAAGTACCCGTTGAGGTGTGTCCTCTCCTCCCAGTTCTGAGGTTTGGGGTCATAACCAACCAACTAGAGAAACATCCCATTCAGACAACAGGGCAAACGCCCAGAACCACAAACACATAAACACAGATCTGAAACATATGATCTCATATGGAGAGAGAGGGGCACGTTCAGGGGCACACCCAACTCTGCTGCTGCTGCTGCTGCTGCAGAGTTCTGCCATCTCACAGGGGACTTCCCTGCAGCCAGCATGCCACCGCTGCTTTTATTTTAGGACTTTAGGAACAGAAACCTAGATTTAGAAACCTTTTTTTATTTTCATAATTTTGACTTTCTTCAATATATAATGCATAATGCTTAGCAGAATATTGTCAGATGATGTATCCTGATGATTTTTTTTTTTTTAGATATTTAGTCAGTTTAAGTTGTATCCACTACACCCCTAAGTAGTTTCATATGGGTCCTCAGAAATATTGGCTTTCTTTTATGTTTATCTAAGGGTAAGTATAGGTCACTACATGGCACAAACACATTTTTAGGCAAACTGTGACTTCTCAAAAGCCTCGAAAATGAAGGAGAGAAAAAGAGAATTTACCCGAGAGACAAAGAAGGGAGAGAGAATTAAAAACAGAAACTTAAGCTCTCTGGGCCTTTTTCTTCCCTCTAGGCATTTTGTGGCTTGTGAAAAAATGTGCTGTATATTTGAAGTGTTGGATCACGTGACAAAGAAAGGCTTTATGAATCAGAGAGTATAATTATTTCTTAGTGAGTGAGAGAGAGTGTGTGTGTGCCTGTGTTGAGGGAGTGAAAGAGAGAGAGAGAGAGAGAGAGAGAGAGAGAGAGAGCGAGAGAGAGAGGAGGAGGAGGAGAGAGAGTGCAAGAGGGGGAGTGAGAGAGAGAGAGAGCCTCACTGCTACTCTGTCTTTGCTGTCAGAGGGACTCTGATGAACGTACACAAATCTTTTCTCTTTTTCCTCGGCTAGCTCTGCTCATCGGTCCGTTCCACCACGTACTTCATCCGTCTGTCACATCAACACCAGAGCTGGTAAGTCATTTATAAAGAAGTTCAGAGTCAGTGTTCCTCAGTCAGAGCTTTCTTAGTTTTTTTTCCACATTCTCCCTCCGTTTCGAGTTCGAGTTTGAATTAGAGATAGACTGCATTTTTTTTGAGGAGCTTGTCGACAGTTTTAATTGAAGACCGGGAGTTTGGTTTTGCGAGGCGCTTGAGATGCTTTGAGAAAATCAATCAGTTTCCTTAAACCGGTTTTACGTGTGAGCATTACGCCTGCTGTGTGTTTGTTTACAGTGTTATCGTATGTTTGTATCTGTCTCATTTGACAATGTCAGACTGAGAGTGAAAACATTCAAGTACATATTTGAGCCTGTGTGTATTCTCTGCATGTGTGTTTGTTTGTCTGTGTGTGTGTGTGTGTGTGCGTGTGTGTGCCTGTGCACACATGTGTGCCTATTAGCAAGTGTTTCAAGTGTTACTCACTGCCTGTGGGGCTTTTTATTATTAGCATGTGTGTGTGTGTAAGTGTATGCACGCTTGCATGTGTTTGATCTGTGTGAATGTGTGCAGCTAGAGGAGTGACCAGTTCTTAACCTGCCCTTTTTTTTTTTTTTAAACCAACGTATGAACACTTTGATAAGACGAGCATTGTTTTCCACCCTTTGAACGGCAAAGGCTGATTCCTGTGGAGCGAGGAGTGTCTCCAACTTTGGGGTTTAGTTTACATGGATGTTTATTCATTGTTGCTCCATAGCTGACAGTGTTAGTTAGTTGTAATAGTGGTGCTGGCATAGGTGCTAGGTCAACAGGTTCCACTTGTTACAGCGCCGTGGCTATCAACAGGAAGACAAGCACATTTAGCGCTGCACGGTTTGGATATCAGATACAGACCAGGCACCTGACAGTAGAACATGTTGTTCCCTAGATTTCTTTCTTTCCACAGTGCTTTTGGTCTGTTGCTCCAGCAGGAACTGGTCAGTCGAGCAGCGTTACTGTATAGGTAGAGCACCGCAGCTGGACTGGCTCGGTTTTGCACCTGCTGTCCACCGCGTCTTTCCCCTGGCGGACCTGACATAAGTGTGAGAGGAGAAGGGAAATTTGGACTGAAAGTGAATTAAAAAACACCCACACGGCCGAGTGAGGGATGTCTGTCGATGGCCCATGATATCAGTGTCGCCCTTCCACTGTCATCTGGTCTTGCTATCAGTGTGACTCTGAGCTGGTGACATCTGGAGTGGAAGAAAAAACGTCCACACAGAGCAGCTTTAGCTTAATGTGAAGTCTGTGGTGTTCAGTGCTTTTTTTTTCATTGACAATTACAATTATAGTTTTGAATCAATGCTCAATTGTGCTGGGAGTTATAGGCTCCATGTCGATCGCTGTACCTTAATGGCCCCACCAAAAACATTTGTAACATTCTCGTAAACATTTTCAATTTTTAGCTGAACGATGCGTCATACATCAAACAGCAGATGGGCCTTGCAATCCTTAGCTCAAACGTTAGACTGGTGAAAGATGAAATAACTGCTGTGGAACAAAAGTAACAAAGAGTTCCTGTTCTCATAATGAAATTGTAGATAGGTTTCATGGTCGTTTTTCTATCTCTCACTTGGAACTAATATGTGCCATTGTTTGTAGATGAAACTTACATTTGTGTTTTGGATTGAACAGGTTAATGTAATGAGCAGAAGAGTCCATAAAAACAGGACACAAGAAAACAGGAAATACATTATCGTCTGTTGTATTTGTTTTATTCACACATTATTCTCCAAGTAAAAATATCAAAACATCAAAAGTAACAACCACCACCATCTAACATAATTCAAATTGCATAATATTATCTGTGATCATACTAGTTGTAGATGATACCACATGAGAGATTTATGTTATCTTTTACGTTATATGAGGTTTTACGGAAATAATTCAAAGACCGGTCGGTTGACACACACACAGACTAAAAGGTTTTGGAGGCTAACAGTGCTGTTTGTGACGTGGGAGTTGTTGATACCTGTCTTTTCCAGGAATTTCTATAGCAATTAAGGCCAAGTGGTAGGGAGGGGCTGGACAGGTGGTTTTAGGGGAATCGGAGGGGGGCTCCCCAGCACCACACTATAATTAACAGGGAAACTTACTGCACACCATTTCCTATGTCTATTTTTGCAGGTGTGCAGCTCTGATTATGAGCATATACATTTTCACGCCTGCCTCTGAGCCCTCATGAAAAGCTGTTTTGGCACAAACTTCTGTGCGTGTGTGTGTGTGATTTGTGTGTGTGTGTGTGTGTGTGTGTGTGTGTGTCTATGTCATGTGCATGCATTCTTTTGCATATTCAGTGTGTCTGTTTGCCCCTGTTTCTTTTTGAGTGTTACTTTCACTCCTGGGGCTAAAAGCAGTGGTTGCGAGACCCATCCATTATACATCTCCTTTCACAGTACAAGGGATTATTCTCCCTCTGGTGTGAGAAAGAGAAACATTCATAGCTGTCCTTCTGAATCCTCCCCAGTAATTACTAAATAACACTTAATAGTATCAACAACTTTACCCTTCAAATCGGATCAGTAGCCATCACACTGTTGCCTGTTTGAACCTTCCTCTTCCTTTGTGTTCCCTGTCTCTCTGCCTCTCTCTCTCTCTCTCTCTCTCTCTCTCTCAAAGGCTTTCAGCCTCACCTTAAGCCGTTTTTTGTCCCCCTCAGCACTTCTCTGCATTTTCCTCCTGGTGTGGTGTGTTTTCTTGTTTTGTTGGCCCAACTGGAGTCTCCATGTTGAGCACTCCAAAGAGCTCCACCGCATCATGGAAACGGCGTGCTGTCAGGATGACTTCATCATGTCACAAAGTGTTTTATGTCTCAGTCTGAGTTCTCACTCTTTCCATACTGTTCTCCACCACTGCAAGTCAACACAGTCTGTTCCCTGGGACTATGCTGAAACACACCAAGAGAAAAAAAGAATCAACTGACGTCTGATGATGTTGATTTATGGGCGACGAGAAACAAAAGAATTGCATAATGACACTCCTCGGTGACACTCTGAAGTGACAAATGATTTCACAAAGGTTGTAGTTATCATTCCTGCTGTATGCAAGTATGTGTCTGTGTGATTCCAAGAGTGGGCAGATGTCAAACAAGTTTGAGTTGATGGAATGCAGGGCTGTTGGGAGGCAGAGGACCGTCTGTCAATAGATGTCTCTCTCAGAGCCATTAGCCACGGCGCTTGATGAAAGACGGGGAGCTGTCAGCGGTACCTCTGCTAATAAACTGTGTTGACGACAGTGCTTTCGCAGCCAAAATACTGCTGATGCGAACAACAGGATCGGATTGCGCCCTCATCTTCCTCTTTCATTATGAACACTTTTAATTTATCTGTGACTGTTCCCGAGTCCATAAACAATCCCTGATGGCGGTTTGTGGGCATATTAAGCAGTGATGACACAAAGGATTCATTTTGCACCCAGACGACCGGGAACGCCAATCTGTCGACTTGGTTAGGAAACGTGGTTTAAGTAGAGTCATTTCTTTCATTGCGGCGGTTCTCTCATTTCACCCAGGACCCACAACTTAAACATAACCCTCAGCTTCAAGTTCACATTTCCTTTATTATGTTGCTGAGCATAAATCACTCTATGATGCTGACAATTGGAATACTGTGCCTGGAAGACATGCACGGTTTTGTGTCGAGAAATGAACAGGAGTGGGCAAGTCAGAGGTGGAAAAAGAGTGAGAGGTCTCGATGATTCTGCCAAGCTTTTTTCCTCGCCAGGATACATGGACAAGTTAATTTATCTTGAGGCTGTGAATTTAAGATTCAATCCCTCCAGTAAAGGTTTTGACTTGCTGCTCTGGCCCCGTTTGATTGACGTATAGTTTCATGTAACCTTGAAAATAATTTCTTACTTTGGGAAACCCTATAAACCTGCGTCAAAAAAATGTCAAAAAAGTGTTTTTTTGTGGGGAGCCAGAGCAAAATCTCCGTGAGGTAAACTTACAACAATATGCCTCAACGTATCATGGCACACAGTGAAAGGCTGCTGTGCCGCTGTGTTTTTTCCGTGAGTGAGAAGAGGAAACGCACAACAGTAAACAGACCGGGGCAGCAATGGCACCCAGACTCCTGCTCATATACGCAGAGTAATCACCTGTGGTTTCTTCTGCTGAGTAAAAAAAAAAAAAACCAACTGCCTCCCTTGGTCGTGCGGTGCGGAGCTTCCTGAGATGCCGTGATTTATTTGTTATGTTTGAGTGCAGTTCTTTATTGCCTGAGGGGGCCCCGCTCCGTCACAACAGTTAAGGCACAATTGTTGTTTTGCTCACAGAGGATTTGATACCCTTTGTTTGACGGACATTCAATCTGTGGGAACTATTCTCTCTCTCTCTCTGTCTCTCCATCTCTCTCTCTCTCTCTCTCTCTCTCTCTCCACTCTCTGTGCTGCTCTCTCTGTCTTTTTGTTGAAATCCACACTCCTCGACAAACAATTGAATCCCCATTCTCTCTGCTCTTGTAGCAGCATCTCCAAAATCGCGGGCTAGATTGATTTCATTTGCTACACGATGTTTTGTCCCGATAACATCGATGGATCATGTCAAATGTAACCGATAAGTCAGTTGTGACACGATGTAGCATTGAGAGGTCTGACGCTCCGGTGTTTACGGAAACAAGCAAAGTAAATTTAAACCGCTACAGTGCACCTCTTAGGCAACGATGGAAAGTCCCCACGCCAGAACCTGAACCCACCCATAGCTGGCCGTGGTGCTGCCTCGCCTGCCTCCCTGTCCGGCGGCCCTGCCCGCCTGCTGCCTCCTGTGTGCCCCCCAGGCTCAGGGGAAGTGGGGAGGCCCTGCATGCCCATTTGGCCCTGGCTAACGGGGGATGAGGTCACTCCAAATTCCCCTTATCCCCTTATAGCCCCAGACGGGCTGGCGAAGCTGGGCCTACCACAGGACCCAACATAAAACACAAATGGCTCTGTAAAAAGCTGCTGAGCTGATGTGACTCATTAAAAACACTGGCGCCAACTATTTTATTAATTCATTATTGTGTTTGGGGAGCGAGAAGTTACAAGGTTCATTTTTCAGTGGGTTTCCCTTTAAGAGCCTGTGTGTGTGTCTGTTTGTCTTTCTTTCTTTCTTTTTTCTTTCTGTCTTTCTTTCTTTCTATCATTTGTGTAGTCCTTACAGTTTTTTTTTTTTTGATTGATTGCTTCCTTGGTCCCTTTCTGCCTTTCTCTTTCTTTTCCCCATGGCTCTTTCTTGATGTAGGCCAAGTTACAAGCCTTGAAATAAGTGTGAACGCAGCGTGCCGTCTTAACCTAGTGTGAGTGATGTGCTCAGGTAGGATGCTCCAAGTGGTGCTGGCGGGGGGGGGGGCAGGAGCTCACTGGAAGCTCGATATGCTGCTGTTTCTGTTTCTGTCTTCTCCAGACCTCCTCCGGGAATACGCGAGGCGCATGCCTGCAGCCGTACCATCTGCCAATCCTTCTCTCACTCATACGCACTCTTTCTTTCTCTCTATCCTTCTCTTTTCTCCCGGCACTCGTCCACAGTGTGCTGCCTTTATGGGGCCTGGGCTGAGTTCATGCGGCAGATACCCAAACGGGGCAAACGCTGGCCAAGTACATACTCATAACACACGTGCGCGCTCAAAAGCACACACACACACACACACACATAGATATTATAAGCCTGTGTGTTGCTGGCAGTTTTGTTTTTCCAGTCTGGACTTCTCCCATTAGGCCGACTGTGAAATCTTTAGTGATGTTCCTGTGTGTTAGCCACACAGCTCCACAGGGTCATGGTACAAGTTGTATAAGCAGCAGAAAAGAAGGAGAGGGATGGAGGGGGAGAAAAGGGGTAAAAGAGGAATGGAGGAGAGGACTATAAGGACATGATTATAGAGAGTTTAAGGGGAGTTGGGGTGGGTTAGAGAAGGGAGGACACGGTGCAGGGTTAGAGTTTGGATGAGAAACAGACTGAAAAAGGGAGAGAGAAAGAAAGAGAAAGACAGAAAGAAAAGGAGAGATGGCAGTATGGCCGTGTTGGCAGGATGGGGGTGGGTGCCTATCGGCGGCTGCTCCTTCCTGAAACGTGGCCACCCGAGCCTGCCTGGGCCCTGGACGCACATGTGGAACAGTTTACTGTAATGGAACTCTAAATTAGTGGTGGTTTGAAGCTGCCTGCAGCAGTAGGGTGTAATTAACTGGCTCTGTTGAAAGAGAAAGAGCCAGAAAGAGAGGCATGGAGGGAGCCAGAGCCCTGGAAAAGGCAAGGGGGGGGGGGGGGGTGAGGTGTGTGTGTGTGTGTGTGTGTGTGTGTGTGTGTGTGTAGTTGGGTGCTCTCACACATGTTTTTTTTTGTGTGTGTGTGTGATTGCCTGAGCGTGCATACGTGTGAGTGTGCGTGTGTGTGTGTGTGTTTCAGACTTGGTTGTGGCACATGCATGTGGAAAGATTTTGCTCTTTTTTTTTTTTTCTTCCCTGGGCACGGCGCCACCCCCCTAGTGCCCCCCAGTGCCCAGACCCTGTCACTGTGCCTCTGTGTGTTTCGCTCAGTTCAGCAGTTCACCGGTTCAGCCTTAGATCCCCCACCCCCCCTGTTTTTTTTTTCTTTGTTTATACCGAATTCATTACCAAGATTTTTCCCTGTCTTTTCTCCCAGATTCACAAGCCACAGCAGTTCCAAATTCCTTGGCTCTGCTCTTTTTCAAAACCACATTTAAAAAACAAGCCGATCACACCACCCACTCATAAAATCACGCTAGGAAAGCAAAAAGGGGAAAAAAAAAATTGAATGGGAGGGCGGTAGGCTTTCGCGAGATAGAGCGTTTCTTTTCCTGTATTCACAGTCAACAGTGGTGCATAACTGGAGCCTTGTCCACACTTGAGCCTGACTTGTCTGTACCTACGGCGGGGGAGTCAAAGTGACGGCCGCAGGAGGGTTAGGGCCTAAATGACTCTGTGGGATGGGAGCCTGACCTCAAGAGAAGAGAGTTGGAAGTGACAGCAGCAGTTAGCAATCAGTGGATCTCATTTTCCCTACCCCCTACCCCCCCCCCTCCTCATGCTCTGGACCCCGTGTCTGGGCCTCTGGTCCTGGGGGAGAGAGGCGGAGAGGCAGGCTGCTGTGCTAGGCTGGCAGCAGGAACAGAGGAGCTCTTTATAGTAGAGTTCTGGTGATTTAAATCATATGGCATAGCCTGGAATCACTGTAGAAGTCTGGAAGCTTTTCAAAACTGCAGGAACAAGAGCTCTCTCTCTTTTTCCTCTCTCTCTCCCTCTTTCCCTCCCTCCCGCTCTTCCCTGTTATAACTTTTTCCAAACGTCTTTCTTATTTTCTTTTCCCCTCTCGCCCAGTCCCAGTTTTTCTGGCTTTTCCTCTCGCTGGTTACTCGCTCTTTCTCCTCTCACATCTTTATCTGTTTTGATTCTTGTTATTCCCTCCTTCCTTCCTTCCTTCTTCCTTCCTATTCTCTAATACCTGTTGGTATGAGGTTTGCACATCCTTCTCACGTTATAACTGGGGATGAACTATTCCCTGTCCCAGAACTCAGAAGGATCAAACCCCAGAGTTGACATGAGGTGAATCTTGTTTGTGGAACATAAAGAGGATCTGGACAAAAACCACTGATTGTATCATCACATCCATGCCAATGTTATCAGAAGCATTTATTGTCATGCTTTATGTGGTGATTTTATTAGTTTGAACTAACATATTCTCTTCTCTGCCCCAGAACAGTGAATTGGATGATTGTTTTGAAGTGGAGTCCGTCCTTCCTTCAGCAAACCAGAGGCCCCATCATTCTTCCTCCAGTCCCCACATCCTGAGAGCCTTTGGAGGGAGAGGAATTCCAGGTTTTCTGGGGATTTCCAGGTGTTGTGAGAGCGATCTCCCTAACTCAGCGGCCTGCTGCGGACCCCTGGGTGCTCCGTCGTCATGGCTACCAACAGGGAACGGCAGGTGGGTCACATGACCGGCTTCCCATCTGCTGTCTACCCATTCGCCTTCAACTCCATGCGAAGCCACTCCCCCTTCGACCTGCTGGCCAACAGCAGCCTGTTTGGGAGATTTGGTGCTGACCTGCCCAAAGAGATGGCTGCTCTCTGTAAGTCATTTTCATTGTTGTTTTTTCACACAAGGTTCACACAAACCTGCGTGTATGGATGTATGCGTACGACTTTCCTCCCCTCTCATGTAACAACTTTCAACTGTAACTGTAGATGTGGGCCCATACCTTCATTTTAGACAAGTCACATTAAACAATTTAGCTGTTCACAAATCTACTGGAAAGAGGAAAACGTGCCCATCTAAATTCCACTTCATTATGTGTAATTTTGTGGAAACGGAAAACTTTAGGGTCTGTTTGTGATATAGGACGAGCGGTAGAAAAACCCCCCAAAGAAACCATGAGAAAAAAATCCAGTTCCATCAATACGAGGATTCCTTTATTCCTGTGGCTTCCTTATAGATGCTTGTAGATGGTGTGGTTGTGACCACATACTCTGGCTGGCTTGGCTGGCTTAACTGGTGTGTGTGTGCGTGTGTGTGCGTGTGTGTGCGTGTGTGTGCGTGTGTGTGCGTGTGTGTGTATCTGGACCACTCACAGAGCTTTTGTGAAGCAGGCAACCCACAAGTCTGCAATTAGAGACAAAACAACATTCCTTCAATGTGAGGTGATGAGTGGTGTGAGCAGCAACAAATATTTGAAAGTGCAACAAATATTTGAAAGTGCAACAAATATTTGAAAATGAGCACTTTTGCAATTCAAAGAGTCTCTCGCTTTTTTTTTTTTCAGAGTGGGCATACCACCCACCTTTTCACATTTTGTTGAAAAAGGAATAATAGAGGGGATACTCAGACATCTCGGGTTCACAGCCCAGAAAGGTGAACTGGCCGATCAGTGCAAGTCTTAGCACTATACAGCACAGTCCAGCACGGTTCTTGTAGTTCCAGACCTGGCCACAGGGGGCACTGTTGTATACTGAACAATTTGGACGGGATGATGTATGGAACACTGAGCACAAAGAGGAGATTGTTGGCAGTCCAGAGCGTTTATCTGTCATGGAAAAACTGGCTAGATTTCACAGCCTGCTAACATATATTGCTCATTGTTCAAGACACCTGCTTGTTTCCAAACAATCTGCATAAGATGTTGGGAGACTTGGAAAGTAATCCAGCATAGAAATAATGTGGTTTACATTTTTTTGTATTTTTTAATCAACATCAGGATTCTAGGTCAGGGTGTATCCTGCTGCGTTATGCGCTGCTCCCTGCACTGGGTGTATGTGTGTGAGAGAGATAGTGAGAGAGCGAGAGAAACAAAGAGAGAACGAAAGAACAGGAGCACTTTCATTGTGGCTAGGGGTAGGGCATGGGGTAAAGGTAAGCTGGAGTTATTTGAAATCTTATCTGGGTGCAGTGCTAAAGGGGTGGTGGGTGGTAGGTGGTGGGGCTATAATGGGTGTGGGTGGCAACAGCTGAGTGGAGAGCCTATGAGCCCCCCTGCCTATGTGTGCAGTCCCCCTCTCTCTCCCCACAGCATGCCTGAGCACCTCTCCAGCCTTTCAGCCGTCAATCACTACTCCCCCCCCCCCCCCCCACCGCTGCCCACCTAATCCTCAAGGTATTTTCACAGAACCAGAGAGAGAGAGAGAGAGAGAGAGAGAGAGAGAGAGAGAGAGAGAGAGAGAGAGAGAGAGAGAGAGAGAGAGAGAGAGAGCGAGAGAGAGAGCACCCGGGGGTAATGTCCTAGTGTGGTGGAATCCAAGAACACACCCTGCTAGGAAAACACACAGACACACATGCAAACACACCACCAGACACTTACACACATACACACACACACACACACAGTCTCTCGCTCTTTTTCTCTCTCTCTCTCTCTCTCTCTCTCTGACACATACACAGCCCCTCTTTCATCTAAAAATTAGAAACACACTTCTGACACAAAATCAAATCCCACTGCACTGACAAATGGATTCTTTTTGGTTTTTACGCTGGCACGGGTTAAAACAAAAACAAGTATCAAAGCACAACAGGCGCAGGCAACCACATGCATTAGAGCTTCATACATGAATGCTTGTATTGACACATCCACACTGACAGTAGTATCGTTCACCGGGGTTATGGAGTACATAACTGTGTCGGAGCTTAAACCAAACCGGGGTCAAAGTTTAAGTTGGGATCATAGTCGCAATTAGCTTCGACCCAGCTTTTAGAACGGAGATTGACATTCTTTTAAGGCGAGGCAAGTCGTTTTACCGATGACATTCTCGTTCCCGACTCTCTTAAAAAGACAAAAGGCCTTGGTTCAGACATTCCCCAGGCCCTGTTTTCTTCTTCTCCTTCTTCTTCTTCTTCTCCAGGAGTTGGCTTAACAGGCCTGCTCATTGTTGTCAGAGCTGTCTGTAGGCCAGACTGAGAAAATACCTTCCACATAATGGGAGTAGCACAGGGGAGATATCTGTGTGTGTGTGTGTGTGTGTGTGTGTGCGCCTTTAAACAGCACCGCATTCTTGCGCAGCTTCAGAGCTCCATGCGTAATTGCTGTGAGAAAGGTAAGGACGGGTGCCGCCTACCTTTGTTGGGTGTGCGTGCAGCCAAGCTAGCTGTGCCGACAGGTCGGAGCACCTCCCACAGCGGCGCTCTGTGTTGGCACAGGAGCTTTGGAAATACCTGTTTTGCACAGAGAAGGGAAGAGATGACAGAGGATGGGCGGGCGAGGGGGGAGGGGACGGCGTGGGCGGACTGTGTCCACGTAGAGATAGTAGTTCCTTTATTCTTAATGCATGTATGGAGGATAAGTGCGGCCTACAGCTTTTTCTGAGGCCAAGTTATCTATGAATGAGTTTGATCAGAGTGTGTGGGTGTGTTGCAGGACTTCTCCCATCCCTTCCATCTGCCTTCCCTCCCATCCCCGTGTAAACGCACAAAGGCGTGTGCTCATCCATGAGAGAGTTTGACGGCTCTCTGCGCAGCGTGTAGCGGAGGCCGTTATCAGTTGATCCCTGTCATTATGGGAGCCTTTCAAACAAACAGTTGGAAGCCCATTAAGGCCACTTACTATGTGATAACATCACCACTGAGCCCTGAAACACCTCTCTAAGCTTTCACCAATCAGGGCTGGAGCCCTGGCCCCCAAAGCCAGCCACAGGGATGTTTTGAAAAGCTAGTAGGTCATTTCCTTCAGTCCACATGGCTCGGTCCGAAAGCTGAAGTCCTTTGCTAGGCCCCTACTCTCCATACAGACAATCATTTCTAGCATAATGCTTTGTGATTGAAACAGAAAGCACATTAGACCTTCAGCTGTGAGAGTCTGAGGTGCGTCTGAGTGTGATGAAATAAAATGCATTGTATTAATAGAATGGAATGAATATCTTGTTCAAACTTGTAACAGCCAGCCTGGTCTGCTCAACAGTGCCTCTGATGGAGACAAGGGGAACAGTTGTGGTGTTGACATAAAGTGTGTTGGACACTACATACACCGACACACACACCGACGCACACACGCTCAGACACGTACACTTATTAGCATGCTCGCTGGCAAGCATACTTGCATGCACCCACGTCCATGCACACTCATGCACAGATGCTTGTGCACAGACACACACACACACACACACACACACACATACAGTCACACAAACACACACAAAACCATTAAGTCAGTCAGGCTGTGAAAAGGACCAAAATGTTCCAGCAAAAAAAATATACTCATGCAGAGTGACATAATTAAAAACACCCATTGCATTTTTAAACCCACACACACACACACACACACACACACACACACACACACACACACACACACACACACACACACATAAGGAGGTCATGTTGGCTTAGGGAGCTCGGGGAGTTATGAAAAGGAACCATTTTGGTGGGAAATGTGGTATGAGAGGGAATGTAAAAGGGAACCTTTAAATGGAGGAGAGGGATCGCAGGGAAGGACGTCGGCTAGCAGAACGAAGCCTCCTCCGCTGGAGGGGCAGCGCAGCACAAACACCACATTGTAGCAAAGTATTTATTTTTATAAAAGTTGAACGTCTGGGTTTCTGCCTAGCCTTGATGGAGGTAGGTAGTACGTGGTTGACGGAGTACATTTGGATGTGTCTGGGTTCACGTGTGTAAGTGTGTGTGTGTATAGGCGTACGTGTCAGAGGATGTGTGTACTTATGTGTACATATATTTGAGAGGAGGGAGGGAGAGGTGGAAAGGAAAGAGAAAGTGAGCTATGCATAGATATGAAAATGGATGAGCTCAGCCCCATTACCCTCCACTTCCTTACAGGCACAAACCTCCCTACAGGCGCAGGAAGTCAAATCAAATTTCCACTTTTGTATTCTTGCGTGCTCTTTAACCGGCCCTGACATCGCATGTGTTGTGAAACGTAGCCCGAGGTTGTGAAAGGCCCTAGGAGAGACCCTGAGAGTTCATTTACGAGAGTGACACCAATCCATCTCCCTCCTCTGTCAATCTCGGAGCGGCGTTTACTGATCTCTGCTAGATTTAATGGACAGGCAAGTTACGGTCTGAGCCAGGAGTGAGTGAGTACCGATGGGGATTTCAAAGAATTTTGAAACAGCATCCGGAGTGAGAGACAGATATAGTCAGGTTGATAAAAATCTCCGAAAGCCGCTGACAGCCTGTGCAAGCCATGGTAGATAATGGAGTTTATTACGTATAATATAATCACGCATTACAGTCACATCAAAACTTTAAATTGCCCCATGTGGAATAAATAAAGTTGTACTGAATTGAACCAACATGAAGTCCCAATACAGTGAAGGGCTCTGGCACTTCTGTAATGGTGTACGGGGTGTATATATATAATGATTTTGAGTGATCACCTTCCCATGATGCATTTCTTTCTTAACAAGAGTGGTGTCTGCCCTTATCAGCAAGGCATGAGAGCTCAATTATGATTTGATGACAATGATCTGGGCTATTTTTGGATATGCAAAGCCGTATTCAATAGAGATTGCATTTTCTACCGTCGTCAAATTACGGTGCACCCAGATATCACTCTGAATCAATGTCAGCAGTGATTCGCATTGACATTGGGGACCTCTAGGGGATGAGCACCAACACTGTATCAGAAGAGAAAAGCACCATTATAGAGCCATCATGAGAAGTCTGTATGCTGTCATGGTCACTACTTTGACCATAACCTGTATATAGCCAGTTATGGATGCTAGATCTGGTCCATTAGTGTGTGTGTGTGTGTGTGTGTGTGTGGGCTTGCACGTGTGCGTGTCATGACAGCATGTGTTGTGCTGTTTGGCTGCGTCCTTGATCTATCAGTGAGACTGGAGCCTCCTCAGGCTTTAATAAACAGCTCTGCATCGTCTGACATCCCTTCTTTCATCTCCCTAGGCGACCACTAGCCTCAAGATGACAGCTCTCTGAGGCGCTCCACTCCTTTTTGGAAATCGATTCCCCTCACATTGCTCCGTTTTTTTTGTTGTTTTTTTCACCCGAGCTGGCCATGATTCAACAAGCGAGACAAAGGGACAGAAAGTCCCACTCTGTTTTTCCAGACAATTTAAACACTCGGCGAGGGAGTTTTGTGAAATTGGTAGCAAATGGAATATCTACTCCTCCATGATATCCTCCTAAACCCTGCAGGCTCATGCACTCTGAATTCCCTTACTCTCTCCTCTCCTCTCTTTTTCTTTTTCTTTTTCTTTTCAGCCTTCACCTTGGATTTCCTCTCGTTATCCCTCTCTGCCAGTTGGAGCCAATTGCCCTATGTGCTGGAAACCTGCTGAAACATGGTGTGTGTATATGTGTGTGTGTGTATGTTTGTATATTTGCATGTGTGTGCATATATATGTGTGTGTGTGTGTGTGTGTGTGTGTGTGTGTGTTTGTGTGTGTGTTCATGGAAAGTCTGAAAAGGAGTAGGTGGTAAGGGAGAGGCCACAGAGAGTACTACAGTTCTGACATGATGACAGATGAAGATAAAGAGGCCACTATTAAAAAAGGGAGGGGTCTGTTTTCAGATGGGCCTTTGTGGGCACGTGCAAGACGAAGACTGCGCAATGGCGAGAAGGGTGGGTTGGGCCCTCACAAGGCGTAGGAGGGCACACAGGCACAGGGTGGACCTGTGGGAACATTTTTTTTTGGCTGAGCAACTAAAAATCTTTCCCTTTTTTTCCACAATACACGGGTAGCAAAATGCCATGACAGTGCAGATAGAGGAACAGAAAGAAACAGAGTGAAAAAGACCTTTCTGAAAGATGGCCAAGACCGATAGCGTGCTGAAAAGTAGCTCTGTTCTGCTCTGGTGGGACGAGCATGTGAACAGAGGCGAACATGGCCGCTGAAAAAAGGCCCTTTCTCATAACTCAGGCCTCACTGTCCCCACGTTGCCCCTCAGTGACACATCAGGTATCTCCCAGAGATATATTGTGAGAGAGTCAGGTAGATGAGTGGATAAGATTGCATGTCTTGTCGGAGCTGAACATGTTTACAATGCCGTGCTAGGTGGACCAGTTGATGGATGTGCGAGAGAAAGAATGTCAGGATTGTACCCTGTTTGCTCTGCCGCACACAACCTGAACATATCACATTGTTTTGTACTCTTGACTTCATAAAGAACATGTATTTGGCTTTATGGACCTTGTTGTTGTTTCATTAGGTTACAATCTTCGGTAAAAAAAACCTGTTCACACTCTGTGTGTGTGTGTGTATATAGGTAACCTGAAGCTGGCTGTGGTGGGAGGGAGCTCTGGACTGGTGTTTAGTGTCTCTATCATCACCGGCAATCTGTTTCAGCACGTCCACACACTGCACACATGCTCACATCAGCTATGGAAAAGCTCTGCATTCCTTTCAAAATCACCAAGCCGGGTTGTGCACATAGCACATAAGCATTTAAAGGCAAGCTCACTTTACTGCCTCACACACCACTGTGTTGTTGACTGCTTGGCTGGGAGCTGAATGACTGTATACAGAGGAAGTGGCAACAATGTGTTGTATACGTCTTATCTGTAATTGGCATCAGAATGTCAGACAGTAGTAAAGGGTGATTTTCATGGTCTCCAATCCATGCGGAGCTACAGGTTGACTGGGTCCAGCTGAGCCTCCCTGTCTATGGATAGAAATCTATGAGATCCCTCGAAATAAAAGATCTCTTCATGAGAGAAAAGGACACGGAAAAAGTACAACATTTTGATGAATGTCAAAAGCTGATATAACCAGTGGAATTAAAGGTGATTGAAAGGAGTAATCTGATTTGACAATTGATTTGGCAGCCATTGCACATGAAACATTTCAAAAACCAGAAATGAAAGCAGAGAACTTAGTCACCTAAAACAATTCATGCAGTCAGGGAAAAAAATGGCCATAGGGAACTTGATGAAATGGGGAGAGTATAAAAAAATAAAAGAAGAAAAAAAGAGAGAATTAAGGAGAGCGATGGAGAGACTTGTGAGCCAGCGAGTGAGCGAGGGAGGGAGGGAGGGCAGGATAAGTTTGGGGGGAAAGTTAGTGGCCCAGTGGGGGTTTCTTCTGGAGTTCAACCTCTCCGGCCGGGGAAGGAAGGGGAGGAGGGAGGGGAGGGAGGGACCTGCCTGGGTCAGCAACAGTATGGAGTATGTGTAGATTAGATGTCTAAACTCACTCCACAAACCTTCTGAAGCGCTGGAAGACTCCATCTCTCACTGATGTGTGCAAATTAATGGAAAACTCAGTTACTGCTCTGAATTATGGGCTAGAACTCCGTAAAAGAAATGTCAAATCCAGGAGAGTAGGAATCGGCGCCATAAAGCTTCAAACAGAAAGTGTTCAAGTGTGGGCAGACGATAAGTTGACTGTGTTGCGGCTCTCTAACGCAGGGACAGCCCTGCCAAACAACGCTGATGTTACATAGAGCATTTGAGCACCAGGGGATTAGCCAGTCTTGGTTTCCAGGATGCCGCATGAAACTAACAGGGAGAGGAAAAAAAAGAAAGACAGGAAGAAGAAAAAAGACGTGAGAAGAATTCTAGTGGATCATAAGGGCAGTGATGATTTAAGATGAAGTGAATCCCAATCGAGACATTGATTCAATTACTGTGGGTGGGAGGGGTAGAAAGAAAGAAAGAAAGAAAGAAAGAAAGAAGAGTCACTTTTTAACAACAACCTGCTAGCAAGGTCTTCTTTGATAGATACCAGTTTGTATTTGAGGGAAGCCCCTCAGCCACCACCTCACTGTTCTGTGGTTCCTGTCATAAAGTGCCCTGCTTTATGACGTGACAGTTATATGAAGAAAGAGACAAATACTATTGATGTTCTTTACTGTTTAATGCAACAAAAGGGCTGTTAAGTGTGTGTGTGTGTGTGTGTGTGAGAGTGTAAGCATATGAGCGTGTGTGTGTGTGTGTGTGTGTGTGTGTGTGTGTGTGTGTGTGTGTGTGTGCCACTTTAAGAAAACAAATAAGGAATGAAGGAAAAAGCTTTTAGGTCAATAAACATTTTACTCGAAATCATTCAAAATGGGCTCAAATGCAAAGGCATGGTTTCTTTCATCAGAGAAAAGAGTGAAGTGTTAGACAGAAGAGGGGGAGGAGGGAGGGAGGGAGGGAGGGAGGGAGGGAGGGCACTGTGTGTTTATGGAGAGCCTAGCCAGCAGCACAGATTGACAGGAAATGGTGTCTTTTTTGCCTGCTGGGCTGTACCACTTGTACTGGTCTGACAGGGGGAGATGAATGTGTGGGGCACGGAGACTAAAGCCATTCTATTATCATACATCTCCCATTGTATCACACTGTTTGCTTTAGCCCGGCCAGAGTCTATCTGTCTGCTGTGCAACAGTTAGGACCAGTGACGGGGTTTTTATTGACCATGGACCGCCTATTGATTTACTTTGATTTACTGTCACCGCGAGGCCACCGCTATGCATTACGGCTGGATTGTTTTTTAGCGCTACGCAGGACAGCTTGTGTTAAGGCAAAATAATTTCGGAGGGGCTAAATTGTGCGGTATGACCCGGTTGTGTGTTCAGGTGACGAGTGTCATTTGAAGACATCAGAGATCATTACTCGCCGTGTCCTGTGGCATCTGCACCCTCGTATCCCTGTGTTTCCTTCAAAATGTCATTCAGAGATAAATTAGAAAGAAGGGAAGAAGTGTGTCCAGCACATGGCGTGTTTGTGTATTGGGGGGTATTTGTCTGTACTGAGCAGGGCAGCCCTCATTCATCACTGCTAAAGCACTTCCACAGAGACAGTGAGAACTGCCCATCTCCTGTCCCCTGGAACAGACAGAGAAAAGGGAGGGATTTACCCTGGCATCTGGTTTCTGGGTTCAGCCACTGCACAATGTTCCCTCTTTCCCTATCCCTTTCTCTCTCTCTCTCTCTCTCTCTCTCTCGCTCCCTCTCTCAGAGCCAGCCAGTGGCTGGACTTTAATATGGTTATGATTAGAGACGGGGGCTCAGAGAAGGGAGGGGAGGGGGGGGGGCTCATATTTACTGCAGGGGAAATGGGGGAGGTGCGGTGTAGATCGAGAAAGAGAGAGGGACCAGATCTGAATAGGACGGGAGGGGAGGGGGGTTGTGTTTGTTTGCATTCGGGACTGAAATATGACACACAAAAGCAGCACGGACAAAAAGGAAGAGAAGAATGAGAATAAAGTTTTGTCCTCTAACCAGATCAGTCCTTCCTCTAGCGCAGGCTCTGCTGGCCGGCCCCCTCCCCTCCCCTCCCCTCCCTCGCTCTCCTTTCTCCCCCTCCTTCTGGGTCCCTGTCTCTCCCTCCCTCTCTCTCTCTCTCTCTCTCTCTCTCTGGCTTTCTCTCTCTCTCCACCCCCTCTCAGAGCGTCAGGCTGAGGCAGTTGGTTCGCTCCGCCGTGTCTGGGGCTCGGCGAGAGCTGTGAGAGGCTGTTATTTAGGTCTGTTACAGCAGACAGGGAGCAGCTCGCTCAAGGGCAGGGGGAGAGTAGAGAGTCAGAGAGTCAGAGTCACGCTCAGCACAGCTTAGCACAGCCACAGCCACAGTCAGGCAGGAACCAGCTCTGCATTCCAGCTGAGAGGGCAAAGGGGGGAAACTTCAGCGTCGGCAGGAAAGGACAGCGGAGAGAGAGAGAGAGAGAGAGCGCGACAGAGTGGGAGAGGAGAAGGGAGGAAAGGAAGCTGGCAGCAGATCTAGCTAGCTGTTGCTGCTGTTTGTTGTCACTGTTTTAGCAAGTGACGTGCCCCGTTCCAGCGGAGGGGAGGGGACGGCAGAGGCAAGGCTAAGGGTAGTGTTTTCTGCTGAGGGTGGGAGGGTACACTGAGGTGTGCCATGTTCGACTGTATGGAGGCTCTGGGAATGGGCCCCCGTCAGCTGTATGATGTCACCAGCCGCGGTGCGTGCATGTTGCGGAAAGCAAGCCCCTTCTTTGCAGGGCTGGACCCCTTCGCATGGACAGGCAGTGCCAGTGTTCAATGTAAGTGGCATCCTGTTTGCATCTCCTGTGTGACACGTTCATGCCTCTCTCTCTCTCTGCCTCTCTCTGCCTCCCTCTCTCTCTCTCTCTCTCTCTCCTAGTGGTGGCTTGTTTACCCCTCAGGGCTAGGCCAGGGGGCTGCTGTCAGGGGCGACAGACCACAGGAAAAGACTGGGACAGACAGTCTCCTCTCCTCTCCTTTCCTCTCCTCTCCTCCTCTCCTCTCCTCTGCCCACCCCCTTACAGCCCACAGCTAGTTTGAGCTGTTCAGCCATCCGAAAGAAACTCTCTGCTATGATATGATATGCACTGTGTGTGTGTGTGTACTTGTGCGTCTGTGTACTTGTGTGTGCTTGCCTGTGTGTGTGTGTGTGTCCACGTTTGACATGTGAGTGTGAGCCCACAGAGTCGGGTTTCAGGGACAATGTGAGGTTTGACCTTGCCAGGTGCTGTACTGTATACTAAAAACAAAACTCTAAGAATGGACAGACGACAGAAGACAGGAAGAGGTTTAGCGAGTGAGAGAGAGGGAACACTCCTGACACTTTTGGATACACTGTCAGCCATGCTCCTTTTATTGACAGTCGGGATTTGGCACCACAGGCTTTGTTTTCGGTGTTTTTGTCACGAAAGGTCAATGAGGAATGTCGGCTGTTTTCATTTAACAGGCGATAAAAGTTTTGCTGATTTCTCTTCTTAGTTTGTTGGTTTGTTTACGCTTCTGGATACTAGATGGATCATGATATTCCTCTTGAGCCAAACAGCCATGAATTAATAAATAGATGAATTATTTAATGGATAAATGGATGAATAAATGAGGAACGAGGAGGAATGCACACGCAGGCGTTGGAAAGCCAAAGGGATCTTCTGGCCAGCTTATTTCTCTCTCTCTCTCTCTCTCTCTCTCTCTCTCTCTCGCTCTTTCTCTCTGTCAGCCTCTCATTTTTCCCTCTCCCTCCTTCCGCCCCAGACTTCAGACAAGGCTCTGGCTCTAACAACAGGGCCTGTCTCTGGACAGACAAAACTGGGGTCCGTTTCCATACACTTCCAGGGGGCCGCTACTGCTGTGAGAGAGCGTGTGAGAGTGGAAAAGAAGAAGTGGGGGTGTGTGTGTGTGTGTGTGTGCATGGTGTGGTATGAGGGAGCGAGATGACAACCAGAAAAACAAGCAGGAAAACAAGAAGAGATGGCGCAGTTGCACAAACAGCACAATGCATTCCTGTTTTTTTTTTTGGAGCTTTTTGAATTTCCTGACATATTTTTGTGTTTTTTTATTTGTTCATCCTTTTGCTTTTTTGTTCCTTTTTACTGCCTCTTCGGAGGGGGAGTCATCTGTCTTCATTAATCGTGAAGACACCAGCGTTTCAGTGGCTGTCATGCACACTGGCTGAGCTTTAATGAAGACAGATGCCCTGTCAGAGGAGGCCGAGGCTAAGGGGGGGGGGGGACTCCAGCCAGCCCAGCTTGCTCTGCTTAGCTGGGGAGCCCTGATGATAACAAGATGAGATTTGTTTATTTAATCAATCGGGACTCTATGGCCTCTCCTGTTAACCCACTCACACACATACAAACACATATTTAAAAATTAGTCCTTCAGGTTCCAGAACTTTTTTTTTTTTTTTTTTTCCTTTTTCTTCTTTGTTCCAGGAAATCAAAGAGATAAAAAGTCTGGAGAAGCTGCCCCGAGGGGTAAGGCAGCGGGGCTGAGCTGAGGCTAGTGGAGCAGGGAAGAGCGATGTGCTGGTGCGGTGTACTGTTTCAGCCCTCTGTGCCCAATAACCTTTGTAAACAAGGCTGCCCTATCCCACACGAGGAGACATAATGGCTCTCTTTACTGAACCAGTTGCCCCTCATTTTCCTCATCAATGAGGCTGATGAATTGATGTTTGAGTCTGATATCTCATTAGTCCAGCCCAGCTGCAGAACAGAAGGACCTGTCTGGCTCCCAGTGCCACACTCAACACTAAGCACTCACTCTACACACCGAGATAACCACAGGCTTTTGAAAAAGAGTCAGCCGGGGATGGCATGATACTTTTAATTTAATGTATAAAAAATATGGAGGTTGTTATAAATCCCCAAACTATAAAGTATTTGATCGCCTACAGAAAAGAAAAAAATGTTCGCACCACAAATCTCCCTCAAAATGAGTATAATCTATATTGCCTATTGTCTGGGGAGTAAATCTCCTGTGGTGATAAGTGTCACTGCTGTTGGCTGTAAGCTGGGGACAAGTGGGGGGGGGACTTAAAAGTGTGTGGTCAGTTTTCCTGTTTTTTGTTCACCAGTGGGAGACCTCAATGTCAGAGGTTAGTTAGAGGCTATGGCCTGGCCAATGTCAGATCTACACCATGTGTGGCGGCCTTGTCAGCTCGCTGAAAAGGAAAGCCATTCAACCAGCTTGGGTTGTGTAATGCTCTTAAGTGCCTTATGCCACGGAGCTAGTACTACATCTGAGCTGCCCTCAGTAAGGATAATGGACACTGATTTAGTCATACGTCAATGAGAACTGAATTAGTCAACTGCCGGGGAAGCCATCTGAGAGAGCCTATGCAGGCCAATCCCCCCTCTCTGTCAATGTTCATTTGCGTAGAAGAATGAGGCAATTACACTTCGCTGTTCTCCAGGGTCAGAAGAAGGGGAAGTGTATTTTTCTCACCAAAACGGTTTTGTAGCTGGCTCCTTTTTTTGAACATTGTTTGGATATTCAGTCTGATCCTCTCTAGAGATACGTCCGAGTGACACGGCATTAACAGATAGCTGGAGTAATCCATCAACATGTGTGCAATCACACAGCCACACACACACACACACACAGGCACACACGCCTCTTTGTTTTCCCTTAATGTGCTGTTCAAATGTGAATCGAGCAGCTAATTGAAATGGGGGTATATCTCAGCAGCAATGGCAGAGAAATAAGAGCTTCCTGTGACCGCTGGCACATTCTGGCCTGATCATTTTCACCCCTGATGGAGGACTGCAGTTATTTCATTATAATTACAAAAGATTCAATTAAAAGATTAGAATGCCTGAGGGTGCAGCCTAGGACTGGGAATAGATAGTGGTATCTTAGTCAGGGGGGTGGTCTGTGAGTGTGAGAGAGAGAGAGAGAGAGAGAAAACAGAATGAGAGAGATCTATAGTGTGGCTGCAGTTCTAATGAGGCCATGTCAGTGCTGTTATACATACATAAACTCTGTTGATCCTATCAAGATAATGTCAACTGAATGTGTGGAAGTTAAAAGGCCTAACTAGTCAGCTGATCCAAGGTCATTGCACCGTAATTGATATATGACTGAGGGAAAAACCTCCACTCGTCTCTGGGAACAGCTGTGTCGCTGTAACAGAACTGCATTGAGAATTTTATACTTCCTGGTGATGATGAAGTTTATTTAGAGGAAATCAGGATCGAAGTGAAATGCACAAAACACTGAAGTGTAAAAGTAACTTAATCTAAAAATGCACATCATTTGGGAGTGCAATTAACTTGTGTTGCTAGGCAGCTCACTGATTAGGTAGTTAACTATCCAGCCAATCAGAACGCAGAGCACAGGAGATAAATGTGGTGAAAGATTCACTAGTATTAAAGTTTATTCTTCATGTCTTTTCATTGTCAATATCTGCTGTTGTTGCTTGTGTTGCAGGGTCACACCCACACGCAGGTCAACAGATCTCTCTCAACCATGCAGTAATAGCTCAACCCATTAATAGGCTGGGCTGTTTAAAAATAAACAGACTCAATGCTTGCAGTCACTTCAAGGCTTTCCACAAGCCCCCTCCCGTGTGTGGTTTATCTTGACTAAGAAATTGTAAAACTGTTGTGTGTGTGTGTGATTTCTGTGCGTGTGTATGTCACAGCATTTGCGTGTCTGTTCGGTTGGCACCGGCCCCCAGACTGCTGTGTCAAAGCCACAGACAGACAATGTGCCAGGCTGGATTCCACAGGGCTGTGTTGGAATCCAGCTTTGCTCTAACGGCAGTTTATAGCCCCTCAGCAACGTCAGTCACACCACTGTAAATAAAACTCATCTGCCAGTCACAACCACCACCAGGGTAGGCCGAGTCTGTCACCTCAGACTGGCTGTCTGTAGTTCCCCTTCCCTTCCGTGTTAGTTGAAATCAGTACTTTTAGCTGTTTTTCCCCATAACATTACAGTCTTGATAAGGAATGAAAAGTTGTAGAGCACAACATGACAGAACAGGCTGTTATGAAACAATACCCTCCTGTGTATCAGCCCTACCGGGATAGAAAATGTGGACTTCCATAAGTGCTTGCACAATAGTTTAGCTGGTCACAGTATTGTGGCTGCCCACCCTAACACCGATGTCTGGCTGCCGCTATTGTAACTGTTTACTGAGAACAGTGCTTTGCCTGCCAGGCACATTTTCCCTTGTACAAAGGCGTGGGCAATTGGCAGGCTGTGAGTATGTTTGTGTGTATCTTGGCATTTGTGAGCGTGCACTGTGTGCGCGTGCATACGTGTACGCGGCTGCAAAAATAATGCGTGTTTATTGGCTGGTGCGAGCATGTACTGTACTGTATGAGTGTGTGTGTGTGTAAATAGTATATAGGAGTATGTGTATGTCAGCTCAGAACCATGTGTTAGCGGAGTGTGAAGGGAGCGGTTCTGTTACCACTGTGTTATTGACTGACGGCTTGGCTCGAGCGTTGCTAGGGCTCACTGTTATGAGAAGCCCAGGGCCCCGGACAGCCAAGTCGGGACTAGGAACCCAGACGAGCCTGACTGTCCTCCCTCTGTGTGTGAATGGGCTGTGTTTACGCAGCGGACAGTGTTTGGCAGGGAGTGGTGGGTGGCTGGTGTAGTACAGCCACTATCTGGGCTCAGAGGTGGAGAGTGATGGGGAGGGAGGAGGCGGGTGTTAGGTTTACTTGGAAAATTAGTCAGATTCTGTGACCAACTACTATCACCATTTGTGTATATTTCCATTCCAGTGTGTGTGTGTGTGTGTGTGTGTGTGTCTTTGTGGGTATATTTTGTCTGTGTGATCACTGAGGAGGAACAAATGTGTGTGTGCTGCCATGCCTTGTAAAGGTGTGCCTATTCTTGGGGACCTTTTACTGGGAGAACATGAATGCCAGTGGAGAATTTCACAAAGCGCTCTCTGTGCGTGTGTGTGTGTGTGTGTGTGTGTGTGTGTGTGTGTGTGTGTTCACTCACTGTCCCAGTGGGCCCCAGCAGTAGATGTCTTGTTCTGAAGCTGACACAAGAACTGCATTCTCACTCACACACGACATACTCTCTCTCTCTCTCTCTCTCTCTGACACACACACGCACGCACACACACACACACACACACACACAAAATGAAGCACACCAACTACAAGCTAGCAAACGCCTGTCCAACCCTCCACCTCTAAGCTCGACGCTTGATAGAATGAGACCTGGCTGTAGTCATCTTGTCAGCAGGTTTATCAGCTACTGTTCGAACAGCTCACATTTGCCAGAAACACACAGAGAAAAACAGACAGCCAGACAGCACAAGGAGTTCGGGGTTGCTTGGATGATTTATGCATTGTTCAAGAATGAATGAATGAATTCAGGATACCGTGCTGTTGAGTGGGCATTGCTTTCTTTCTGGGCAACCTAGAAGGAACCTTGTATTTTGTACGCACGTCAGTCAGTCAAAAAAAGTCAAAATGTCACATCGTTGCCCCACATCAATCTCAGGTGGAACTTCCCGTACAAGTTGGTGAGAAAGTAGGAAATGAATCATTGTTGAGAGTCCCTTTCTGAATGACTAGTCAGTACCCTTAAAGCCTCCGCCCAGACAGAGAATTGGGCAACCTGTTGGTGGACGGTTGCCAAACCAAAGTGAAAAACTATGAATTGCGCAGATGTGCGTCATTTCTGGACAGAGCCACTCAAAGCAGAAGTTTCTCAGGGGTGACTTGTACCATCTGAACGAGTACGAGCGTCGTTGCCAATTCCGAGGGAATGTTAAATGTTATAGCACTGCAGCATATCAGAAAGTCCCAGATACCATTGGACCGCAAATCACTTTGACAACAGGAAGCCGCAGTCTTTTTGCTGGCTGCTCTTTCTCTGTTGGTCTGTCTCTCTCCCCGTCTCGGTCTCTGTCTCTGCCTTTTGTTTCTCTCAAGAGTACTGCCATCCAAATCCATCCAAGTGAATAGACAGAGGAAGAATGTAGCCGTTCATGGTTAGATGGATGGCTATGGCCTGGTATGATTTTGTTAAGAAAAATCATCGTTGAGCTGCGGCGAGACTTAAGGCCTAGGAAAAAAGTTTTTGTTTCCTGTCCACGTGCATTTACATGGTAGGAATGCACAGCTCTGTATACTACGTAGGCTTGTGGGTGTGCATGTTCCTTCCAATAAGAGGTTTGTGTTTGCAGTCTTTGGTCTGCGGTGCTTCCCCAGTGAGATAGTGTGAATACTACTGTTGTTGTTTAGGTTATCCTCCTTTCCCCCTCACTTCCTCTGACAGAGTAAGGCTGCCGCCACGGCTGAGCTACTTCTACTTTTTTAGGTTTCTATTGTTGTGGAGAGGAAGCAATAGCAATTGAACGAGCGCTAGTGGCCTTGCCAGACATAGACAGGTGAGAGCTAGAGCTACAGATGGTGAGAGGAAGTCTGGGAGGACGAGAAACAACCCAAGGATCAAAGACACAGGGTTTCCCTCGATGACTCCTCTCCTCTCTTCTGTCCTCACCTCGCCTGTCCGCCTCCTCTCTCTGCTTCCCCTTTTTGCCCACGAGTCGTCCTGTCTGCCTGACATGATCACTGGCCCAGGTCGGACCAGATTGCCAGGTCTGGGTTCACTCTCCAGTCACCGGAGAGGAGCTCTCTCTCTCTCTCAGTCTTCTGGTGGGCAGATGAAGAATCAACTGGAGCTCGCCACGGGGATGAGGGGGCACATTTTTTCCGCAGATCTGCACTTGTCGGCCTGTTTTTTTTTCTGCGCTAGCCATAAGAAGCCAGAAAACAAGAAGCCAGAAAAAAAGTCCATTCAATTTTCACGAGGTTGTCCACTCTCATTCCTGTCCTGTTTCCTCCTCGGGTTCTGTGTAAGGGCATTTGAAGGAAACTTTCTGGTGGCTTCATGGGGGGTGGTGCAGCTCGGTTGGCAGGTTTGGCTGTTTGAAGCCCACTTGTGTGTTTCTTGACAGGGCTGTGTGGTGCAGGAAGGGGGGGGGGGGGTGCTTGCAGCCAAATGTTGGCTTGGCCGACTCCATCAAGAAAATATCAAAAGACCTTTTATGAGGTGCTGTAAAGAAGAAAGGGTGTTTTGAGAGAGCCGCCACAGACTGCAAGGGTAATTCCACTTTTTAAAATGTGCCCTGAGGATAAAGGCTTATCCCACCTGCTGCCTTTCCTGCTCCGCTCTGCTCGTACACCTTCTATGGGGAAGGTATAGACGAAGAAGATCTGTTATTAGTCCTCACCTCTGGGAAACTGGCTACGAGCACATGCCAGAGCACTCTACATGTCTGTCTGTCTCAGATCAGACCATGTGTGCACACATGTGTCTCTCTCTCTCTCTCTCTGTGTTTCGTGACTTTGTGCTGGTTCTGACAGAAGGGTGTAAATTCCTGGGGGGTGGGTAAGGGCTGGCTCCTCCCGGCTCCTGGTCAGTTTGGTGTTGTGTTTTCACCGCTCCGAGCTGAGCCATCTCCTGGACGGCGGCCCGATTTTATCGCAGGTCTTCTTTCAAAAGAACCGCTTAGCTGGGCCTCTTTACCGGCGGAGGGGTTGGGGGGGTGGGTTTGTCTGTGTGTGTGTGTGTGTGTGTGTGTGTGTGTGTGTGTGTTTGCGTATCTTAGGAGCCCAGGTAATGAGCTTTTTGACAGCTGTTGAAAGGAGCTGCTACTGCTCAGCACCTTTAATGAAAGCATCCCCCTCTTGTCAACACACACACAGAGACAGACACACACACACACACACAAATACACCCACCGTTTGTCAAAACGCGCACGCATGGACACATCCCTCCTTCCCACTTCACTACCATATAAACTTTTTTCTCTTTTCATTGTAGGCAGGTCACGTGTGTGTGTGTGTGTGTGTGTGTGTGTGTAACTCTACACAAAGGAGACTTGATAGTCTCCCACTTGAAAGCTAGCGGGTGACTCAACTATGCAACGGAGCTTGAACAGAGTTGCGGTATTATTTGACCTCTGGGAAATGAGAACACATATGAAAAGGTGTAAGAGTGACAGATAGAGAAGCGGTTACAAAAGAAATGACGGAGATCCTCCGGAAAACAAAACGTGTGCGGTACCGAAAGGAGGAAGGAAGCGTGCCTGTCCTGAGGAAGCCGCAGAGGGATGACAGGAAGATGTGGGCAGAGAAACCGTGAGAGGGAAGAGAGAGTATCATGCTGGCACCACTAACAAGGGTGTGGTTCTCTCTTTTTCCTCTTTCACGAAGCCCAGCTCTGGTAGGCCTGGTGGTGGGGCTGATGGTAGCTCAGTGCCCACCCTGTGGTGCCACATCCTCTGCCATGGGGTAAAGCGCCAAGGGCTCCCACAAAGGCCCCACCTAGTGTGCCAACATGTCTTTCACTCCCACTGTTCACCAGCCCCTCTCAATCTGCTCCCCTTCTGCCACTCTTGTCTGCCCAGTACCCACCCCTCTTTCACACTGAGCCCCACTGTGTGCCCTGCTCTCTCACACACTGCCTCCAAGTCTCACACACTGTCACACGCTCACTGCTCAATGCATCGGACAGCAACACGCAACCGGAGACGCCACAGCTCCAGGCTTTGCAGGCTGTTTAACGACAAAGGCCCCACATGCCCGTAAATGCAGCTTACCACAGACAACACAAACACAATGAAACACACACACACACACACACACACACACACACACACACACACACACAGGAAGACATTCTGATAGGGAACAGTGGAGCTCATTGGCACACTGTTAGGCAGCTATGAGCTGATCTGTATTTGCAAATCAAATGGGGGCTGCAGAGACTGGGCAGCGCCGCTGGCTGGAGTTGCGTAAGCACCTGACACACACACACACACAGAAATGAATATGCACAAATATGTGTGTGTGATACAAATACACACACACACACAAAGACACAGAGAAACACTCTGTATATGCTCTCACATGCCAAGACCAGACTCTGGAACACTGTCCCACTTCAGATTCAATCACACCAATAGTCACGTAGACAAAATCTGCAGGCCTATTGTGAAAGAATACTTGTTCCTCTGCCAGCATGTCATATGCTGCTCAGTTAAAAGGAGCGCGTTGCAACACAAAACACATGAGCCGCATAGTCATGCCTTTGCTCACATACATTACAAACACTCCCCTCTCCGGGCATGTGAACTACAGGCAGGTTCACCGCGACCAACAAAAGTTCTTTATCTACGCTTTTGTCTCCTGTTTTTATCTGTCGAACCTAAAATGAAGTCAATTGTCCTAGTTCACTTGACCTAGAATTGATTGTAATTGACCTAGTTGAATTCACCTTCAGCTAAACGGCTATTTCTGGCGTGCGCAGTTACATTTCACATCTAATGAGGTTGTGGAGATGATGTGCTGCATATCCCATTTAGGCTGGGGGGGACTCCATTGTAACCCATTGCTAAGGTGGGCAGTGTAAGTGTGTGTGCTAGTTTGTTTGTAGCCAGTGAAAATGATCCTTCTCTCTTTCTGTGTGTGTGTGTGTGTGTGTGTGTGTGTGTGTGTAGGCGCGCACGTGTGTGCTTGTGTATGTGACCAGGGGATTAGGCCTGGCCAGTGCAGCTGGACCACTTGTGTACAGAGAGCATTGAGAGAAGGGATTAGGGGGTAAACTGATACTTAGCAGGAAATGAACAGTGGCTACTGATAACTCAACTATCCCTCCCTCCTGCCTCTCTTATCCTCTCTTCTCCTCCCCCCAAAACACAGCAGCCACCCACCTATCCCGCTCCTCTCATCTCATCCGTCCATCATTGCCTCGCAAGCCTCGGCGCAGCGGATTGTCATGCAAATGGTGCCCAGGGCCTCAGAGCGCTGATAAGGAGGCCCTCTCATTTCACAGGCCTTTGTTTTCTAAACAGTGATGAGCTGAGTTGAGGAGACTAGGGAAAGGGGCTCAGGGCGGCTGCCTGAATGGGCCCTCTCACTGTGGCTCCCTGGGGTAAGTGGTGCGGGGTATTTGGATAGAGGGGGCTGAATGAGGCGAGGTCTGGGAGGAGGGTACAGGAGTCATGTTCTATGGCAGGAACCAGGTTCAACGTGTTGACAGAGCCTGATGGATTTTTTTTTCTTCACTGCCATCTGAGTTTTCTCCCTCTTCTCTCTTTCTCATTGGTTCTCTCCATTTAGACAGTGTCAGTCAGTATTCGTTACTTGACGCCACATATGGTTTGTCCTTTTTTCTAAGGGCTTGTCAGCGCTCGGTCCGGAGCCTCGTTTGCTGCTGTTATTATTGCATAAACACAGAGGTTCATGGCACGTTCAGTGGGTTTTTTGCTCTCCCGCTGACCCCGCTGCTTTGTTACATTCTGGCCAACGAGATACGAGAATCCGCTGTAGAAACATTCAGCAGGCGTAAACTTCAGGTTTTAGATTGATTTGCACATTTGGCTTCGGGATTCCTCTTAAAAACTAATGGAAAACATGTTTGCCTCCAGCAAAGTGGGGCTTTCAAAGTAGGAATTCGAATGTGGATTCGGAATCGTCAAATATAAAAATCAAAATGAAAACCAGATGTTTCAGCAGCAGGCAGCAAATGACAAATGTCTGACATATTTCGGTTCCTATCATTAATGAGGTAGTAGCTGGCCAGTCACGGCAGCTGTAGCAGCAGTAGTAAGTCGTAATAGTAGTAATGGTCAGCTTGGTCTTGAACAAGACTTGCCCTTAGGAGCAACTGTGTCTGCCCCTCCCCCTTTCCCCCCTCTGTCCCTTTCTCTGTTTTTTATCAAATTCCTCTTTTTATGCCCCCTTTTTTTTTTTCTTCTTCTTTTTGAAGTCTCCCCCCTCTTGTAAAAAGCAAAGCTGGTGGTTTTGCCTCAGCCTAGGGTGTGAGAGAGGGGAGGGGGTTGTAGGTTAAGTTTAGGCTAGCCCTCTGTGCTTTCCATTGAAGGTGCTAGGGGGAGGTGGGGGCAGTAAAAGTTAGAATTTTAGAGCCTCCCTGTTTTTTATTTTATGATTGGCTTTTTTTACGGGCTGGGAGCTACAGCTGGTGGTGTGAATAGCTGCCCAAGGTGACCGAGTCCCAATAAAGTGTAGGCCAGCCGGGCTGGGGCCTCCAGTCCAGCCATGGGACCGCCTTTATAGGCCGCCTTACGAGCTGAGGCCTCTATTAAAACCTGGCAGGGCTGCACTGAGGAATTTAGGGCCAGGAAACAAGAGAAAAATAGGGTTTGTGTGTCAGGGGGTGGTGAGATGCAGAGTCGGGGGGTTGAAGTTTGAGGGTGACCAAGGGTGAAAGTTGAAAGAAGTGCTGTTGGGTAAAGGGGGGTCAACATGTGTGTCTGTGATTGTGTGCAGCCTAGCATGTGTGACGAAGGCCTGTTCCTATGTGTGCGCGGGGGCTTATGTCTCTCATGGGAAGTATGGAATCCATAGTTGCATAGTTGAGGGTCCAAAGGGGCTTTTTTTAGGTTCCAGTGTCGACCGTAACGACGTGTAATGCAGCATAGTAAATGTGTGACTCACGGCAGCGCTGACGTCACACTGGTGTTCCAGTTTGAAAAGAAGAGCTTTGCAAGTTTGCATCATTCAATGCAAGTGTGTTTTCCGTGTGTGTGTGTGTGTGTGTGTGTGCAAGATGTCATTGTTTGCAGTCTGTGGAATGAGGAAGAGCCAGCTTTTACTCCTCCGGGCCTCAGCAGCTCACTCTGTTACCTGGCCTTATCAGACAAGCTGTCAGTCAATCACTCCCTCACTTATCTCCCTAAAAAGCTATTTGTTTTGTCTCTTCTGTCAATCCATCATCCTCGCCCCTTTTCCCTTTTCCCTGCCTTCACAGAAACACGGATCTCCCCAAATAGCCACCTGAGTGCTGCCCCCTTAGGGTGAAAATAGGACTATTGTATCTGTTTACATCTCCTCTCCCCCCCCCCTCTTTCTCTCTCTCTGTACATCTGTCCATAGAGCGACTGAGTGAGAAAATATACATGATAATGTATCTCAATCCACCTCTAGGTGAAATGTTTACCGACTGAATATGACCGTTACTCAACATCTTGCTTGCAACATGCGGGCTTCACAAATCAAAACAAATCAAACGGATTAGGAAATAGCTGCTGTCAGCTGTCGCATCATCTTCGGCTAGAATTCAAAACACGCTCCACTTTCCTTGTCCGCCACATATATTGACAAGCCAACATGTGACGTTTCCAGACGGTAGCCGTAGGACAGTTATTTGGGGTTCTAGCTGATCATTTTTTCTGCTGTCTTTCTTTTTTTTTTGTCTGTAGCGGTGGAGACCCAGAGCACCAGCTCAGAGGAGATGGTGCCCAGTTCTCCCTCTCCACCTCCCCCACCTCGTGTCTACAAGCCCTGCTTTGTGTGCCAGGACAAGTCCTCAGGGTACCACTACGGTGTCAGCTCCTGTGAGGGCTGCAAGGTGAGGAGAACCTGCCAGAGCCTGGCGTCAGCCGAGCCTGCCTTGTTTGACTTTATAACATGCATCCAGAAAATGGGTTGCAAGAATTATTATCTATCCACTTTTGTATCAGGACAGAAGAGGGAACGAGCCTTGCAGGCAGTTTTGATAATCCACTGATCAGGTTACTTCTATAAAGTGGGCCAGAGAGCAGAGCTGGTTGAAGCAGATGAAAAGTGAGAACTCAAGACAATAAAACACTAATAAGAGGAACAAAACAGTGACCAAGCATAACAGTGCAAAGTAGAGTATTAAATGTGAGTATGTTTCACTGGATTCAACAGAGGGAACAAAGATGAAAGAAGGGAGAAATATAAACAGAAACTGTTCAGTGTTACATCCTAAATTCAGTGATTTGACTATAATATATCATCTTTCTTCTCTCCTTTCTCTCTCTCTCTCGTTCCCTCACACCTCTCTCCTTTTCTCTGTTGTTGTCTTGATGCTCCAGGGTTTCTTCCGCCGCAGTATCCAGAAGAACATGGTGTACACCTGCCACCGAGACAAAAACTGTCAGATCAACAAGGTCACGCGCAACCGCTGCCAATACTGTAGGCTGCAGAAGTGCTTCGAGGTCGGCATGTCCAAGGAAGGTGAGCGCTGCAGGACTGAGCGGGGCTGGAGTCTCCACGGACACACAGACCCACTTAAACCCACTGCGTGCACACGCACGGGTACATGGATACATGGACACTCACTCACACATACAAACACTCACTGTTTCCAAATGTCATTCAATGATTTCAGGTTGCATCTCAGCATTCCCCCGAGGCATACTATACCTGGAAACCTCGGAGACATTGACATAGTAGTTCATATTTAAACTCCACTTGGACCAGATCGGATTGTTTTTCCATGTTACACTACCAAAGAAAAGGATCTGATCTGGGTCACATAGTGTTAACGTGAAAACTTCTTAAGGGGCTTGATCTATTAGAGCTCAGTCAGAGACTCTGGGAAACTAGGCAGAGAGAGACAGAAAGCAGATGATGAGCCTACCAGGGCGGTGATTTGGGCGAGGCTGGGCACTGTACCAATCATATGACTAATCGCTTTATGAAATGATTCTGACTTCCTGTTTCACCACAGAACCTCACCCCTCCGGTCTCTAGCCGACACAGACACTGATTTCATTCATAAAGCCACCAGAGCAGAAAACAAGATTTTAAGTTTTGACAAAGATTATGGCGAGAGGAATCATGCCCGTTGCAGAATCAAAGATCCCAGCCTCATGCCCTGTAGAATTTGACTCTAGTCGCGGACTCTCTTGCCCCTTGCAGAGCCCATTTGGACATGCATGTGTGTAATGTTTGTGGGGGATGTGTGTTAAGACCGGGATCACATTGTGCCTCTGCTATTACTGGATATCCTGAGAGGAAGGAAAGTATGGGAGGAGGGAGAGGCGGGAAGAGAGAGGGGAACTGGCTTATGTGCACTGGTCAACTGAATGGAGAGATGGACAAGGAAGAGAGTGGGTGATAAGAAAGAGATAGCCGTGTCCCTGCCGCGCTAAAGGAAACAGTTTGATAATACTGTCAAGGGTAACCTCAGTAGCTATTCATTCTGGAGTTCTGGTTTCTAGTGAGTACAAGATGTCCTTAACAGTAGGGAATAGACACAGAGGAGGAATGCAATGGATGCTTTCATATGTGATCACAGAACCACAGATCTAGAACCTGATGTTCTGTAGTCGACCACATGGAAAGGGTTTTGTGTGAAACTGTGACAAAATATCACTCACTGTATTTTATTCACTCAACGCGCTTTATCCGTCTCCATCCAACTTGCTCTGTTTTCTTCTTCTTTTGCCTCTCCCAGCGGTGCGTAATGACAGAAACAAAAAGAAGAAGGATGTGAAGGAGGAGGTGGTGCTTCCAGAGAGCTATGAGCTAAGCGGAGAGCTGGAGGAGCTGGTCAACAAAGTCAGCAAAGCTCACCAAGAGACCTTCCCGTCACTCTGCCAACTGGGCAAATATACCACCGTAAGTCAAGTGCAGGCGCACACACACATACACACACGCCAACACTTTATACACTCATACTGTGTGTGTGTGTGGCGACATTCTCCATGGTATGGGGACATCCACGGCCCCTAAATTGCATGCAAAGACGCAAATTCACCGTAGCTTTCCCAACATAGTGGTGGCTTAACTAATTCAGTTCCCCATTAAGCCATCTGTGTGGCCTCTGCATGATTGATGTAACATGTAAATGGATTTTTTTCCTTGATTGATGTAATATGTAAATGCATTAGAAAGACTCACCCTCGATGCAAACAAGGTTGCACACCACCACCTCTGTCACAACATGCTCCGTGGGTGTTTGTGTGTGTCGGCCTTTGTACAGAACTCCAGCTCAGACCACCGCGTCCAGCTGGACCTGGGTCTGTGGGACAAGTTCAGTGAACTTTCCACCAAGTGCATCATCAAGATTGTGGAATTTGCCAAGCGGCTGCCCGGCTTCACCACCCTCACCATCGCCGACCAGATCACCCTGCTTAAATCAGCCTGTCTGGACATTCTGGTATGGAGTCACTGTCTTTGTTTTTTCCTCCTCGCCTCTTCTCTTTAGTTAGGCCATTTCTTAGAAATAGAAGACTTGGGGAGGAACATGTTAACTCTCAGATGAGGGAATACTGGCACTTGGTGGTGAAACATGGTAGTGCAGGAGGGTTAGCCCATGTAATACTATGTGTGGAGTGAGTTATTTACCCCAAACAGCATGATGCCATAAGCTGATGCTGGCCTGTTTTTCCTATTGCAAATAGTTTGATGCTGTGGAGCAGCTGTGTCTGCCACCATTAGGTCATATTTAGCTCACCGCTGACTTTTTTTTGCCCACAGATGCTGAGGATCTGCACGCGCTACACTCCAGAGCAGGACACTATGACCTTCTCAGACGGGCTGACTCTGAACCGGACTCAGATGCACAACGCCGGCTTCGGCCCACTCACAGACCTGGTGTTTGCCTTCGCTGGCCAGCTTCTCCCCCTGGAGATGGACGACACAGAGACCGGCCTCCTCAGCGCCATCTGCCTCATCTGTGGAGGTACTGCACCATCAGGGGGCTCTCATACACAATGCTAATGTTTCTGGGAAAGAGGAACTGACTTATATAAATCTGTGTTTGCTGTGTCACCACTTTAAGTTGTTAATGCAAAGCAAACATTCTGCGTTCATTCCTGACAGAAAGTGGATGAAGCTTATAGTCTGATCTCTATTCTGTATGTTATGGTGTGTAATAGCATCATATTGTAGTATGTGTACAAAATACCACAAATACCACTCTGTCCCTCACCAGACCGTATGGATCTGGAGGAGCCCCAGAAAGTGGACAAGCTGCAGGAGCCTCTGCTTGAGGCCCTGAAGATCTACGCCCGCCGCCGTCGCCCCAACAAACCCCACATGTTCCCCCGCATGCTGATGAAGATCACCGACCTCAGGGGCATCAGCACTAAGGGTCAGTATGAAAAGTGTTCAGAAGTTCAGAGAAGAAGTTCAGATTGCAAAGAAGGTCTGACTCACCCGTTGGTTGTAGAGGAATGGAGAATTCATACCACCTAACAACCGCAGATACATTAGGGGTTGAACAAAAAGGGAACTGTCCTCCAGGAAGCAATGAAGTGAAACCTGACGTGTTTGCTAATATTCTGCTGTTGCTGTCTTTTGTGTCCAGGGGCAGAGAGAGCCATCACTCTGAAGATGGAGATCCCAGGGCCAATGCCTCCTCTGATCAGGGAGATGCTAGAGAACCCGGAGGCCTTCGAGGACCAGACAGAGTCCAATGAAAGCCCCCCGCCCCCTCCGCCGCCACCTCCACCTCCACCAGCCCCGGTCATGAAACAAGAGGCCGAGGATGAGGACGACAGCTGGGCCACAGAGAACGGCAGCGAGCCCTCGCCGGAGGAGGAGGATGAGGACGACGACGATGACGTGGGGGACGAAGAGCGAGACAGGGCCTCGGACAGTGATGGGGAGGCCTGGGGGGTTCTGGATGCCATCGATGGGGCAAGGAAAGGCCATGTGGGGAGGGCGCAGTGAGGGGAGCATCTCGCACATACAGTGCACACACACACACACACACACACACACACACACACACACACACACACACTTATACACACATTTACATACATAGACATACAAAACAACCCCCACTCACCTGTCCCACCCCCCCAAAAATGCTGGCCTTCCCTACCCCCTATCTCCCCCTCTCTCTCCTTACTGCACATCAGTGTGTCCTCCACAGTGGAGCACAGCAGAGCCTTATCTGTACAGACACGTCTAACTCAGGCCATATGGTCCATGACAAGTGGCATGCAGAGAAACAATACAAGAGGAGGGATGACACTCCTGACATAGTCAAGAAGGAAGCTGCGCGACAAAAAGAACTTAATCTCTTTGAGAAAGCTAAATGTCTCCTTTTTTTTTTTTTTTTTTTTACTATTGTTGTTTATATCTAAATAGAGGAACAGCCAAATCAGACACCAGAACTGAACAGTTGATTCCATTGGATTACAACAAGCACACTTCTCAAAAGAAAACAAAAATACAGGGCAAAACCAAACCGAGTAATGTTTTTTTTGCTAATCTTTTTTGCTGTTATTGCTTTTGAATACTGTTTTCAGTTTTTCTTTTCTCGTTTTTCTTTTTTTCAATTTATGAATAAGTCCATACATATCTATATACCATTATATTTGTGTCTTTATTTGTTATTCTGGTTTTATACATGAATCCTTTGAATTCTTTAGATGAGGGGTTTTTTTTTTGTTTGAAGAGCTTTCCTGAGAAGATATTCAGAGGGAAAGAAAGGTAATCAGAACTGGCTGGGTCTCCCTAAACAGCTACATATGCTTAGGGGCTTTTTTGGGCACTTTGGCTCACTGTGGATGTCAATAATAATCAACCCAGTAGACTAATGTTATGTTACAGTGACTCAACCAGTTTGTGTTATCAGGGAATTGGCATTATTCTATTTTGCTCTCATTGCAACCAACATATGCTGTCAATGTGGAAAGTATCTTTGTGCCAAAGTTAGCAAAAATCATCTTTGGAGTTTGACTACTGGCAGGGGCCCCAGCCACGATCCAGTGAACATGCACCACAAACACACACACACACACACAACACACACACACTCTTAAACACACACATGAAGACACATACATACACCTTTTACTCTACCCTCAGCTGTAACAGATGTGCCAACCTGGCATCGAGTGCCTGGACAGAGATTTACACTTGGCCATATATGTAGCACTTTTGAGATCCTGTTTTAGAGTGAGGCACATCTAGTCCACTGAGAGCAGATTTACTGTCAGTCTGTCAGCTTATCTGCACCAACACGTCTAACTGACAACATCAACACATTGAATACAATCAAATTTAGAGCACTCCCTGATGATGTCAGCAAACAGATGGACAGCAGTGTCCACACACAGTACCTACATATGCATCAACAAAAAAAGCTTAAAGACATATGCAAGTCAAACGCAGGAATCTTTATGGAAGACACCGTGGAATCAGACTCAGGGCTTTTCAGTAAGGACCAAACCCTAGCTGCTTGCGGGCACGCTAGAAACAGGCAATATTTATGTGTGTGTTCTTGACTCAGTTCCATCAGCTCAATCCCTCTGTGTGTACATAGAAGATGACAAGTCTGAAAAACAGCCTGGATGCCAGTCTGCCTCTGCTGGGGCAAAGCGTCATCACTGCCCTGCCTGCGCTTGTGCTGGCATCCATGCAGCAAACTGCCTTCTCATCCCAAAAGCCATTATATCATCTTGTCTTCTTGTGTGTATCCTCTCTTCTCTTTAAAGAAGCTGCGGAGGATTATGTGTTCTCATGTATCATTTCTTCTTTATTGCCAAAATGTCTCAGTAGGTGATCAGCTGGGAAAGCGCAGCTGATATACAGAGGTTTTTGCTGCCTCTCTTTGAAGCAATATGAACTTCAACCTGCAGCAGTGAGAGGTCCCATTTTCTGAATATGGGCAGATTTTCTCAGAGTGTGTGTGTGTGTGTGTGTGTGTGTGTGTGCGTGTGTGTGTGTGCGTGTGCGCGTGTGCGTGTGCGGATGGATGGCTGGGAATGCTTTAACATGTTTTTGGTCATTGGGTGAATGTCCTCGGTATGGTGCTGTCACACAAAGAGTCTGTGTGATGACCTCATCACTTTCTCTCTGCCTGGCCGTCATGGTGATGATGATGATGCGAGCAGAACGTTTGAGATTATGTTGTTTTGGTGTTCTTTTTCTCTCAACATGGCCAAGGTGTTGTCAACCCTCTGTTTATGTCAACTCTTGTCATACAAAGGAAAGCCATATAAACAGTAAGAGGCACAATAAATTACTTTTGTGAGATTACTGGACATGCTTTTCATATTTTTTCTTGTCTTTGTCATGAAAAATGTCATGGAAATTTCACTGAAATAAGTATACAATCTTATAACATTCTAAATTTAATATATTTATTATGATAATTGTATCATTATAAATAGTTATATATCAGCCTGGATCCCTCACCTTGTCAAGTGAAGCTTTTTTTTATTTGTTTTGAGCTGCTGTAATAATGCAATACCAGGACGCAACGATAGAGGGAGCTCTGGTACCGTGGCTACAGACTCTACTGCATGCAGCAGTCTGCAGCCTGTATGGGGGATAAGAGCAGGGTCTGTTAGGTCATGGCAGGCTGTGGGTGCAGAGCCTAATAAATCACAACCTCCCGCTGAACAAGGACATCAGATAAAGGTCTGTTCCCAAGATTTGTTCACTCTGCAACTCGAAGAGTGAAGGTTGAAGAACACAACAATCTCATAATAGACTTGCTTTTCCCAATATACTGAGCACTTGTGAAATCAGAAAATTATTAAAATATGGAAACCTTGTGATGGTTTGAAAAATCACATTACAAGTTGTTCTTTTAAAAGTCACAAGTGTTCTAAATGTGTCCCAAATTGAAAAACATCTGTAGCAGTGTTATCATATGCTCCACTGTATGAACTGTCTTATCTACATCACTTTTTCTCAAAAAGGAAAATTGTCACTGATGTTTAAACTTGGGAACGTCCTGGTAAAGGATTTGCCTCAAAAGACTGGGAGTCCTCTTAGCAAAGGTTACTTCTACACTTCTTTAAACAGAGTGTACTAGTGTGGTATACTAATGCCTCACCTTGATTTTATTAATATAGAAAGAGAGAAAAAAAAAATCAGAGGAGGGCGATAAACGGAGATGAGATTCTATCAATTATATGATTGTTTTAATTAACTATCATTAAAGATAGATCAATAACGGCAGACTGGAATTAAAATAAGGTCCATACATTATACACTATTTTACAGGGAACAATCAAATGGCCTCATATACTGAGCCCCCCGTAAGGTGTTGCCATGGGAACCCATGGGAGAGGGGTTTGGGTGGGCTTGGGGGAATTTAAAGGAGCAGGGGCAGGATCTCCATATACTCATCCTTCCACATCACTGATACTAGATTAACTAATTACTTGAAGTGGGATGGCTTATTCACTGGAAATGAAAAAACGAAGGGCTCTGGGAAAAAGGTAGAAATGTATAATGAATTAATAAAGGGTTCAAATGTTCCTTCTAATATCCTTGCAGCCACAGGACATCAATTATTCACACAACTAGTAAAGAATCCATAAAGGTTGGCCGTTAGCGCAGCATACCAAAGAAACTCATTTGAATTTTTTAACCTGCAGAGCCGTGCCTTATCTGCACCGAGTTTGCTCTGAACATGAGCAAACTGCAGCGGTACCTTAGTCAACATGACAGAGAGATAATGGGGCAGCGGAGGCTCGTCCCTCAGAGAGTGATCGGGAGGATAGAGCTCAGTGAACACAAGTGCTCCTGGCAGCAGTTAGGGAGGAAGGGCCCGGGCTCAGGGTGTGATAAAGGCAGAGAATAGTGGTGCGTATGACCTGGGCTTGATGTGGTGCGTATGACCTGTCTATGTGGACCCGAAGCCATATAAGAGACAGAGAGGGACATATGTCATACGCTGGATGCATGGAGCTGGGAGCAGGGGGTCATAATGTGAAATACTGTATCATTTACAGTGTGGTTGGGCCAGAAGAGACAAAAAGACATGTTCATCATTTGTTACATATGCAGTCAGTCCACGGCGGGTTGGGAATCGGTCAAGGGAAAGAAAGGACGGGAAGGTTAGGGGAAGGTGAGAAACGTTTTGAGGTGCAAAGACCATAAATTTAACACCTTTCTCTGTACGCCAAGAGAGGCAGGCGGGTGATCTTAAAGAAAGGGTAATGGAGAAAGTGATGAAAGAACGAGTAAAGGTATCATAGACAAGGGTGAGAACGGAGGGTGGTGCCAGCAGGGAGGAAAATGAAGGGAGAGGAAATAAACAAGACCAGGAAGAGGAAGGGGGGATTTGGGTATGGGAGTGAGAGCTGGGAAAGGCAGGCGTCGGGGTCATAAAAACTGGGAGATGTGTTCTGGCCTCTGGGTCTTCATATCTTTTACATTTCTAATTAAAAGAGATAAAGAGTGAGGGAGTCATCAATCCCACAGTGATTTCCCAGTTAAGGTTTTAGAGGGGGCTGTAAACTAGGCAGCCCGGCATCATTGATTTTATAATTAGCTATCGTCACCCCAGACTTAAGATGGAGGGAGTGCTTCAAAGAGGGAGAGAGAGAAACTGCTAGAGGAGTGGGAAGGTAAGAAAAAGGATGAACAAGATGAGGGGGTGGGGGGCGATTGTGGAAGGGTCAAAGGTGAGTAGAGAGAAAATCCAGAATGGGAAATGCATCAGAAACAGGCAACGAGCCAAAAGGGAATAGGCGATAGAGATGTGCAAAAAAGAAATGGCACAGTTAATTGCCAGTGAAATGTCATGTGAGGATCAAAATATTACTATGATCTTTGGCCAAAAAAAGACACATTAGACCCAATAATGGATACATAAACCTTTTTATTGTACAGAAGCCCACCCCAAACCCTTTTACATGACTAATAAGAAAATACACGCCGGACATGTGGGATAACCTTCACACACACAAAACTTCAAAACAAACCATAACCACTGGAGCTTTATTGCAACATGAAGAAGTGTCCCCGACGAGGGAGCACTCATACTGGAGCTCTCAGCAGAACAACAAAGAACGGATTTCCTCAACACATCAACTCAAAACCACAAATATAAGAGAGAAACAGGTTCATGAATGAACTTTATGCAGAGTATGTGTAGCGTGTGCTATCTTGTGGGTACAAATACCAGGTTCTTCAAAACATTCCCGCTTGTACATCTAGTAAATCAACGTGTACTGCAACACCGGGATACCGAGCCACGCGGGGTAAACGAGAGGTTTCACAGAGAGTTACTACAAAACCTGCTGAAACATCCTTTTATGACCGTTCAAATATTTTGTTGCCCAAATATTAAAAATCCATTTATTTTGCTGACCTTCTATACATTGTCAGTACTACCTTAAAAACAACATGCTGGTATTAATCCCTTTCATTAGCACCAATATCTCAAAGCAATAGAACTCCAATTTCGAAATCTCATCAGAGTCACCGTGACTATTTTCAAGCAGAAAATATGAAAACTGAAACGTGTATATAAAACATGGGTAAACACAACACACACATGGTAATGATTGTGATAATGACAAGAGGACACAACTGACATAAGTATCCACATATCAACTTCTCATCTAAAAACTCTTCTATAGTAAAAAGAGGGTGCAAATAGAGCAGATACAAATCAAGCGTTAAAGTGTCTAGCAAATTCTTTTCTTAGCCAAGCATGAAAAAGTTTTTTAAATCCTCATTCATCACACATCGCGCAAACATTAGTAGTGTGATAACCGAAAAGTCATTTCAAACTAAACCTGAATATAGTTTCGTTGCAGTAAAATAGAAAATCATGAAAAATGCATATAGTATTGATTCAAAGGTAGGCAGCAATATTTTTTCAGGCAGTAAATTGCCATAGGCTATAGGGGGAAATACCAATAACACGTCATGATGTCAGGATCTATAAAGTAGATTTTCTTTTACTCTATTATTCTAGGCACAAATTTAGAACTGCGTCGTTGTGAAGCAGAGCAACTTCCTGCACATTACAAACTGTAATAAAAGGACCAAATATCCAAAAGACCAGTACATAAATAAGCATTTAATTTCAAATCTTCTGTAAGGTAAAATACAGGATCATTAACAAGTAAATATTGCAGTTGATCTATAACCAAAAGCTTGTGAGAGCAAAAGCTTTGCAATGATAATATGAGGATACTGAAGTAGCAGGTTGCATCTATAGCATCCATCTTAACAGACTTTCAATGCAATCTATTCTATCACCCTTTATTCAGCTGCCTGTCCATCTCAGGGTGCTTCTCCGTCGCTAAATCTCCTTAACTGCAGCTGCAAAACAACAATCAATAGCTAATGCATAACAGAAAGTGCATGTCAAACCTTAGTTCTGAGTAAAAGAGGGAGAATCATGATGTTATAGGCCTACATTACTGCATTATAATTCTAACACGACGCTGTATCGTTACTTTACAGTATCGTGAATAGTGTTCAAAGCTGCTACGGAGAATTTAATGTCGAAAGAGTTTTGCCATGATTTTCAGGGGTGACGGGCCTGCACAAAGCATCATAATTACAATGCCTGTCATGACTCCTAATCACAATTGTCATAAAAACGACATAACACCCGTCGTAAAGCTCTCGACACCGCCGTGATTCAACAGAAATCATTCCGCTAGAGCGCGTGAACTTTCAAAAAACGCCACAAAGTCCACGCTTAAAAGCCCGCTGCTTCAGACTGCGCAACAGTCTTATGCCAGTCATAAACATGGCATTGACCTGTCACTACAAGCATTATGTCATTCCTAATAACAGCACAGCTAGGGGCGATAACACAATAGTCTAGAAGAGACACACCAAGGTTCATAGGAGATACAATGTAGATTGCATATTAACATTTCGTCAGTGTGAGTGTGAGAGCGTGTCGAGTTGCACGTGTGCTTGTTAGTGACTGTAACGTAGAACCACACCGACTCCGAGAAAAGTCCCCGTCTCCTCCTTCTGACCGAGCCTTTGAACTGCTACTGAGGGTTTTTAGGACGTCCGCCGGGTTACCACAGAGAGGTGTCGGCCAGATCACTGGAAGAAGACAAGAGGAGAGCGTGGGTGTGCGAGCAACTGAAGCAACGCGCATTCTGGTAGAAAGAGGTGAGAATGAAGGGAGCGGGTGAGTGGGAGAGCGAGGGCTTTAATGATGCTGAAAATTGGCCCGTGACTGCGGTACACCCCTCAGGTAAATCATTGCTACAGCTTGCTGTCAACTTATCTGTCCCCTTGTCCTCCCATCTTGCCCCTCCCACGCTCTGGCTCTGTCTCACACAGTCTCCCCCCGCCTCACCCTGACTCAACTTCTTTTACGACCAGATATTCAAAACTTCCATCTTCCAGCCATACTCACCCTGTCACCATAAATAATCCGTCGCATGTGTCTGTGTGCACTAGCAGGCATTGAATTCACTGTGTATGCATGGAACCGTTTCTGTGTGTGTGTGTGTGTGTGTGTGTGTGTGTGTGTGTGTGTGTGTGTGAGTGAGAGAGATTTGGCTACCTGAAAACAGTGTCTGAGTGTTCAGGCAGCAAAAGTGCCGTCTCCTCCCCAGAGCCGTGCCTTCCACATGGAATTGGATCAGATTCTTCCTCCTAAACACAGGAACAGGAACACACACACACACATATATCTGTCTGAGAGCCATTACAGTTTAATAACTAGCAGCCTAATTGCTTTTAGCGGATAATGTCTATTTCAAATCATCCACTGCCGATGTATAACTGGTGTGCACGACTATCAGCACTGAGGACATAGCTCATTTTCACTATCACACATAATTACACCACGACGCCGCCGAACGGTCCGGAGAGTGTGTGTCTTACCGATTCAGAGCTGTGTGTGAGAGTGTCGGCGCCTGCCTGGTGTGGCGAGGAGAGAGGGGCCGGCTGGTTGATGACCACAGCGCCCCGGTCCAGCTCCCTGGGGGAAGGAGGAGGAGTGGCGAGGAGCAAGGAGTCGGGCTGGCCCTGCTCACACAGGCTGTAGTGGCCCAGGGGTCTGGAGGGGCGAAGTGGCTGCAAGGCCTCTGGGTTCTCATCCTCGGAGTCAGATAACGGGCTGCCGGGGCGTCCTGCCACATACGAACCTTGACGAACAGGAAAGTGGTCAATTCTCCTCAGAGCACAGCTTGACTCGTCTGTAACACAGGTCATCTTGAACCTTATTTAGTGTTACAACTGAAAGATAGCTCGGTTTTATTGCGCACAACTGTAGGGCATCGATTAATGTGTGCCTTTAATCACCTGTAGAGGCAATTGCGGCAGTGCTCCACTGGGCACTGACCACTGTTCCCATCTTCTGCTCCAGCTGACACATGTACTCCATCAACTCCTACAGTGGAAAATACAGCCATCAGATCAGAGACACCAGAGCAGCCCTCCCTCACAAAGTTCTTCAGAAAACCCAGACAATACATATAGAAAGATAACACATGCTATTATATAAATAGCATTACCACTGTGCACAAACCTGCAATTGTGAGCATAACAATATGACAGAAGTGTTGATGAACAAATAAGAATCCAGGTTTTTTTACAGCATGAAATCTGCACTGGGCCAGGATCAAGTACACATCCCTCTTGACCCTAAAGACTTGTTAAGAGTTGTAGTTTGCTTTGAACAAAACATTAAATGCTAGAAAAGCTTCTGTCAATGTGCTCACAACACCCTCTGCTTTTAGACAGTAGACCATATTAGGTCAGGCTGGAACCAGTGCTGTCTAGCAGTGCTCGAGTCTCCCTTTATAGGACTCGTGTCCCATTGGTGGCCTAAATTGATTTAGCCCCCTGATGTCACAAACTGGAAATCGAGGGCATAATAGGTTGTACTATTTTAACATGACATATTGTCTTCGTAGTAGTAATGGTAGTAATTCAGTAGTAATGGAAATATTTCATATATTGGAGCCACTATTTGGGTCAGACTAGAAACAAAATAATTTGACCCATAGAGTTCTGGACTGACAACACTGATAGGATCACGGTGACTACCTACCTACCTTTCTGGCAGTTTTTAGCATAGCCTACAAGTGTAAGCAGTTTTATTATAATCCAAGAAAAAGTAAAATATCATGAATTATTCTTGTATTACTATAACTCGATAGACCATTTTTGATACTATAATAACAACTCTGTGTACTTTTTTTCACTTACGCCCTTAACCAAATGTCAGAAGATGTTTGTTGGAGATGTTGACTTTTTGGCATATTTTTAACATTAAAAAAATATATATATTTACAACACTTGATCAAATTTAGGTCAATGTTTTGTTTGGGCTCTCCTGTGAAGCTTGCCCAAACCTACTTACACCCCTCAGGAGTAATGCTGTTGATTTAAGTTAGAAAAAACAATGATCTTGCGATGACAAATTTGGCGGCCCCAAGGAAGGAAAGGGCAAGACAGACCTAGATAGACCTCATCTCAAAAAGTCTTGCATCATTCCCTTATTTATTTGGCAAATGTTTTGGCAGAGCAGACTGTAGTTCTGCCCTGTGATTGGACAAAGTGTTTCTGACCTGTTTCTCAATGAGGAGCTGCTCCTTCTCTTTCTGGGCAACCCTCAGACTGGCCTTCAGCTCCTGGAGCTCCCTGCGGGTCTCACTCAGCTGGACCTGCAGGCCAGATGCCAGAGGACAAGAAGAGAACCATGTCAGAACCATCCAACAGAACCTGTGTTTTCTCAATGACATACCAGGAAAAGGCTTGGTATACGCTGCTTGAATTCAAATACGCTTTTGACTTAATTGCCCTATGACAAGAAATACTGCACTGCAGCAGTTCATGGACAGTCTTTCTTACCCGGTTGCAATCCTTTTCTCTCCCAAGTTCGACCTCCACCTTCTCTCTCTCCATCCTCTCCTCCTGCAGCTTCTCCTCCATCCTCTGCATCTCTGCGTTGAGTTTCTCCAGGCGCTCGTGCTCCTTCTGCCAGGGGGACACTCACACTCAAATACAGAACATATTCACCCCAGTCGGTCGGGGTCACTTGACCGTGCATGAAATTGGTTTCCTGCGCATGAAATTGGTCTCCTACATGGTAGTGGCAATGCACAACAGATAAGTAAGGCATGCCACATGTGAGAGGTGTGGGAACATTTCATCTTCAAAGCATCAAACGCTGAATAGAAACATAAGGGCATGCAGCTACATAATTCAGAGATTGAGTCAGTGAGGGGACATGGGGCAAATCTTTATTCAGAACTTGACCTTCCCAGTGTTATGGGTGCCATTTCCATTATCTTAGAAATAAATTCTGGAGTTTTAAAGGCAGCGATACTAATTAAATTGCTAATTCAGTGATTATGTATATTGTAGCCATGCAGTACCTCAGCAGTGCGCTGCAGACTCTGTCTCTCATGGGCCCAGAGAGCCCTGCCTTCTCTCAGGCCCAGAGTGGTGTCCGCCAGCTGAAGGGTGAGTTGGGCAGCCTGCAGACGAGCCTGGTGCAATTCGGCCTGCCCGTGGTCCCTCTGGGCCACCATGGCATTCAGATCCCCCTTCAAGCCCTCTGCAACACGTTCACCTGAGCTCAGACGCTCCCGCAGGCCCCACATCTCCTTCAGGGTTGCCTCACTCTCCGCCTGAGCAGAAATGAACAAAAGATGGTGTGATAGCTGACATAACTGTAGGTAACAGCTGGAGAATGTCAGTCATAAATAATTTCATTAATTTAAAGAAACCCACAGGAAGTGACAATTTGAAAATTAAGAGCAAAATACAAACTAAACAGCAGCAGGCGCTCCATCCACAGAAAGATCTTTCACCTCACATTACAAGAATTCTGGATATAGAAGTTTTCAGTTACGTCTCGCTGCAATTTGGAGCCGCCAACATGTGAAGTTGCCCAGTGCAGCTTTGCCTTAAAACTCCATGTCCAACCCTCCTTTCCACCCCTTCCCCGCTTATTCTCAAAGAAGTGTCTGACCTCTTTCCTGTGGGCAGTGGTGAGTTTCTGGGTGAGGGTGGTGATGGTGTTCTGGAGCTGCAGGACACTGGTGTCTCTCTGGGCCAGGGAGCTCCTCAGGCCCTGGAACTCTTTAGACAGGCTCCGGAGCTCACCCTCCGTCTGCTCCAGCTCGGTCTGAGAGAGAGCAAATGAGAGAGGAAGGAAAGTAAAAAAAACAACAACAACACAACGGCGTGTAATGGAGAGCTAAATGTATCAGGGGTTTCATGCGTTCATCTAATTCATAAAAGGTACCTGCAGGCTTTTTCTCTCACTCTCCTCTTCTTTCCTCTGACCTGCTGCCCTCTTAGTCCTTTCCTTCATCCTGCACACACAGACTTGGTTAGCAACAACAGTAACAGTGAATACACGTGAAAACTAAGAAAAAAAACATGGCACAGAAAGAAAGACAACGTCGGACCTCTCCAACTCGGTCTCTCTCTCCACAGCTCTCTGCGTCAAGGTTTTGATGTCCTCCTCCAGCTCTCTGATTTGCAGTTCGCTCGCCTCCCTTGCGGCCGACAAGGCACTTTTCTCTTGGGCCAGGCACTCACCTGAAGCCTGCACCTCCTAACAAAACAAAGGCATTATAAGTTTAAGTTTAATGAGAGGAGTTTGATGTAGACTAGCTACTGTAATTTACAAGTTAGAGTATACAAAATAACAGGATATAATTAGATCAGAGACTCTTGTTTGTCATCTGAGAATAAGGGCAGGGATACAGAAAACATTAATTGATCGTGCCCCAGCCTTTTGCCCCCCCTACACCACCTTTTGCTTCCTCTCCATGTCCTCCATCTTCTCCCAGCTCTGCTTCAGCTCCTCCTGCAGCCTGGCGATATTGCTCTCCAGCACTTTGCGTCCTCTGTCCCAGGCCTCCCTCGCCCTCTTGTACTCCTCCCTCTCTCGCTCCTTCTGCCTGTTCGCCGCCTCCTGGACCTGCAGCAGTTCGGCCCGCTCCCGCAGACATTCCTGCAGTCGACTCTGACGGAGACAGGGAGGAGCAGGGCACGGGGTGGGGGATATATCATCACGCTCTCTCTTGAACAACAGTATTGATTTCCCCCTGCATGTTTGTTTTACCCATGCTGGTTCATTTTGCCAAACTTAAAGGAGTCACATAATATACTCTCTCGAGATACCCAATCTCCTCTTGATTTGTTCTGCCCACCTGCAGCAGCTCGGCCCTGGGTACTACCAGCAGCATGTCTGTACCTCCTTCCTCTCCATGGGGCCCCTCCTCCAGGGTGACCAGGTCCTCAAGCGGCTTAGGGGCGCAGAATGTGAATAAAGGGCTGCAAGAGCACACTTCCCCCTTACCATCGATGTACACAAACTGATACTCCTGAGAGCTGGTCTTGGGGAGGTAGGAGGCTAAGGAAGTGGTGGGAAGGGAAGGAAAGGAGAGTCCTTAGTGTTAGAATACTTCTGTTTCATAGTAGTCTTGTTTTCATTGTATGCTGCCATTATGCTCTAGATTCTTTGTTCATATTTATGTATCAGTTTGTTTACCTAATCCTCATCGCACACAGACGTTCATAGATCAGCCTCATTTTTAGGATGATTTACGTTTGCATTTCCGCTTCACCGTGCAATGCAAAGTAAAAGGAAAGACGGGGGAAGTGACACATGACAAAGGTTATGAGCTATATTGTAACCTGTCACAGCGGCGCAGGTCACAGCTTAAGCAACCTTTTTTTTTTTTTTATCACTACATCACTGGTGATAAGGAACCATCAGCAGTTTCTTTACACTTGTTTTCCTCCGCTTTCCTCGCAATGACGGATGACATTGGCGATGTGTTTAAAGTAAGTGATAAATCACTCTGTCAGAGGTCAATGCCACACCTGCTGCATGTGCACCCCCCCCCATCCCTCCAGACAGGACAGAGGACAGAAGTCACAGCACCATAGCAGTAGTCAGACTTTGAGCCATTGTCTTCCTCGTCCTCATTACTCAACCTGCTTACTAAAGAAACTGATTCAAATCATGACGCAGACTGATTCAAATTCTCTGTATGAAAGGGAACGAGCAAGAGGGAACTTTGTCTTTTTGAAAGCAGGATATTTTCCCTCTTTCACCCACAGTGGGAAATACTCTTTGTGATACAGATAACTCTTAACAATAAACCTTTCTCTACTCTATACACCAGCCACACGGCCTTCTCCTCTACAGAGTAATTCAATTTACGAAAGGATCAATTCTCTGCTGAAGGTTTTATGTGCAGACTTCAGCAGAGGACTAGTATGGATTTCGACTAACTATGGGAAATAAAATACAATTACAAAAGCGCGAGCATGAGTACCCTGGAAGTGCACACAGCAGTTGACATCTGTGCCCTCCTGGTAGTCAGCCGGGGCCAGTGCCCAAACAAACGTGTGGTAGTCCTTCACTGAACACCATCCCACCTGAGGAAGTCAACACACACACACACACACACACACAGTTGTGCTGCATTTTGATACATACAATTCATTTATTTGATTTTGGGACAGTCGTCGGGTTGACAATACCTTGAAGAGACCGATCCAGTCATTGCTGGCCCAGTTGTGCTGTGATCTCAGAGTGTAGTGGCAATCAACTCTGCTCTGAGGGAAGTAACTGCAGCCCACGTTCCTAAACTCCACCTGCCAAGCTTTTTCCATGGCAACACAAAACAAAAGGCCGGCTTTTTGCACCTATGGGAAATAAGAACAATAAACAGACTCAATTTGCTGGTCATTTGCGACAAACCTAGGAAGACGATGACAAGCGAGATTACGTGAGCTCTCTAAGAATTAGGTGAGAGGTGAGAATGCTGAAAACAAAAACAGGAGAGAGCCACCAGTCTGTGAATATCCAGTCAGTGTAAGAAGATATCCTGACTGAGCACACACTTGAGGAGAGGACACCACAAGCTGCCCTAGGCCTCCATGACACTGGGGCCTCTAACCAACATGACATATTGCACTTGTACATAACGTGACTGTCACTAGGACTATTTCAGTCATTGTCACAACCTTTCCCTATAGTGCACCGTCACGTGCAAGTAGGCAGTATAGCTGATAGGAGTCTACAGTCTCTATGGGGCTCAAATTGCATTAAGATTAAGATTAAGATTAAGATTAGTCTTTATTTGCAACGTCGAACACACATGCAGGGGCGAAGTGGCCGCCAAACACAACACAACACACACACATGCAGGGTAGAGTGTCCGAGTAGGCTGTGCAGCTGCAAACACACTCTCCATGAATTTTAAGGCATTCTCACCTACAGTGGCCAAAAGAAAGCATTATTAATTCATTCACTATTGTGTGAGGTATTGACTCTATTACAGACACACACACAGGAAGCCTAACACGGAAACTACCGTTTAATAACAAAGTAACACTCTGGCAGAAATGATAAACCTAAAGTATCTAAGATCTAACCATATATTGAAATAAATCACATAATCATGCAGCGTACACAGTTAGTCCACAGTGACTTTATGGTATCACTAGAACATCCCTCTAATATTATAGAGACTTACTTTACTGTCATATTTGTAAAGCACCCTTCTAAAATTCACTTTAGGATTACCAGGGATATATATATATATATTTAAAGCAGAACATTTTACAGTTGTTTTAGAAGCTCTCGAAAAGTACAGATCTGTGATAAAAATATACTGGCACCATATGTTAGAGGGTTCAGATGACACTGGGTGAGACTTGAGGCCCAACAGTAGCAGCACATGTTGAGAAAAGACTGTGTGCCATGCGCGACGTTGCCACGCGTTTATGCAAGCTTACACAACTAGTATGTAAACAATGCCGCGGTGTCTGTATGGCTGCGGCCCACAATAAACAATAACATGTGTGATAGTGAAAGTGCTGCGCATGTACGTCAGACAAGACGATTACAGGCTTTGTTAACTGCAAACGACATCTGCGCAGAAATCCCTCGACCGTCTCTCGTCGCTCGCTTACCCCTTTTTCCGTCTTCACGTCCCTGTAGTTGATCTAAACGAGCCGTCCCCTATCAGATGTTAAGAGTCAAAGGTCCATGAGAAAAAGACACCAAATCATTGAGCGAACCTCGGCTATTATCTTCTCGGGCTCAGCTGTTCCACCAACCCGAAACAATAACAAAAACCAAAGCACAAGCGTGACAGCTCCGGGGACCACCGCTGAATTGTGGGAGCTGGTGTTTTTAGATGAACATAATTACGTTGAAAGGCGATGATTTAAACTACAATCCCCAAGCACAAAGGAGAACACCAAAGGTCGCATTAAACGTAATTTGATGCTTCTCCTCGTTCCGGGTTGTTGTTGAAATCGGCTTTTCAAATCACGGCGCCCCATTGGTTGCAGCCACAGCGCCGCGAAGAATGACCAATGGTGGAGACGTAGCTGACGTTTGCGATGAGGAAAACAACCATTTCCTGGTTATAGTGCGAAATGAGGGTGAACATTTCAACCCCGCGATCACTCGGCTTATTGACGTTGCTGTTATTTTCACTCTTTGTTTGCAACTGTTCATCTAATAGAGAAGCTCAGAAAAAAATGAATATGATTTTTTCAACGTGCTCGCTATTACTCTGCACGTGAGCAAGGCTGCGCATTATTTTGCATGCATTCACCTGGGTAGGCTACTTATGCGTCAGACCTATTTTCATAACGATACAATGATCTACAACCTCAGATCTCTACGGCCCACACTTTATATAGCATCCATTTTTCTTTCTGTAACTATTTATCCATTCATCAATTACCTGTTCAGTTAATTACTTTCCCAGTTTGATGTGTGACTTGAGAGCCATTCCACAGCTTATACCATGGATATAAAGGAGCCTACAACTCCCACAAATAATGGAGCTGGACGCCAGATGGCAGTATACCATCTTGAAAACCCAATGCACAAAATAAGACAGCCCCCTAGCTTTGGAGAGATATATGCCCTGCCTATACTGACTGCCACCACTAGACTGGCCTGTAACCTATGGAAGATATCCTACATTTTTTCTTTTTCAAAAATATTGGCAATATCTGCTCACCGACCTTTTCAGTCCTTGCGGGTGTCTCATGGGGTCAGAAATAGAAAAATGAAAACACTTATTTTGCTATCATTAAGCCTGCCACAACGAGGAAATCATCGGTTATGCACATATTACTGCAAATCTATATACTATATGTCATTTCCTAAATTATAAGATTGTTATAGAGATGCCATAGAAGATAAAACATCGTGTAAAGCACGATAAGATAACTGTAAAGTCTAACGAGTAGTACCACAGGCAGTTTAAGTCCCTATAGCGATATCATAGGGATATTATTGTATGTTTCCTGTTGTTAGTCCTCGACCAAAATGCTTATCCTAATTAGGAGTCCTCATAAAATGTCTTGAGTCCGTGAAGTAGTTTAAATTTATGTTCAGGCTTGCATCCTCCTGCAGCCACTGGCAAGCTTTACAAATAGTATATCCTACATTATTAGATATATTGATATTTCTGTATCGCCTAAAGCCTGCTTATTTATTTCTGACCTACAGACTTGCCTGCTCATTTGTTGAGTCAATCGAAATCACACGAAGTAGTTTACTCCTCCTCAATTAGTCAGTCCAGTTTGGCTAATTTGCTCCGTTGAAGACACTAAGGACGCTTCAGGTAATTTTATGCCGGCGAACAGTCGATGTTGAAACCCTATAAATTGTGTTTAAGTGGATTAACAGTGTGCTGAGCCTGTGTGAGCAACGTAGTGGCTCTCTATGCAGTCAGCTAATTAAATAGCCTGGGCTAGAAATGAGTAGCTTGTTCACTAGTAGGATATACCATTGTTTACATTTGTATTTTATACCAGTGGTTACAGACATTGCAAAAATAAAGCCTATTTCAATTCTACATTTTATTTCGTCCTTAACGTCCAGTAGCATAGATTAAAAAATAGTGTTTGCTTCCGCTTTCTTTGTATCATGAGATGAGTCATCTAATGTATTGACAGGAAAGAATACCCTCTGTTAGGCAAAAAAGTAGGCCTAATAATAAAAGGCCTCTCTACTACATCTTTGGTATTTTGTGGTAATTATGGAATATTTTAAGAGGACAACAGCGGACCTTGACTTTGAAGCAACTGTTGTGAAGGTGGTTGTGCAATTGCAATGTGAGGCTTGTTCACAGTAATAGAGACTAGACTGCATGTGGATTGTCCATGAAACTGCTTGATCTTGACCTTACTGCCTGCTGTCATGAGTCCTGCTTCTGTCAATGCCCCCCCCCAACACACACACACACACACTGCCCTAACCTTGTCTTGGTGAAATCTAAATTGGGGTAATATTGTAAATTTCAGATTTACATTTAATATTCCAGAAATTAGCTGGAAAAATATTACAACTGCTCTTGCACAAAAGGCTTGACATACTGTTTATTGGTTGTCGGACTATTACACACAAATTTCATCTGTGTTGTGTGTGTTGATTTCTAGCAGCCTGGCTTGGAATTCCTCTCTATAAGAAAATGGTATAGCCCCTGTGTGCTACTGCAGTTTTATTACCTGAGGTGGTCTGCCTGGATATAGCTTGCCACATGTCTCATTCAAAGGGAATGGCAGGTATGTGTCAGTAGTCATAAATTGCAAGTTGCCTTCAGCACTAATCAGTTGCCAAGGAAACCTACGATGGGATTATGAGCTTCTGTTGTATTTAGACAAAGGTTCTATTAGAATCATCAACATCCGACATTCTGATTCTTTTAGAGACAAACATTAAAGCAACATATATTTTATTATGTCAGTAAACACTTTCTTTCTTCATCAGACTAAATTGTCACATAATGTGTTTCATCTGTGGACAGGGCTCTATAGTCTAGTCTATATATATATATATTTTTTTTTTCTATCAAAGGCATTGTGTTATTTACAAATGAAGCAATAACAAGTCAGTGTGGGGCGAGTGATGTAAGCGCTAAGGGCTGTATGATCATTTAGCAGAGCAAAGGCATTAGAAGGGTAGAAAACAAAGAAAGAGTGAGCGAGAGCCTGGAAGGAGGGCAGAGTGTTGGGAGGGTGGAGATAGAGAAATGGGGGACGGTGGTATTTAGTATGCACGGCCAAGCTGCCCCATCTGCTTAGCGCAGCAGTCCCTGTCGTATAACTGTCTACAGGCCGTGGGCCACATAAAGAATGTCTCAGATTTGATGTAATTCCGCAAAATTAATGACAGCTTTACTCGGTATGGGCCGTGAGGGAATGATTAGTGTTTGATCGTCCATCTGATCAGCTCCCTTGCCTGGCTGCAGGAGAGATGCTCCACTATATACCGGCATGCTGCCTATGGCAAGCACACATGTACATACACACACACACATGCACACAGATACACCTATCCCAAAACCTTCCCTGGGCCCCCATGCTCTAATTCTGGGTTTAGTTCTGGTTCCTGTCTCCCTTAACACGGAACCAATGTCTTGTTAAACTCTGTGTTCTGTGATACCTCACATCCAGGTGAACACCAACTGAAGGGCTGGATGCAGGTCCCACTGGTGGTGTGATTGTACGCTGGGCAGTTTTTATATCACTCAAAACAGCCACTGCAGTATTTCAAAGGAAAGTGGGCCAACCGGCATCCAATTTAGAGAACCCGGAGGTCGCACTGTGACCTTTTACAAGATATGCTTTATTGCAGTTGTGATTGGAATTGGGTATTAGTTTTTAAAAGAGATGGGGAATGGATTGGGAATTTGAGTGAAGAAATTGATCCACTGGATGGATTGCAGGAGTTGGGCAAGTGGAATTCCTCTCCTCCTTTTAATCCAGCCCCACCCCAGACGCCCAACCCCCACCTCTCTCCTCCTCCTGGGCTGCTGCGTTTACAAGCGAAGGGGGCATTCTGTTTTACAAGTGAGCCCGGTGCGTCTCGGTGTGCTAGCAACATTAAAATTGAACCCGTCTTATCTGTGCAAAGCGTGAGGCTTTACATCAGAAGCTGTCGTGCTGCTGCCATGAGACTCCTGTGGGCTTTTATGTAATGTGGTGCAGTCAAAAACCCAGCGGACAATTAAAGTGAGCTGATAGATAAACAAGTGATTGAAGACAGGGAGTTGGTAGTTGGTTGAATGTTAGGTAGAGTTGGGGGAGGGCGACAGCATTGCCGCTGTATTTACCATGTTAACAAGGCCAATACTCCGCAGAAACATGCATTTCCCACCAAAATCAAGCGTTTCTGCACAACTTGCATAAATGGACAGTTCTGGGTAGAAATGCAGTTTTGAAAGTCATACCTGTTTGTGCTGAGTTGCATATGGCAAAGCTAATATCCCATCTGACCACTAGTACTCTGGTCCAACACCAAGCACAGGGAGTCTAATTCAATAAAGGCTTGGGGAGGGTTGCGTTTCTGCCAACACAGATTGTTGGACAGATTGGCAATCCCTCTCTGTGTATGGATGCAGTGTTGTTTTTCCCCCGAAATTGTAGGCCATTATAACAAATTACTTGCAAAAACACCATTAAAGTAAACAAAAAAGCCTCTTGCATCTGTTTTGATGCTAGGCGTGTTCCAGTTCAATTTCATCTCTGTTCATTATCTTCCTTCAGTTTCCCCTTTTTCCTCAGTATTTTTCCGCTTTTGCATGCCCTTCCGATAATACTGTCTTTCCGAATTATTTGAACGTATTTCCTCCCCCCTTCCCAATCGGCATCCTCTGATCTCCTTTCATTCTGCTCTCTTTCTTGGCCCGCTCTGCCCCCCCCCCCACTGCTTTCTTTTTCTCCTCCTCATTTTATATTTTTGGCTGAGCTGAGGACCTTTCTTAGCGCGGTGACCTTTCTGGTTTTAAATTAAGCCCCACTGCGGCATGTCTCTCTTCATAGACCGCCAGTTACGAGCCTTCAGAGAACCGCAAAAAAATAACGATTCTGATGAAATGGCCCCTTTAAAAAGCTCTTCCAAATTCCTTTTACATTTTTCTTCCCCTCTTCCCCCCTTTCTGGTCACATTAATATTCACACTAATGAGGAACATCCTAAAGAGCAGGCCATGGAAAATGTGAGAAAGAGAGACACACGCACACGCCTGCCCACACGCACATCATACACACACTGTTGCTCATTGCTAATGGCTTCTAATCAAATGCCATGTATGTTTGAAGTGATTTATGAAAACTCGGCAAACGATGCTTGCAATGTGATCGCTTAATCAGAAAGAGACCATTTTTCAATGGATAACCTAGTTTGTGGCCTTTTAGAATAGACCGTGTTTTACATTACATGATTAATAGGCTGCTATTAAGTTGTATTTAGATGATGAAGCGCTTTATACTGCACTGAAATCACGTTGTTACCTGATAGGTCTGCATTTCTGCATCCACATCTCTCACATGTGCAGAGTTTCCCAGTGTGTTGTCTCCAAGCTGACACTGTGTTAGATAACAAGGTCATGATAAACCTCGGTGCCATACAGTTATACCTCCCAGGTGCTGAGTAGGGGTTGTAACGGCCTTGTTACTGTCATCATCATCCTCTTGTCCGCTGTGCATAATCATGCCTTGGTTTTGGAAAATGGAAACGAGGAATCTGATTAGTCATCCAAACTGCTACAGAAATGCCCCCAATTTAATCGAAACAACATGAGCTGTGTCCGCTTTCCAAAGCTACAATCAAGGCTTACCCGTTCACTGCACCCCTATAAAACGCAGACAGAGAAAGTAACAGCAATTACAGGGAATAAGAATCAGAGCAATTACGTTCCCCCAGTGAGGGTTGAGCTGAAGCCTGCATGGTCTTGGGCCTCATAGGAAAAGGCTTCCAGTGAGAGTGCCGTAGTCCCCTCACTGCTGGTTGCACAGCCAGTTGCACAGCATTGACGCAATTGCCACCACATCAACAACACACATACGTATGCACGCACTAACTCCTCATGCTCCCTTTGCTTGTATTTGGAAATATACACAATCTTGAACACATGTACACACACTCTGCGTTTTGGTGGCGGACTACCACAGACAGATGGCATGCTCTGAAAGTAACACCAATACATCCTCATACTCCAACACAGTCCCAGTATATTCACTGTAATGTATTCATGAACTTGGGTGCTGTTATGTCCACATACCATTAAACATTTTTCAATTCTAGAAGAGGTTAGCCCTACTGGGTTTATTGCATTAGGGAGATGGCTGCATTTAAGTACATTAGAGCCACACATTTTTTTCCGTTTCCACATTTCACCTCATAAAATTCCCACCGTCACCCTCAGACGCAGACACAGTATGCAGGGAAAAAATTAGTGTGGAAAATTCAGAGCAACCTGTGACTTGTGGAAATATGCAGGCAACGTCAAAGTCTCAAACTGGTTCTCTTGTACTCAACAGATTGGTCTTCTCCACTAAGGATGAGCATACTGTAGCCTTGAATATTAATCTCCCCTTATATGGGTTGTATCTAACAACAAGCAGAGATGATTTCTAGGGCCCCTCTCTTAGGGTGCTCCCTGTAGCCTTGGTAACCCTAATGAATTATGAGCCAGCCCAGTTAAAACATGTGTGGTATTACCCCACTCCAGGGTGTGTCCTCCTGGGTGTCTATGAATCATTGATCTCATCAGACTGGTTCTCTCTCTCTCTCTTCCCTCCCTTCCACTTTTCTCTCTCTTCTCCCCTCCCCCATCGCCTGTCACACTCCAGTCCCCCGGGGCGTCTGTCTGGGATCTGCCAGGCTCATCAGTGGAGCACAGGAGAGGAGAGGCGAGGGCTAACTGGGAGCCCATACAGGCTGTAAATCTGACCGGGGAGGGGAGGGGAAACCTGCAGTGTCCACACTTCCACTGCAGCCCAGTAAGTCCAGCAGGCCTCCAGTATGTTGAAATCCTCTCTCTCTCTCTCTCTCTCTCTCTTTTCCACATGTGCGGACACATGCACAGAGGCGGTGTGCACTTAGACAGGTGTTCAGGTGTTCACTGTCATCATAGCTTCCCTAACTTAACTACTGCAATTAGCTAAACTTGCCTTAACATGAGAGTGATAATGAGCTCTTATGCATCCCTACTGGCAGATCTTTACCATTCTTTCACATAATCAACCAGCGTGCACACACACGCTGACAAGGAATGGGCCCTTTATTGAAGGCATACAGATGATGATGTTTTAGTGTCTAATGTGGGATCTGTAATGAGCTTTATTATTTTATTGTAGATTGCCTACAATAAAAATAAATATCGTGTCTTTATTTTGTTTCAAGACGATAAACAATGAATGAAATGACGCGGTAATATATCTGGGAGGGATGAGGATCTGCGTAAATGCATGTATTGTGTAGAGGAGGCTATTATTTTTGTGTTCTTCAAGTGTCTTATTAATTCCTAGAGAGAGACTGCTAACATTTGTTGCTAAGGGCGACGATGAGAGTTGGATAGTATACGCTGTCTAAAAGTGAGAGAAGTATAATGCGATGCAGGGTGCTATGCAGAGGTAATTCCAGCCTCAGAATTGCAATAAACCCTTGGAAGCCTAGCAGTGTTTTGGACTGCAATGCAGTGAGGTGGGCCCTGCTCTCACATACATACATTTAGCTGGGTGTGATACCATTCCATACACATAGACACACACCCTCCCTCTCCTTATCTGAGAAATAAGCATTTTTACAGAGTTTGAGCTGTAAAAGGCGAGGAGCAGATAGCCCATAAATCTAACCATAAAAACGTTAAGTTGTCAGAGGTGCCATCAGCTATCAATCGTGTGCGGCAAGCTGATGAAGGGGAAATAGGTGATAAAAAACAGCATTTTAGGGAAATTATGTCCAGTCTTCCATTTGCGAAGTGCTGCAGTCGCATCACGGCAGAATCTTAATCACTGGCTGGTGTGGCCAGGGACTGTTCCTTGGTGTGACAGTGAGGAGGAGCACACCCTGGTGGGAGGGTGGGATATGGAGGAGGAGAGGAGAGAGGTAGGGGAAGGGGGGCGCAGTGTTGTAGAAAATTATACAACTAGCATAAATCACTTCTACACTACCGTTTTTCTCTCTGCCTCAATTTCTCACATCCCTCTTTCGCTCTCTCCCTCTTTCTGTGTTCCTTTCTCTCCTTCATGGCCCTGCATCTCCCTCGCCTCATTTGCACTCCCACTGCTCCTCGCCCTGACAGTCCCTCTGGCTTTCTGCCCTTTATTCTTCTCTCAGTTCCTTGCCATGTGCTTTATTTGAAGCATTGCTGGTCACCCTCACAACCCCTCTCTCGCTATCCATCTCAGCTTCATTTCCACTGTGGTTTGTTTACATGCGTTCTTTATTGATCTGCTTTTTGTTGCCTACCAGGGATTTATCCCCTGTCTAAGGGACTGTATTAGCGAACCTTGAGATTGACTTGTCTCTCTGAGATGGTCCAGATATAGTCTGTTCTTGAAATAAAAGAAAATGCCATCTGGCTGCAGCTTATTTCACACTTTATCAGACTGCCCTGTGACAGCATTCCTGGTTCCTTCTTTATTGTGGTGTTTTTTCTCCCCAAATAGAAAAACAACCAGTGATGCTTTTATATCCAGAGGCATTTTAAGCCTGCTCTTCAGATATGGCTAGCGTGTTGAAACTGCAGTGAGACAAAATTAAACTATGGTATACCCAATAGCATGTAGTACTTTTACCCAATCATGTAGTACAATGTGTGCCTTATTCCTGGCAATAGTTGGGTCTGTGACCTTAGTAGCACAGAAAAAGATATAAGGACATCATGTGAGAGAGTGCCCACCATCCATTGAATTGATAAATGCCTTCACTGTCTGATCTGTGACTCCCCCTTTAATCTAAGGTCATTTGTTAATTAATTTGAATTGCCTTACAGGCTTTGGTTCTGCTCCAGTGGTCTTGGTTGAGTGATGTCATTCTGCGCTGAGCTGAATTTAAGCACTGCGAAATGGACGCAGTGATGCATGTTCGTCTGCAGTAGCCCCCCTAGTGTATCCTGCTCTAAGTCAATCTATCAAGGAGAGGTGTTACTAAGCACAAAGCACTCCTCAAGGAGAAAAGTGGTAATGTTGTGCTCTCACTTAAATGGTGAAAAGGATAGAAGAGACTATTGGGTATGAACTAGGTCTCTGCATCTGTGGCCTCTTAGTTAATGAAGACATAATGGTCATGCAGAGCCGCCACTCTGCTGGCTGTATCCTCCAGTGTTACTGGTCACCTACCAAGTGATTCTCTGAGGTCCTGGTGGTTTATGCTCAGGCATTAATGATGTTCCCTGGCAGCAATGAGAGTTAGCCTAGCCTTTAGTCAGCTTGTGTCAGGGGCTGTGCTGCCACCTTTAGTAAGACTGAGGTACTGTAATGCAGTATCCATTCCCAGAGCATCAGGTTTGCTGGGCTACTCTGCAGTTCTGTCACACAGCATGTATTTGAGAAAGAGGCTAGTTGCAAAACCAAGCTTAATGCATTACAGTGTATTCATGTAAAATGTATCATCTGAATGTGATCATTATTAAATGCATTAGCCCTGTAGAGGGGTTCATGTTTTGTTGTCCCATGCATTTGAAGATTCTCTGATGCATTTATCACATCCAGTACCAAGGAGTATCACTTCCTTTGGCTTTACCATGCTTTCACTTTTTCACGTTTTACTTACTTTGATCCTTTGTTTCTCTGTCAAATGTCATCCATCAGTGGTCCTGTTGTAAAGCTAAGTAAAGTCATGATAATCTCCCCCCCCCCCCCCCAAACACTATAGACATACATTGATTTTCAACTCATTGACTGAAATTGTTCTCTTTGCATGTGCTCTTTATAGCGTCTCACCAGTTGTACCTCAAATGCAAGGCTTTCTGCCCAGTAGAAGTAAACAAGCCTAAATTTGCTTGATATGACACAAGACACTATTATTTAGCTTTCATACACTTATCATTTGAAAAGAAGAAGGTTCTCCTAGTTTCTGGGCTTGTGCATAAAAACCTAAAGACACTACAATACACGACTTCTGTGGGGGTGTATTGTAGTGTCTTTAGGTTTTTATGCACAAGCCCAGAAACTAGGAAATCTGTCACAAGAATTGTCTAAATTTCAGGTCACTGATAGGATTGAGAAATGTAATGGGAAGTTTTTTAAAGTTATGCTGCCTTGACTAGGCCTTCGCTTTGTAGGTCAACAGTTTTACGCATCTAGTCAGGAAGACCAGTCTGTATCCTGTGTTTATATTGGGAGGCTCATACCTTTGACCAACGTGTCAAAGATCTCAACGCGAGGCTAAGCCACTGAAACTAACAGGTGCTGTGCTGCCTTGCACTACAATTGAATTTAACCCCAAATCATCACAGTGACATAAATGTGAGGTTGTATCTGACAAGGGTTTAGACATGGGGCCGTTCCTCTGGGGTGTTCTGTTGTAGGGAGTGGTTCTGCGTTCCTAACAAATCTAGGTGTAGTGGCAGCAGGATCTACCAGGGGGCAGTCGAGCTCACACATCAAGGCATTGGAGGCAGTCCTGCAGATCTCCATTTCTCCCCATGTGGCAATATTTCTGCGTCCTCTCTTCTTTCAGAAAATAGAGACAGTAACACGCAAACTAAACATATCTCTGTAATATTAGCTGAATGAGAGAGTAGAGAGATACCAACGTGTATTTGAACCATTTTGAGCCATGGACATTGTTCTGTGAAGCTCTGCTGTAACTATCAGCACTCTCTGGTTTATATCCCCTATTAATGTTCTCTTCATTAGCATTAAATCATGTCAGTTATTTTCCATTTAGAGGTCAGAGGGGGCAAATTGAGGCACGGAGTGAAGATGATCTAATTTACAGGACAATGTCTGGAAAAGAACACCTTGCATGTTGAGAGCAAGACAAGCTAATGTTAAAGCATTCAAAAAGTTTAAACAGCGTGCATAAAAAAGAACATTTATTCACTCTCCAAAGTAAGCTTGCAAGTTACAGTTCAATGAATTCGAAATGTGGAGTTGTAATTTTGTACCCATAAAACTGTAGAAAGAATTCCATTCATTTCACTACTCAGCCCATTTATTAGCAATAAGAAATAGATACATTAATGTTATTATACATCAGAATAATGGTGCTGCACAGGAACATGTTACTGAATATTCACCTAATGTATTTTGCCTTTATTCTGTACAACCAAAGAAAGAAAGTAAAATCAACCACCGAGCCAAGCCCTCTTTGTGTGTTTATAACAGAACATAATAAAATTAAATAATGCCGTTTGTTTTCATTTGCCAGTAATTTGTTTCCACTTTTCCAGCACTTGGACTGCCAGTGATTGAAGGTCTGCTACTTTTGCTCAGTGGGTGTTTGCTAAAAAGTATGTTGATTGCAAATGTATGGTTGCATAGTGTGCAATGTAGGCCTATTTGCTATTGTGCTATAAAAAATGATAACATCCTTGGTTTAAACTTGTTTTTTTAAGCCCAATGTCACTTCTGTTTCCTCAGCCCTCCATAGAAGAAAAGTCATAAACCTTTTTTCTCCGAGCAACTGTGTTAAAAAGAACACCTGTAACTCGACACACAGACCTCTCTACTCAAATGCTGAGGGCGAGTTTATGACTCATGGGAATGGGGACACATGGCTAAATAGATAGTTTGTGTACAACCCTATCTTCCAGTCCAGCATTCTCTTGGTTTCAAACAAAAAGCGCATTTGGACAACATCTGAATGGAGGCCATTTTGGTTGGGCCTTGTGTTTGCACAGTCCTGGGATTGTGCAGGCACTAGTGGGGGATGGTAGGCTGCCGCTACCCTGAAGACTCCTGTTAATGTTTTAGTCATTCTGGAGCCGCTGGGCTGGGAGACAGATTCAGTCAAAAAGCATTTGAGTACCCTCAGGTCCTCAGAGTGATTTACTGCTTATTTGGACATCTGCAAAGAGCTTTTGCACCTTGAACATTCTCTCGCTCGCTTTCTTTCTTTCTTTCTTTCTCTCTCTCTCTCTCTCGCTCTCTCTCTCTCTCTCTCTCAGCAGTAAACCCTTGGGAACACTCTGTCAGACTGAGTCACCTTGAAGGTATCCAAGGTAGAGCCACTTCCTGTCACCTTCTCCCTCAGCGATCCCCCCCCCCCCCTCCCTTCCACCCCTCCATCTTACCTCATCTTTCTATCACCTTCAAACCTTCTGCTTGGGCCTCAACCACACCCCTCTCATCTTGGCCATCAGGTTTAATGTGTGCTGCTCCTGCTCCTGTGTCTCTTAGACCACCGCTTGCTCACCAGCTGGACACATCAATCCATGTGACAGGTGCTTGTCAGTCTGCCCCTTACTGGGTAGCCACCAAAAAAGGAAACACAAAGCTTTAGAGAGCACATCTCTACCGGAGGACGACAAAATCTGTCAATATGTGTGTATTTTTTATAGGATATCTATCTTCACTTACAAGACATGCATAGGTTACTGATAAACACTGATGAATGATGATTTATTTACCTTGACAAGTTGTGTTTGCTGTTTTGTTGCCTATGGCGGCCACCCTGACCCAAGTGAAGAGGAGAGCCGTCAGTGGTCATCAATAACAGGTCTGTGTGGTGTGGGTGGTGCAGGCTGTGTGTTTTAAAGTGATGGCCAGAGGGCTTCTGTCTCCGCAGCTCTGAAAATATGGTGCCATTAGCATCTGTGTCTCCATAACTGGGACTGTTGCTGAAGAAGCCCAAACATATCTGGTATGCAGTGTTTAGGAGGCACGCAGACAGGATAATTGGTGGGCAGAATCTGTCCACAGCTCCAGACTTTCAAGTGCTCATTGCCTTTGAGCGTTTTACACCCCAAGTGGCTGAATAGCCCAGGGGAAACAGGGTCTGCATTGATTTATTGCTCACCCTCAAGTCTTTTGTTTCTAAAGACCAAGGACAACTCAATCAACCACCAAAGAAAAACTCTCAAAATTCTATTTGTAATATCGCTGGCATTCGGTCGGCCTAATGTTGCACATAGAAAGCAGTGTGCAATACAAATGAACATGTGTAAAATGGAACCAATGGGCTAAGCCTGCATCATTCAGTGGTGCACGCTCTAAAACGCTTTCTCACTTGTATGGCTTTTCATAACTAGTAGAGCAATCCCTCTGTCTCTGCCAATGGTTAACCACAAGTACAAAGTGTTCTCACTTTGTGAGGTTTGGAACGTTGGGTTTGGAAAGCTGTCATTGCAGAGTAAATCTAAAACAATACTTTATGTTGGTTTCTTGCTGCATCTTTCCTTGTTTATGCTGAACTATTTAATTACAGTGCAATAATAATGCATGGTTACAAATGTTTATTATCCATTAAAATGACTTAATCTATTATTTTCTAATCTATTATTTTGTATACACAAATGTAACATTGCAAGTACTGTTAGAAAAATAGCACCATAAGATTATAAGTAGCATGTAGAGTGTAGTATCTCTCTCTCTCCCTTTCTAGTTAAAACACATAAAAGAGTTCCTAATTAGTTTCATGCGGAGCTGAAATGGAATACACATTTATTTGTGTGTTGGCTTAGACATATTTACAGTCAAATGTTATGTCTTGACATAAAGGTATTTATTGCTATAAATGCACTGGCAACAGCACAGTGATTGACACCACAATCACGAAAATGGTTGAGAGGTTGTAACATTGTGATTTTTCAGCCCAATAAGTGTGATTTTATGTTTATACAGACAACAGTAAAAGTTAAAGTCAGCATAAAGTAGACTAAACCTTATACGCAGTCATACCCTTGCCTTTGTTGTCAAAAATAACATTTATTCAATATTTGTTGATATTTCTTTTAAGATCAAATATATTGTATTTATTTACTTTGTTATAGGCAACATTTGTCTATATTTTGGAATAAATGTCAGTGACAGTGCTTTTCAAAAACAGTTAGTATAAAATGCATTTTTGTATTATTCTTACATGGTAAGAAATATACTTTCCCTCTGAATATTCATTTCTGATTTCTGATCATTTGTCATAGAGTTGAAATGAACTTTAACTGTGCTTTTTGACAGTGACAGCTGACTGACTGACTAACAGTCTGGTATGTGTCTGATTCACGAGGTAAACCATACTGATTGTATTGTTTGCAGTTATGATAACAAGCATGTCACTTACGGATGCTAAAGCTTTTCGTTTTGGCACAGTTAAATCACATCTAGACTTTTGCAGGACTACAAACGTATGGCGCACTTTTATCTATTTTGATGGTGAAAAAATTAAGTGAAAAAACTCAAACCAGATTATACATGCGCAGTAAATGTATTATTAGTACATCAGCAAGGTAGCTCAGTGCAAACGTGGGACCTTTTGTGTTATCTCAGGATTTAGTTTGCCTTAGAGGAGGAATATCTATCCATTTCAACAAACTACTGCTAGCCCTAAGGTATGGCTTGAAGTATGCTAAACCTCAGCCAACTATTTCTTGCCAACACTATAAATGCCCAGATGTCAGTACCTAAGCAAAACCTGACATGAGGAAAAATGATTAAGACAAGCAGACTCTGCAGTGACACACACAAAATACCAACAACCACTGAGAGATGAATATTTGCCCGAGGTTATCTTGACAATTAAATCCATCAAAACTTGCAGAACAGCTATCACTCTTTCAAACTGTAGCATTGAATTACGTGTGCATTCGTGGGATCTAAAACGCTTTGCCTGCTCACACGGGGTTAGGACTGTTAGATATATCAGAAATCCAAATGTAACTCACTATGTGCCAGTCAATCTTTGGCCAGACATAAATAGTGACAAAGGCTTTCTGGCTATTTAATTAGAGGCTACCTAATGGCTTCCATGTTGCCCTGGAATGGTTGGTAGTGGTGGTGGAGAAATGGAGAGTTGGAAGGAGGGAGAGAAGGGGAGTGACATCAGCCTGCGTAACTGGAAACATATGAAGGCTAATTAAGTAAGATCATGCTGTAATGGAAAGTGAGGTCAAACTCCTTCACTGGTGTCAAAAGAAGACAGGGAAACAATTCTGAACAATTAGTGTGGAAAGAGGCACAAAAGGTCTTAGTGGAGTCATTTTGAGACATATTTCCCCCATTTGGTCAGAACTGGACCAGAAACATCCTTTTGTGTTACATGAGCAGTTCAGACTCCACCCACATTCCCAAATAAGTCCACAACGCCACAGCGCTATACTCCACCTTTTTCTGCTACAAAGCTAAAGGGTTTTGTGGTGAGATTAAAAATAATTTTCCTTTTGCAAGGACTTTATGACAATGGTATATGCATATACTTGTGTAATTATTCACAGGGACATATTAAGGCTCCAGACATGGATGTGTGCTCACACAGACATGGAAAACCCACAGAAGTCACAGGAAAACGGCTTAGATCAAGGAAATTAAAGCCATTGTATTAAATGGCTGTTCGTGGTTAACTTTCTAGAAGTAGAGCAATGGCAATCAAGAGTGATGCACCTTGGAAAGTGATACTGATTTACAGCATTTGTATTGACTATTTACAGGCCCAATCCTGAATCCAAACGTAAATAAAAGGACACCCCCCCCCCCCACAGATAGTTAAAACAAGTGATTGGAGTAAGTATTTCATTCCCAAATTTATTGCCAGAGCTCTTTATACAAAAACTGACAATAAGTGACTGTTAAACATGATTTTAAAACATATAGCTTAGTCATTGTCAAAATTGTAGTAAAGACGACTTTTATTTTGAGTTATGATGTGATGAAAATTGTGAAAAACTATGGGTCATTAAATATCTATAAATACTTGTAGCATAAAAAATGTCATAGTTTTGGTTACACCTAATTTGAAAGGGGCACACGTACTGCATCACATATTCCATGTTGTACTCCATGTATGTGTCAGTCAAACAGTGTGTCAAGCCAAGATAAAAGTCCATCTCTCGATGGTATCTTGTGCAGTAAAACCAAAGACACCCAGTTCTTCAGTAGACATGCCTTGTGTTTCAAGATGACAGCCTCCTGGTTTGATTTCATTATCTATCCTCAAGTGCAAAGCATCCACTGCTGGCATTGTATGCTTGGTAAGTTTGGTAATGCTGCATGTGAGTTACATTGTCCAAACACGAGACCGCCATCTTTATGTACCTGGTCAGGTGAGTTATAGAAATAGGTTTAAAATTAGGACTAATGAAGGACAAAGGCTAAACAAAACCAAATGTAGGACCAGTTGGGGGCACACATTTTTCTGTTTAAGTTGAAGAAACTCAGTATTGTCTTAGTAAACAAAAACACATTTTAAAAAACACATTTTGAAGATGTCTGTCTTGCATGAACCTGTTTTAAAACCCCAACCAAACATTTTCATTGCTAAAGTTGACCTGTAATTAAACCTGTAACCTTAAACCTGTACCTGTAATCCCCCTTGCTTGTATCATTGTTGCCAAATCAAGTAAAAATGTTTTTTTGTGAGACTCAAAATCCCCAAAAAATAGTTTTAAGTTAAACCTAAATAATACCTTTACTGCTACTGTAACAATCCTCAGAATCCAATGCAGCTAAAGGCTAATAACAGGAAAAACAATTTTTAATGTAACTAATATTAGCTGATAAAGTAGAAAGAGCAATCAATGCCATAGTTAGCATTGAATAGTTATCTATCTATCTATCTATCTATCTATCTATCTATCTATCTATCTATCTATCTGTCTGTCTATCTATCTATCTATCTATCTATCTATCTATCTATCTGTCTGTCTATCTGTCTATCTGTCTATCTGTCTATCTGTCTGTCTATCTGTCTGTCTGTCTGTCTGTCTGTCTGTCTGTGTCACTGTCTCTGTCTGTCTGTCTGTCATTTTATAACTTGCTGATTGATTGCTTTAGACCATAGCTGGTTTGAGTCCTCTGATGTGCTGTTACAGCAGTCTAGCTCTTTGTGTGTGTGTGTGTGTATGTGTGTGCGTGTGCATGTGCGTGTGTCTGTGTTGGTGTGTGGTCTCAACACCCTGGCTGTGTTGTCTGGGGAAACCCGTCAAATCTGGTTGTGTTTACTGGTTTCTATGTATCTTTGTCTTGCTTGGGTAGGTAGACGTGATCAGTTGAATGGCACTGTGGTGAATTGTCTCGTGGTGATATGATGTGTTTGTGAGAGGATCTCATACAAGGCCTGGCACTAAAATGCACAGTTCATTACTGACTCTTACTAGTCAGATTTGATTTGATAAGTTTTACAGTTTTTCTCAGTTGCTTTGGCTCAATTCTCGAATGGCAGTTGAAGTCGTCAAAACAATATGTGAAATTCTTCACAACATTTTGTTACTTGTGAACAACAGAAAGAGCATTTCTCATTCTTTGTTACCATTTGCAAATGTTTTAGCACATTTAGGCAAATGACTAACCACAATTTGAACAATTATTGGTTGTATGTCTTTGTGATGTTTTTTCTCAGTTGAATAGTTTTACTCTCCAAAATATGTTAGAATTATTTCATTGTGTAAGTCATCACATGCAGAATAGTCCATCTAACTGTCAAAATCTGCTGAGCCCACATTTCATAAATTGCATTGATATGGAGTGGCCGTAAAGTCTGCTGTTTACTGTATTGTACTGTATTGTGTGACCATTGCAGGAAAAATAAAATTGTTTTTCCTCACATTACATGCAAATCTAAGTGCTCTTTTACTTTACAAAGTGGAATGTGAAACCTTGGACTCTTGTAATCAGCATGTGAAGAGTATTCACTTTGATACACAATAGCAGTCAGTTAGCTTCAGAAAAATAACAGTCTGGTACAGTAGGCATTCAGTGTCAGTGAAAACATGTAGGACAAGACTGTTTGGAAATTTGGAGACGAGGAACACACTTCCAGAGTCCACTGTCATTCTGACAAAACATCTAAACATTTTGACCACCTTGGTTTTACACAATGTCAAAGGAACGTGTCATTTTGGTGGCAATGACTTTTTCATTGACACAATAACTTCATTTTGACACATGGGTGAGTTACAGCCTTTTGCAGGTTAACTATAGGGGGTTGCTGCATGTATGAGCTGTTTTGAGAAATGCATCTTCAGTGCTGAGAACTTTAAAAATGTTTTGAGAAATGTGCCAAAGCAATTGAGCAAAACTGTAATTCACTCACTCGCTGTGCTGTCGTCTCGTTGACACTTACATGTGGTGTAAAATACAGTTCCGTGAAAGGATGAAAATGAAATATAGCAAGGTCTAAATCTTTACAAAGGGATACAGGGAGGGGTAAGTTGTTCTATATACTTCTATATTATATACAGTCAGAGGGGATATTTTGGTATTCAAGTCAAAGTATTACAGCCAAATATCTAATACACTTTACACTGTGGCACAAATCTTTCTCAGAGTCAATTACACCGAAGGCTGGGATAAAGTAGAGTTCTGATCTAGAATGGGAAATGGCCCTTTATTATATGTTATTATATAAATTAGTGGTGAAGGTGCATTCCACTGGTATGTAAAAATGACTATTACCATTAAAGTCAGTAGCCCGAATTATCTGCTTCTTGCTTTTTTTTTATTTGGGACACTATGGTGCATTTCACATAGGATTTTAAGCAAAATCCCAAGAATTTGTCGCTAATAGATGGGTGAGTGATATTTCAAAAGCAACAGAGGGAGAGAAATGAAATATGCCGATAGAAAGCAGCTGACAGGGACTATTGGGCATCGCACCGATGATCTTTATTGCATTTTACTTTTCTGCAAGACATTTAGTGAAAAATTCAACATGTAACATCTTTAAAAAAGAATAGACAGCCCACCAATCCCCCCACCCCTTTATATCATTTAATTCGTTTTTCAGGCAGTAAATAGTGGCAACGAAAGGAAATACAGCAGAGAGAAGTGTGACAGTGTAGCTGTTCCTTACCCTGTACATTACATGGGTGGTTTCACAGACATTTTCTGCAATGCCTTTCTTCTTTCTACTCTCATCATTTTAGTACAGTAGTCTAATAACCTCTTGTAAGATATAGAAATTTGTGTGGTGGTCTGGAAGCTGTCAGGAAAATGGTTTCTCTGTCCTACTTTTTCTGAGACTGAGCCCGGTCCCGCCTCTGCATGCTCTGTACAAGTTAATGAGACAGAGAGAGAAAGGTGCACTGAACAGTGAGTCGGAGTTGGAGGAAATACACAAATCCTTCACGCAATTAAAGGTAGAAATACCCTGAAAGAACAGTACGGATGTATAGTAAAAGCCTTACATTCAGCAGTATCAAAATATTTGCTATTAACTTTATTTAAGTATGTAAGTAAGTACTTAAGTAAGAAATAAAGTAAATAAGAAAATAAAAGAAGAAAATAAAGTGTCCCATCTGCCCCATTAACTGGTCACATGTTGTTTCTTTCATTAAAACAGCCGCTACAGAAACTATTTTTGATAATTTTTATGGGAAAATAAATCAATCTTTGGTGGACTAAAAGTATTCAGTTCCCAATAATAGAAATCCAAATCCAAATATCAATTTCTGTATAGAATGCATTATTAGGTTATAATTTAATATGGTACTTGGATATAGTGACACTCCTAACTACTACTGCTGATTTCATTAAGTTATAGATGTTTGCCTCTTTGACACACCCTTGTCACCAATGGCATACAAGTTACATTACCGCATTGTCATAAGGTACGAATGTGCGAATGTGCTCTTGAGAATGTGTCATAACTGCATTTATATGAGTTTATTAACCTGATAATTTAGTCATTTCACATCCAATGTTGTTGCTTTCCAAACTCTTAAAGAGCTCACTGTAGAATTGCTTGCCATGCATCAGCTGGTATGTGATCAGAGCATTTATGACTTTTCTTGAATGGAGTTATAGCAGGCAAAGGAAATTGAAGGAAATTACAGACGACACTCTCACAGCTTATTAAGTTAAATAAGTTCCGTTTCCCCAGTATTAAGTTGATTTAAGTCACAATAATAAGTTTTGTAGATTTATCTGTAAAGACTGATCTTATCTGACCTTATCTGTAAACACATTAATAATGGCCTAAACAAAATTATTGGCACCACAGATCTAGATAAGTGTAAACTAATCTAACGAAACATTACATTCTCAGTGTACAGAATTGGAAGTGGAGGTGGGTGGAGGATTCTACACTGCTCATGCAAAGTCCAGGTAATGAATCTCAAAGTTTAGTGCGCTCTAAGCTTAGATAGTCTAGTGTAATGTCTTGTACCTAGCTTTATCAAGGAGCCTGGATTTAACAAGCCAAACAATCCCAAAACTATCACCCTCATCACGTTTAAAGTTAGACATGCAGGACTTTTCATTAAACTCCTCTAGGCAAAACTCAGGGAAATTAGTTAAGATGAATTCACTTCTACACACATTTGGTTTCTTGTTGAGAGGTTTATAGTTTGGGGTTTGTTTAAAGTTGAAAATGTTGAGCCAACCAGATGTCATTGAGCCAACCAGATAATTACTACACGAGACTAGAGTGCTACTTGCTAGTTAGCAATAGCTTCCAGGACACCAAATTAAAGTGATCACAGACCGTACTGTGTACAATTTACTGACGTCTCGTTACATGATTTCTGTGTGTTGAAGTCCTTAAATTTCAAACAGTTGCTGCCATTTGGGGCCACCAACGTGTGAAATTGTCTAGTGCAGCTTTAAAAGAAAATCCTACCCTCAGATGCTCTCAGGGGCTTTTCACACATCTTTCTCCCAAATGATTGAATGAGTTCCAGGCAGCCATCGCTTAGCATGTGAAAAGCCATTACACTGTTACATATGATCAATCTATGATGTTCAGTGCATTCCACAAGTTATTTTGTGTAATGTTTTGTAATTTGCCTTTTTGTTGTATCCACTTTCCCTCAAACTGCCTCGTGGACATCTACTTCAGTTAGAGATTTCCTACATTTCCCAGAATGACGTTCGACAACACCCAGAGAACTGTCCGGGATCTGTTGCATCCAGCTGTGGGTTTCACGTGTTGGTGGAAAGAGCAATAACGATAGTGATAGCAAGAGAGCGAGAGTTTCCAGTCGAGACAAAGCGAGAGTTGCACCCACTTACTCAAAACACAACATGTCTTGTGACTGCATTGCATTATGGTCCATTGAGGCTGCTGTTGGTGGGGAAAATCTCAACCTCTTCTATGATTTCATCCTGTATGATTGTTGAATGGTGGGTCTAGAAAGAAACCCTTTCTCTACAATTCTGACTGACACCAAAACCTGATGTTTACAGTTGATGTTTTAGATGGCTGAAAATGTCTCCCCTATCAAACTCCATTATAGCTGTGCTGGAAATATCTTGACATGACATCATGTCATCTACGTTTAGCCAGTTATCCAACACAATGGACCCAGGAATGTAAGGTATGTCAACCAATAGCTGTTTCTTTAACATTGTTTTAGGGTGGGTTTTTTCTTTAGTGAAAATGTGTCACAACTTTTGGACAGACAGAAGTACAAGACAGACAGAAGTACAAGCACAAGTCAGTTGTCAAGGTCTCTGTCAGACACTGGCAGACCAGCCTATCCAATTACCTGTGTTTGGCAGCGTGCCCAATGTATTGTATTTATCTTAAATAAAGAATGTCCTTCAGTGTCAACAATGAATTTTGCTACAACAGAGAATCATATTTAAATTAAATCCAATCCATCAGAATATTTTCCTCAAATGTGTGTTTTGTTGTGTTTCAGGTGACGTTTTTGGTTGCATGTTGCTAAGTATTTTTGCTGCTGCTGTAGCTCAAGGCCTCAACCAGTGCTGTGCAGCTAGTTGGGCCTAACCAGCCCCCATACAGCATCCCTGATCAATACACAACGGCTACCAGCATCTGACCCAATTTTAACCACATTTTCAGAACTTTTATGAACCTCCAACATGCATGTTTGGTAACAATGAACTTATCTTTGAATTGAGTTACATACACACACATACACATGGCCAGCTGCATAACCTGTCATTGCATATGCACCCAAATCCGATCAAACTACTTTGGTTAAGGTTAGGCAACTAAAACAACTTTTGGTTAAGCTTAAAACTTTTTTGTATCAGTCAGGACTCAAACTCAGGTCGCCGGAGTTGAGGGCACATCCACCACCCCGACCCCGCTGTCTCTGTCAAACTACTGCCTGTTTCTCTCACGTGACCTCCACCTCCAGTTTCACTCAATTTGTCATATGAAATGAAGATGCCTTACTTTTCGTATCTATAAGAAACTTGATATGAGAACAGGCTGCACCAGTGCTCTTGATTGTGCTTTCCTGTTAGCTTGCCTATTTTTGCCCATATTTGTACCGAAACAACAGGCTTAATAGGCTCAGTGTAACTGCTAGGAAAGTCACAGTCTGAAGAAACACTGTCACTAAACACATCACTGAATCGTGATGACTTGCTGAATATTTTCAATGTTCTTTCATGTGTCTGTAATGATGTCATTCATATGATCTTGGACATTTTTGTCTTAGTTTCTCACAAGTATCTCACATAGAGAAAAACTAGTCTCACCAAGGACAATGCGTCCATGCGTAAGAGAGACTAAAAGCAGAATGGCTCCAGAATGGATGTAAAAACTGCTGCAGCCATTTGAAAGTTGTCGTCAGGTAGACTGGAGCTCAGCAGAGAATCCCAAAGTAAAATATAAATAGTCTGGTGATCTTAATACTTAAAGATGATGATGATGATGATGGTGGTAATGATGGTGATGATTCTTATTGTAATTAAAGCATCATAAGATAAAATGAAGCTTTAATAATCCCTATGAGGAAATTGGATCAGTGTAGGAGCAAATGGTAATCGGATACAGCAAAAAAAGAGAACATTAATAAGAATGGAGCAAATGAGGAGTATTAAACAAAACACAGCCGACAATTACGAAGGTATTAAGTAAAACTATAAGAATGAAAAGAATGGAATAGCATGTATGCAGTGTGTGCACAGTAACAGAAGAGCATCAACTTTATTCAGGCATTTGGAAAGCAGAGAGGCTACGAGTATGAAGACACAGGAGAGAATGTTCTAGTGGGATTTGATCCAAAGCCAGTAAGGGCCCATACAGAGCTACAGAGACAATGGACATAACCACTCAACTAACCAGGCACAAGATCAGCACACCAAGAAATTAATGAAAAATATGCAGGATATAAAAATGTCAAGATGCATGTGATATATTAGGAGAGGAAGAAAAACAAATACAAATACATTTACAGCAAATATATAGGATGTGCAAAATGTGCATTGTATTTGCATTAACAGGTCTTCAGAAGGCCATATGTACATAAAGTGTCTAGACATGCAGATGTGCATTGTAAAAACTATTCACTTATTTATTATTATTATTATAAGTAGAAGTAGTTGGAGTGTTTGAGTTCATTTGAAAAAAAGTGCAGATAATTCCATCCTCGAAAATTTTAGTTTTGTCTAATGCTAAAGATAGCTAATAACAATAATACTACATATTTCTTTTCAAGCATCTTGAAAGGATAGGAGCCAAAGTTATATGTCCCATTTGGAACCAGAATTTGTGCGTTTCTCTCAGTTCTTCTACCCACATGCAATATGGGAAGGCAGCTGCAAAAATGACTTTTTTCTAGTACAGTTTAACAGAGCGTGCAAAAATAAACAGAAACAAATTCTGACTGCCCACAATATTCATCACTCTCTTCTGGACTTCTTCTCACACACACACACACACACGCAGACACACACACACTCACACACACAGACATACACACACACACAGACACACACACACACACACACACACACATTCGTCATCTTCACATAGCACTATAACACTATGTGAAAAAGATGACTGAGAATCTATGAGGCTGTGATATGTTGTGTACTTATGATTTGTAATGTTTGTGCAATCATTAAAAACATCACAAGGAACAAAAATATTTTGCCTAAATATTTTTTTTATTGAATAGTCATATATCTGATGATAGATATGCTGTAATTTATTAAAAGTCCTGAACGTAATACTGCTGTTGGATTAAAACCTAATCCTCTTCTAGTAATTTAAAAACGTTTTGTATTACTAATTTGAACTCAACCAACCAACACAGGTGCTGCTCTGAACAAATGACCCATTACCATCAACTTTTGTCTTTCACTTAACTTTTGATTTCCAAGTCTGTATCCAAATCTAAGTTTCAACTACAGAAAAGTTTAGCAAATTCTAGAGCTGAATACTATAACCATGCAGCATGTTTATATACACCATTTGTTTGTGCCATATAATGCATATTCAAATGCTTACTCCTCAGGGTTGTGCTTTAGAAACACCCAAAGGACAATTGTAGTCATTCTGGCATTGATAGGAATTAATACCGCTGGCCATTTTTTGATAGCGCATTTGCCATTGTTTAGTTGATAGGCATTTTATGATGAATCATCACAGCTCTCCAGTGCATCTGGAAAAGTGTAACATTAACATCTTTAAAAACAGCAAAACTCACAATATCTGATGATTTTTTCCCCCTGAATATTTGGGTCACTCTTAACTGAAATGACACTTCAGCCTCTTATCCCACCTCTAGTCAGGAGGCTACACATAGAAAGCATTATGCTGCATTAACAAAGAGAATAAAGACATAGACTTGTTACACTCAAAACAACTCTAATGTTTTTCTATAATGGAAAGAATAGGCCGAACATGCACTTTAGCTCAATTGAATCTCCTTAAATAGTGTTGTGGATGCTGCCACTCGTTCCCAATAAACATGAAGCAATACATGCACAAAGGGAGCAATTCCACAATGGCTAATGGCAAAGCAGAACAAACATGGCCATAATAAGCAGCCTCCTCAGAGGCTGGATTTTATTACACTACTGCAACAGAATAGGTCCCCAAATGTTTAGCATGACATTCACACCAAAATATTTGAGTTTCAGGGGTTTGCAGTTTGTGCTTAAGATACATTTATAGATCTAGCAGTGATGAATCAGCACAAATGGCTACTAAATAGCTCAATAATGGGGGAAAAGGATGATGAAAAAGGTCTAATGTATTGACTATTAAGATAAAAATGGTATTGGATTCACAAAAACATGGTTACACTTGAAAAAAAAGAATTTGTCTTGTAACATTACTGCAAATTTTGTCTATGCATAACATGTAAGACTTAGTGAAACCACTCACTCACCACAAAATAAGATAAAATGAAACTATAATGATTCAGAAGGGAAATCTGGTCATTGTTGCAGCGAAGAGGCATTCTTGCCATAACCTACAATGTACACTCGACTATGCATGCTTATCAGATTGTTTCCAAACGTTATATTTCTAGTAAACACTGTTTCAGGTATACAATTCCAATATAGTTTTGAGGTCATTTTGAAAAAGACCATTATCGAAAATAACTGCATTGTATGAGCACACAATTCATTTAAAACAGTGATGCCCATGTGGCCTGTGGGCCACATCTGGCTCCCACATCCCTTAAATCTGACCACCAGATCAACTTCTCAGCTTCATGTGCCAGTTCCTCAGTCAGTTCAAACCGTAATGTTAAAACACTTATGTAACTGAAATATGCCTGTATATGGCTACTGGAAGGATAAATTGAGTTTTTCATGTGACATTATTTCAATCTCTATTGGTGAAACACAGAAATCGATTGAGCTCTTGGAGTTGACCTTCCCCACGTCTTGCCCTACTCGGCTAATCTAAATTCTGTTTTTGTGTTTACTCTGACCTTAAGAAAGGTCACAAACTAAAATTTTCCGACTCTGGGATACTTCCAGGATTCAACAAAAACCAAAGCAGACATCAGGGAAGTGTTTTAGAAGGCACCAATATTCACTGTGAAAACTGTCTCAAATCATATGATTCATAATTGTTATAATCCAAGATGTGTTTAGGGTCTTGAGGATAATTTCAATGTGTATCATATTCTGACCACCTGCCTTAAAATGCTGTATTCATTGTCCATTTACAATGCTTCACTCTGTCAGGTGAAAGTTTATTACTTACATGCTTGAATACAGGCATGTATACATATACACATATGTATACATACAAATACCTTCTGGCCATCTAGCAGATTTTGCCCCTCATCAGCAACAAAGTAGGTACAAATTTTAAATGGTCTTGAGGATGAAATGATGCATTGTTTGCACTGATGAAGGAAAAACAGGAAAAACCAACATTGAAAATAGTTACATTAAAATGGGAAACACTAATTGTTTTAGCTTTTCAAATCAGATTGAACAATAGAACTGTTGATTTATGCTTATGCTTTTCCTAGTGATAATTTGGACTCCGATATTATGAATAATATCGATGCCACGATGAATAAATGTTTTACAAATAATCATCTTGATCATCTGTTTCTGTGTGATGTTTTTTGGAATTTGAAGTTATTCTTTATATTATTGGACCAACGTAGGTAGTCAACAGGTTAAAATCTGAGTCAGTTGTCTAGCATGATGGTGCACATTAATTTGTACCCTGTATATTTTAGTGTCTATATCATTGGCATATAACTAGATGTAAAACCCCCTCACGCATTTAATATCTTACTGATGCAGATTATTTTACACCCGCTTCAATCGTTAATTATACATTTAAAGAGAAAATTAATTAAAGCATTAAAGCACCAATGCATTTTTTTCTTGTTATATAGTTGAATTCAGGGTCCGAACTTAGCCGTTTTGTTGGCCTCTCCATAAAATCCCACGCAGGATGAAAAGTTAGAGAATGTGGTTTTTCATCGCCCTATTACTCTTCTGAATATGTTCATAAAAGTACTGCAATTTTAAATTACATTTGGTTTGTATTTAAGTGTCTTTTATAGGATGATTCACTGAGAAAAACAACTTTTATCTTAACATGCATAGGTTTTTATCTCACCAATTAAATCAATAAAATACACAGCAATTGAGGCTTACACACAAAGTTTGAAAGTTTAATTAGGATTCTTGTTTTTTTAGGTTACCTTGAAAATGCAAATAACTCAATTTGGGGTGAATGGATAATTTTCATTTAAGTATTTTTGAGGATTGCAGATTAATATGTTCCATTGATGATTTGGATTATTGTAAATAAACCGCAAAGGATTGTTCTTTGAGGGTTGTCGCCGTTTATTTTGTGCTAGACCTAATTCCATAAAACGAGCGAAAACGACATCAAGTGTGTTTGTCCAAAAGATTGTTTAATAAGATTTGACAACTTTGTATGCGCAACAGTTAAGTGTATGTGTGCGTGTGTGTGTGTGAGTGAGAGAGAGAGAGAGAGAGAAAGAGAGAGAGAGAGAGAAAGAGAGAGAGAGAGAGAGAGAGAGAGAGAGAGAGAGAGATTGCTAGTGATGTGGGCTTTTCAGAGTCGAGAGCAGCATCTCTCTATAACCAACTGGTATTGATAGTTGAAATGAAAACCAATAGCTTTAATAGTTAGATGAATCCCTTGCAACAGCCCCACTTGTCGATAACTTTGTTGCTAGTTACGTTTCCTGTGGCTCACAAACTGAATGCGGATTTCGGCTAGTTATTCAGTACAGGGTCGGATGGTGGACGGCTACTGTTTTGGTTTACGAGCGAGGTGAGAGAGGTGAGGGGTGTCCTACCCTGAGCTCACCGAGCTGTCTGAACACCATGACTTTGAACTTGAACTTCATCCTTCCTCTAGATGTCCGTAATATGTTTAATCCATCGCAAGGTTTGATGGGTGTATATGTGGGAATCTTCAACCTATTTACTTCAGTCCATCAGTCTATCATGTACTCACTCCAGCTCAGTATGAGTCCATTTAGGGTTTTTCGTGTACAGGAATCCGCAGAAATTCAAGCGCAGGATGAAATCTGATTCACTGATGTAAGAGTGTGTTATTTTACTAACCAGGACTATTAAGGCTAGACTACAGTATGTATAAGCTCCATATTGCAATTCCACATGTATGTCTAATTTAACTTCATCTCTTAGTTGCTGTGTGTTTTCCACTGTTTCCTTCCATTCTCTGTTATTACTGCAGAGTAAGAGGTTTGACAAGGCAATATCAAAATGTGGATAAATAGAGGCTTTGATCTATAAGCTGTTCAGCCAACCGAGCTTATCGCCTGTCAGATGCCTGTTAGACTCGCCAGGGATGTTGGCTCTTCAATGAGCAGGCCTGTAACGTGAAATCGGTCTGTTTTGAACAATGAGTAATGTTATTTTGAAACCCATCATTAGATTCATAGTTGGCCCTGTAATTGCATTTCTAATTAGTTTTTTTAATCACAAGTGAGTATTTTACGATGCACTACGTGAGCTATTTGCAAATACCTTTCAATAAAAGGCTTAAATAGTTCCTACAGTGAAATGGGAGTGATAACGATTCCGTTTGCTTTTCTCCTCGTTCTTAAAAGCCCGAGTGCATTCTCATCATACTGGACTACATTATTCTACAGGAGTTACCAAATGTACGTGCAAAGTGTGAAGTATAAGCACAGATGAATCACTACGTTTCTACATCCATATATGACACATATCTGTAGGCTATATGAGCCAATACTTGCGTAATACTCTTAAGAAAGAACTAGCACATGGGTTTTTAATTGCAGGTAGGCTCACTGGAAAAGCTCCAGATGTGATGGCATTGCACAAAAGCAACTTCTTTGAAGCCATGTCAGATAACCTCCCAGGTTGGCCTTAATGATTGTAATGTAATGACCGGGTCTTTGAGCCTAGTAAGAAAGTAGTTCATATGATATTTTTTTGTATAATCATCTCACAAATAAGACAATACATCTCCACTGGAGATACCAACTCATCCACAAAAAAGGAAAGACAAATAATAAAGTACGTTGCATTACATTACGTGGTATTTTTTTTTTTTTTACAGGTATTGGTAATATTAAAGACAGCCTCGACAATGTTGCCCTCTCCCACTTTTTAACATCGAGCTTCAGTTCTGTAACAAAGAGAGAGGAAAGTATACCCGACCTTGACCTTGATGAAGTACAAGTGTAATAGTCTGAGTTGAGGTTTGCATTCTTTGGCTTCACCATCCTCTTTTCAAAACTAGAAGGAAAAGTCACATTACCGCTTGGTTATATTTTCCTAAATGCTCCCTGGGAATGAAAATTATTTGGCTCCGCGCAGGTAGCCGCAAGTCCACGCAGGCACGTGCTCCTAACTGCTAGACTGGATTATGATGAACTACATAATAAGTAATAGATTAATAATGCATGCCCGTTTAATCGGTGTGGTTGCTTTGCCAAGTTGGAGACGAATATAAATATGTACCTGTGGTCTTAGGTCTGTTATAGTCTCCGTTCTCCACTGCAGTCTGTGGTGGCGCAGCACACATCCCACATTATCTGCATCTGTATCTGCAGTCTAATTAAACAATTTGGATCAATGTATTAATCAAGTGCGTTTTAAATTAGCGTACCATCACACCCAGGTAGGCAACAATAAGCAGGTGCAGACGTCTTTTTTCCATTCAGCAGCTCTTTGACACCAACAACCTGAGAATCTATTGACTCAGCTCTACTACATGCAGTCACTTACTGCTGGCCCGCTTCATATTCGATGTGGAAGTTGTTGTCCTTAAAAATCACTTCCCGTGTTTTTTAATCAGTGTGCAAAGTGGGGATCGCGGAAGAGTTTACATAACAAAAGCGCATTTGGCTACCAGAAAAGATACTCCATATGTTTAATGATAATGTAAAGAAGGGAATGTGCATCTTGTAGTTTAGTCCTGTGTTTTATGATAATGTAAAGAGAAAAATGTACATTTTATAGGCCTCATTTGATAAAGGAAAGCTGTTGTTTGCTATTACCTTGCTATTGAAACCAATACAACTGGATCAGACCAGTACATTGTGGATAAAACTATTTGGATAAGGTTTGATAAGAACTAATTTAGTGTTAGAATAAAGCAAGCCTATCTAGGGCGACTATAGTCAGTACATTTGAATTGTAGCTTGACTTGAATGCACCTCTCCATGTTACAAGTTTTTCTACATCGAACATGTGATTTTAACAACATATTACGTTTCAAAATGATTAAAATATTGATTTAGCTGATCTATTGATCTACTTTGGCCACTGATTGTTTGCGTTCAGGCAGTCTACAACAGCCATATTTAGTTGTATTGGCATTTTCTCAATAGAGGATAAAGAAACAAACATTAATAGCCTCACAGTCGACACAGTCGACACAGTAGAGAGCTCTGGTAACATTTTGACATATTTTGCTGTTTCGGACTACGTTAACATTTTGAAAGCTGCTATAGGTGTTGCAGGCTGTAATGCACATTGCCGTGAAACCAAAGTGACGTGGGAAATATTCGCACATAACTCAATATTTATTTATTTAAGATATCCCTTATGAAAAAGTAGAAAAAATCTATACTTAAAGTACTTTATTTTGGTACTGCTTCCAATGCAGTGCATCTATAGTATTTCCCTCTTATGTAGGCTAGGCACACCATATATATCAGTACCTAAATCACAAGTGTAAAAATGTAGCTTGTTAAGACGAGGAAAAATGAGGTACAGAAATACCCTAAAATAGTTGCTAGTATCAATAGATAGCCAAGTGTTATTCTAAGTTATATAGTTTTATAAGATGATTTAGGTGTGATTTGGTATTTTCTGGTCATCGCATATTCATAGATTATGACAGGACTTTCTCTTGCAATCTATTTTTTTAAGAATATATTTCCCAATCAGATATTTAGACCCTGAGGTGTCTAATGGTTCGGAAAACCCGTAAAACCTGTAGGCTTGTTTGATCACTTCGGGCATATCATCTGAAATATAACGAAAAACTGAACGGTATATATTCTTTAAGAGACGCAGTGAGATGATTAACATGTCTGTCTTTTGTTTTGCTGTCTGGACAGAGTGAGCGACCGCCTCTTTTAACTTGAACTTGGACTTCCGACTGAGACGGAGACAGAGACGCGTCCAACTGTGGATTTGTTTTGTCTGCCTTCTCGCCACTTTCCAGAGAACTCCAATAGCAAAATAAGAATTCGCCCCTGTGGCACTTATTTTAACAATAAAATCGAGTTTTGGGGAAAAAATATAGCCTTTGGATGATAAACCCACACTATAATACAGACCTACGATGACAGGCTTAGGCCTACAATTTATGATGAGAAATCGTTTGATAAACTGTTGGTAGTCTGATAGTAAATCCCAGTAAACCATTCTGTGTTCCACCAAAATGTTTCTGCATAAACACTTCGCTTATTCTGAGTCTAGCTACTAATTCAGCGGCCATGAATAACAGATGCTTTTAGTCTCACGTTTCCATGCATTACAAACTTTCTACCATATTTCGGATACAAAAATGTGTTTTGGTTGTCTAAAGTCGTACCGTATCCGATTAAAACTTTTGAAATTATAATTACTATGAAATCGTTTTTTGTATGACTTAAGGTATGTTCCTCAAATTGTACGGCGGTCTTTTCAATGCTAAAATAAATCGTCACGCTCAGTCACACGTTTTTCCCATTCATTTGATTCCAATTCACACTTTTACTCAAAATTATAAACATGTTATATAGGTCACATTGGAAAGATGTCTTCTTGTCAACTTGAAAAGTAAAGTGTCAGAATATCGCGGCTTTAGCTGTAATTGATCAACGCTGCTAATTAACCAAGACAATCTTAATTAAGAAAAAAGTCAAATAAAAAAAATGAAAAATGTTCTCCTATGCACCACTCGGTTATAGCCGACAAAGTATCTGATAAATACACTTTGGCTCGGCAGGCGCCGGGCTGCCTGTGTGTTTGTATTTACTTGCCTTGCTGCTCAGACCTCTAGGTGTGGCCCTGCCTGGCCTGCTGTATGTTGCGGCTCACCCACAGCTCTGCTACACTCATGTGTCACTGATGCTTTACTCTACCTGTTTTTTAGGGGCAAAGGCGAGGAAAATAACTATAACTATACTCTTTTGCATGCATACTATGTTTACAGCCAGATAACATCATTGTTATCAAGCTAAAAAGGAGGGTAAACTACAACCTCTAAGTGGTGACTATCATACGGCAACCATCCACCAATACAACCAGAAATCCATTGTATTTTCAGAAAAAGCATTAATTTCTGACCCTGTCTTCATATAACTTACATCACTTTCATATTATGATGTATGCTACGAATTTATATCGTAAAGATAAATGTCTAAAACGTGGCTAAACTCTATTACACGTATGGTAAAGTTAGTCAGGGGGTTGCTCTCCGCCACACCCCTGTATATACTTTAAACTCCTTACTTTTGTTTCTATAGGCATATTAACTGTATGCCTCGCTTTGCTATTTTGGATGCCTGTTTGGTAAACATGCCAATTCTAGCCTATGTGTTGTAGTGAAACTATAGTTTGCAAACTCGTGCTGGCCTGTATGTTCGATGATGATCTCAAATGTTGCATGGCACTGTGAGAGATCCTGTTAAAACATGCGCCTATACAGTTATTATGGTAGTGCCTATCAGAAATAGGAAGAATGTGAGATTGAAAATTTACGCATGGTGAAATAAAATCTCTATTTAGTCATCTTTTGGCACACCGCCATTGCGTGTGCATGTGAACGGATGTATTCGGTAACCTGTCTGTCTATCATGTACCAGCACGGTCCTGCACTGCTTAGATGTTTTCGTTTCCCTGATAGTTGGTCCATGCACTGCACGTAAAACCAGCTTGATTGTAAAAATAGCAGATGTTTAAGTTTTTTGTTTGTTTTTCAAGAATATTTTGATGGAGAAGGGGACTATCTCTGCCCATAGCAACATAGCACCCCCCCCCCCCCCCCCCCCCCCCTCACACACACACACACACACACACACACGCACACACACACACAGGTCAATGGGCATGTATCCTACACTGGTCAGCATAACAAATAACTTAGAGGGACCAGAATTTCTCTTTTCTGTAAGAAAATGTTCCATTAGAGATTAAATGAAGTGGCTGGCGTGAAGAATTGAATCTAACGCGCTGTATCAGCACGCACGTGCGCAACTTATAAATGAACATGGGGTCGATGTAGATCAATTCTGATTTACAGTGAGATTTATACGCCTATACATCTACAGTCATATTTTGGTCCATTCAATTAGTCAAGCCATTTAAATGAGTTGAAACTTTTTATATGTTCATTTACTAAGACTTTATTCCCACATCCTCAATTTGAAAATCGATTTTATTCTGCAGCCTATAGTGCGATATTGTTACCTTGGTTGACAAAATCACCTGTTCATTAAGATTGCCAGCATTCACCTAGATTTACTTTGTCTACTGAAATGTTTTGATCTTGAGATAAAGTCTGCAGCTGACTGACAGGTCATAAATATAAAAGCAGTTTCGACATACTCTACCTGCAAACTGACAATCCATTCCTGGATCCTCGCGTCGCCCTTTTATCCCCCAGGATAATTATGTCACTCTAAACCCTGGTGAGATAGCGTTAGCAAAGTGATAATGGTGATTTCTCTTGAAATTTCTTAATTCAATTCAACCTATTGATACGTGTAGGAAAGAGACTCGGGGATGCCTGTTACAAAGGCATTACGCCAAGGGGCTTACACTGCAAAAAAATATCGATTCTAACAAGACATTTAGTGGAGAAATGAGTCTTCAAATTTTCTTAACACAAGTGACAAAATCTGCCAAATGGGTTGAGATATTTTCACTTGTTTCCAGTGCAGTTTCGCCTGTTGAAAACAAAGAGGCAGTATCTTGAAATAAGGGGGTCACGCCACAGAAGTATGACACAATTCGAGGAAAATCTTAATACAGGTTGATTTGCATTGCAGTAGAAGAAGCATAGGCTACTTGCGAATGATCTATAGGCTCTGTCATGTGCACGCCAGTCAGTTCCTGAGACCGGAAGTCGCAGGTAGGCAGCATTTGTTGGTGGGATTCACAAGATGCCCCCCCCCCCCCACCTCCCCATCAAACCTTCTCTCTTCCAGTCCAGGGCCTGTCTGGGAGGGTATGATGTGTAAAGCTTGGACGGAACACTGTAAAAAATATCAATCTTAAGCCATTTGATCTGTATTTGTCTTAAAGGCGCATTTAAAAAAAAAAAAAAACAAGTGAAAAAAATGCCAGCGGAGTGAGATAATTTTACTTGTTTCCAATGCAAATGAACTTGTTTCGAGAATTTTCTTGAATCCAGTTTCATTGGAGTGGTGGAGTGACCTGCTGTATTGTGTCTAGTTCCAAGATATCGACACTTGTTTAGAGAAAATTCCTGAAATTAGTGAAATTGCATTGGAAACAGTGGAATTATCTCACCCTACTGTCACAATCTCACGTGTTTTAAGTAAAATAAGATTTTAAGGCTGAACATGAGCCTTGTTGAGATGGACAAGTCTCGCCATGAAAACTGTGCAGATGCCACACGAAAGAAATAATAAGAGGTTTGAAAAGACCATCCACTAACTTGGGATTAAAACACATTATCTCTTTACATGTATACACTAAAATTGACACCACAACGGACACTGTTTCTATATTACTCTCCAATGTAAAAGGTTTTAGGTTGTGTGTAATACCAAATGCAATCTAGGTGTTCCGAAGTGACCATATAATGACGACCAGACTTTTTATGTGAGCAGTGTTGGATTGAAATCGGAATTTGGTTCAAATAAATAATGGAGCATTACATCATAGTTATTGATTCACAATTTCCCCAACAATACGACCCGTGTAGCTGCATAATTACCAGTTGTTGGCTGTGTTGTTGTTTGTGAATACCTGTTTTTCTTGGGAGAGGGGTTAAAATATGCTATGTTGACTAAATAAAATTCAAACTTAGCTAATTCTATTTCAGTTTGGCCATGGTAACTTTATGTAAACTACCTCCAGCTCCAGAGCAGCCCCGCCGCAGAAAGCTAAAGTGTGGAGTGGATTATAGGACAGAAATATTCATTTTCAAATCAACTGTCAATATCAGTTAAATCATTGTCCTATTGTTGGGAAAAATGTCTGTTTTCTCTTTAGGTGCCACTTTAGTTGGAGTTTGATTGTTTACACTGGATAAGAATAAACCTGCACGCTGAGAGAATGATAAAGTTGAAAAACTAATTTCCATCCACAAGTCCCATCGGTTAAGAGTCCGTGTGTGTGCCTACAGCATATCCATTATGGATGTAGGCTACTAAAAACTAAAATGATGATTTGACTTTTATATCTTTTAGCATTGATTGTCAATTATTCTTTGCAGAGCCTAAAGGATACTGGCCAAAATATCATCGCTGGCATGAGTGTTGTCAGAGTGGGCTACTGATGTCTCCATGGCACAGTGGGCCAGTGGACAAAATGCGCCAGACGCTTAAATATTTAATATCACTCATGTATTTGTTCTCGACAGATACAACCTCTTACAAAAGCTCACAAAACAATTCAATTCTTCAATTCTTAATTCTTCATTCAGTTAATTTAGAGTTTTAACTTAATTATGCTGCTTTTTTCTTTTTCCCTGTAACATTAATTGCGACACTTTCTGGAACTGCATTTGGATTCAGTTTTTGGAGAAAACCATAGTCTACATGACTAAACATGTAGTTTATGGCTATTGCAACATATAACGACAGTGTAGCTCTAATCAAATCAAAGCCTGTTTTCAAAATTACTAATTGAAAATTTGACTACTTAAACTAGTTTTTGAGTGATTTTGTCGCCTGATTGACCATGAATAGATAATTGAAGAACCGTTGATTTCTTAGGCTACAACATTACCATAGATTATATGCATTTGGAAATATGTAATGTGTAAAATTAGGCTGAGGTAAAACACAGTGCTTTGGACTAGTATAAAACACTAACATTCAGAAATGACAATAAACACCGTAGTTCCTAAAATTCTAGCTTTGAGGGAGATATCGATATGTTGGCCTTGAAGGAGCGCCTGTCTTCCCAAAGCTAAAAGCCCCAAAGCTCCTGGTCCTTTAAATAAAAACACAGGAGATTACTTGGAGACCTTTTCCTCTGAACACAGCAAACATTTTAGAGTAAGGGTCTCTAAATTACAGCTAGTTTGCATGCATACTCTAGTGTGAAGTTCATTCTTGTCTGTCTAGACTCTGATTACGACCCTGTTTGTCTGCGTTTTTTTTTTACCTTGACCTTGGACTTCCGTGCAGCTGCCGTTTGGATGAGCCCTTCATAGCTGTAATTTCCGTGAGACAAAAGAACTAGTCTCTGTCCGAGAAATGACTGAGGTCTAGCTTTTCCTGTGCTGTATACAAGAATATACAAATACACAACGGTGGCCTGGCTATTTGCAAGCCATCTCAACGGTTCAAAAATGTTGATAAACTAGGTACCCTGGTAGAGCTGCTTGTAGTCTGGTTTATGAGTGAGTCATCGGATAGGCATCACAGAAAGCCTATTTTATGATATTCTCTGGCCTATCCCATCGGTAACATTTCAAACTCAAAAACACCGTCAAGATTTAAATATTATGTCAGAAGTATTTTAAATAAAGTGCCGCAAAAGAGAGGAATAGAGGAAATACCTCAACTGTCGAATTTCTAGTATGATTATTAGTCCTGCTGACTCAATTAACGAGATAAACTAAATTGAAAGTGTCGCGCTTTGGATTCTCAAATGAGCCAGTGGCCAGTCCCTCATATCTGAAAGAGGAAACGTGTAAAAATAGCGGAGGAAGGGTTCCTGGGGGGGGAAAGGTTCGCATCTCCAACACGTCTAATTGAATAGGGTCTGTAGCACACACACAATCAAAAGTGAAAATGGTCCCTTGTTCCTCAACATCCTACTTGTGTGATATGAATGAATAGTCTTAGTGAAATTGAGACATCATTTGAATTAGTTTAATAGTCGTTTCGGGTGCCAGACTATCGTTGAAAGGGCTATTGGGCCTATAGGAACCTATACTGGTAAGACCGAGCCATGGGATTTTTGCCCAAACGAGCTGTGGATCTACTGCTATATAAACTTATTGCAGGCTATCATTCTCTATACGCTTTGCTGGTGATTATTATGGTGTTATTGTAGCGGCAAATTAAAAGAGACACTCTCTTGTCTAAAATGTAATTTGATGCAAAGAGAGTAGCCTACCTGGGATGGCTTTCACCTCGTCTTGCGGTTGGCACTGTCGAGATAGACAGATATTCTCCTTTACTTCTGAATCACACACACACTGTAAATACCAACTTGTGCTTTACTCACCTAACTGGTTAAATACATGTTTTGAAAGAAGCACCTCGTACAAACTGCTAAATAAATTCTGGTATTTTTCAGAGTATAGAAAATCTCGAAATGTTGAATGAATGAATGAGGTTTGAATGAATCCATTTAATAAACAGTGTTAATGGAAAAGTATTTATCCTCGGGAAGAAACTATCGGTTTGGTAACAAAATGTTGTTGCATGTTACTACCCCAGTGACAATTACTCTACGGCTTAAAAGAAAATGCCTCTTTCTAAAAAGCACTTTTCATAAGATTTGGTGTTTTTGTATACACATATACGTTGAGAGCTCTACGTTTCTTAATCCCAAATTAGAAATATTTGATGGACATTAAATTTAATATGGACGAGAGATTCCACATTCTGATTTTTTAATATTTAGTATTACATTTGATAATTAAGGAAAAGCTTTATGTAGACAAAATTTAATCTCTCAGCCAAAGCAAGTGGCCACTACTGAACAATACGTGAGAGACTTTGCATACTCGTGCACCAACAAGCAGATTCAAGACTGAGTCAGAAATTGTTTTTTTATTTTCCATGTATTACTCCAACACGCAAACTGTGAAATGTATTATAGTTTGTGTTATTCTCTAGTAGTCCTTGGAGTCGGCCAAATTTCACAGGTTGTTTTCGTTTCCCCCAATCTTGAAAGTATCCAAACTCCCCTTTAAGGATGTTGCTCTAGGTGATTTAAGCCAATGATATAACTGGGTGTTCTCAGGGAAAAAACAGTGACATGCGAGGTAGTGGGTCTTTAAAGGGCTGCTCTGCCCCAACTCACAAGCCCAATCTCGTAGGACTTGTTAGCATATCACGTGCCAGATTCTTAATGAACTGGACACACGGGGGGCCTCGTGTGCGCATGCGCGTGGTGTAAAATGTAGTTGGAAATGAGGTGTCCGTCTTGGAGTAGTCGACTTTTAAAAAGCATCGGCAGCCCCTGATATGACGACTTCGCTGGTGCTGCATCCACGCTGGGCGGACACCTTGATGTACGTTTATGAAAAAAGCCCGAATGAAAATAACCAGAATAAAAGCCAAACAATGGAGGGACTGAGCGGTAATTGCCCTGCGACCCACTGCAGGGACCTGATGTCGCACCCGGCGCTGGGACGACATTCTGGCACCATAGCGACCCACCAGGGCTCCGTCTACTCGGATATTTCCTCCCCAGACACCGGTCGACAGTGTCCGGCTCCCCAAACATCGTCGAGTGCACCTTTGAGCTATGGTTATCCATTTGGAAACCCTTATTACGGCTGTAGATTATCTCATTCGCACAACGTGAACTTGCAGCAGAAGCCTTGCTCGTACCATCCCGCAGAGAAATACGCCGAGCCCAGCACAGCGCTGCCCACGGAAGAACTGTCTAGCAGGGCGAAAGAGTTTGCCTTCTACCCCAGTTTCGCCAGCTCATATCAGGCTGTTCCTGGATATCTCGACGTGTCGGTGGTGCCCAGTATCAGTGCCCATCCCGAACCGCGGCACGACGCCTTGATTCCCATGGAGGGCTACCAGCACTGGGCTCTCTCCAATGGTTGGGATGGGCAGGTGTACTGCTCCAAAGAGCAAACGCAGTCAACTCATCTTTGGAAATCACCATTTCCAGGTATGGAAAAATATTGATATTTCATTATTTCTAAAGTAATTCTGACAGAGTGGAATTTATGTTTGAACCTAGTGGCTTGTATTCGTTTTTTACATGTATGTCATGACATTAAGCAGACTATTTTAGTTATTGAGTGTATTTTTTTACTGTGCCGATATGGTATTGCTTAGTCTAAGATCTTTATTGTGTTGAGACGCCAATATCAACTTCACAAAAAGTCAAGGGCAGCACAACATAAAGCAGGAGAAACACACAACTGTCAACCCTCACGTGTTATCAGGTCCTTTATGGACTACATGGAATGGTTGCATTTATAAGCAATGCCATGCCCTGCACTTTGACTTAACCATAAACAATTTTTTTTTTCAAAAGCATGCTTAAAGATGGAATCAGTATGAGTGTGACTTGTAGGATGGCCTCTAAACGGTTAATAGAAATTCAGAAACGGAACATTTACTTTCGGCACTGTTCTTTTGAAGTCATATGGTGAATACAACAGTGATTCAGTCACGCAGAATAGAAAGCAGCACCACTGCATACCTTTGGCCCCTGTATGATAATATAATGAACAGGCTACTGTGTTTGGATTGTGCCAATAAATCTGAGAATCTTTGTCTCTGCAATGAGTCCAGTCCCTTTTGTATAACAGGATTAATTTGTCTGTATCATTTGCATCTAATGCATGCTTCAGGATCCTATTGCATAAATAATTCATAACCACTGATCAGTTCATATCATTATAAATCACGGTTGTCTTTTTTCGTTACTTACTCATATGCAAGATATCTGATAAAGGACACAGGGGCCCGAGCAGTATGCTGTTTACAGAGTGTTTACTAGACTGCTTCTTTTACCACAAGGGTTTATACTCTTGGTGAAATTTGTAGCTATGTGAATTTGGGATACGGATGTTCTCAGACGTTCCCCTAACTTCCCACGCGCAATGTGTCTCGTTTTCTGTTGAAAATACATAAGAGCAAGCCACGCAAGCACGGGCACGCACCCAATCACGCACGCGCACGCACGGAAACATGTGCACGCATCTCTCTCTCTCTCTCTCTCTAACACACACACTCACACACGTACACAACCACGAGTATGCTTTGAAAATAATGAAATACAATGACAAAACCATATCCACCATTTTTCTGTTAACTGAACATTTATATAATAATAATGTACAGTTTAGGAGAAAATCCCAAGGATGTTATGGCACAGTTATGTTGAATATCCACTGGCCTTAATTAATCTCCACCATAATCTGAATGTATTCAACCATCAACTATTGACCATGAAATAATTCAACATTTACAACGCAAAACCTGAGAATATTTCATATAAACACTCGTGTCTCACAGCCTACCACCAGTCCTTAAGGTATTGCCATACTTGTCCTGTCATGTTTCTCATTGGCTAGCCCGACCTTGAGTCTTCTGGCGAAAGGCTGTAATCCCAGAACTTTGCCTGCCTGAACAAATAAGTTTCCTACTATCAAGAAGTTTTGAGGTTTCGTATAAACATTTACAACGATCCCCAATGCCTACAAAAATACTAATCTTAATCCACGGTTTTTATTTTAGTGAAATGCATTATTAGTACTTATGAATGCTGTTATGATATGTTACACGGTATACGTGTAAATTCATGATAACCCAAAAGTTATAGTTAGTTTCCTATGCGTATTGGTGTATTTTCCAGTTTCTGATTTATTTTTATAGACAGTTTTAACTAAGCAGGGACTGATAGGCCTATTCCTCCCATCTTCATAGTTAGTTTACACTTCCACCATCTTATCCCGCAGTTTACTGAAGCTTTGGTGCTTCTTCATAATGAGATGTCTATGAATGTGTAACAGATGACATTGACACCTTGTGGAGTCATGATGTGGATGTGGAGTATTTTAGTGGATACTCTACTAAGTGATGGCATACAATAACCTGCGTAAAATTAGGAAATACAGTTTTTGCTTTAACTAGACCATGGCCAGTAGAAACAAAACACAATTGCACGAGACTGCCATTTGATATTGAATGTTCATTTACAAAAAACGTATATTGTTAGACGTGGCATCGTTATGTACACTGTGTAAAATATATCTGAGGGATCTAGCCACAGCGAAGGTTTGAAAACAATGATCTTGATGCACAGCACATTTAAACAGGTGCATACACCTGATAACGTGATTGTAACATAATTTGTGTTGTGTATCCCCCCCCCGCCCCCTCCGGCCCGCACACACACACACACACACACACACACACACACACACACACACACACACACACACTGACTCACTCACGCTTCAACTATAGGACAGTCTCTGAAATATAGGCTAATGATTTTGCAAATGAATTTAATGTATACATTCTATTTTTCAGATGTTGTCCCATTGCAGCCTGAGGTCAGCAGCTACCGTCGTGGCCGTAAAAAACGAGTTCCTTACACTAAGATGCAGCTGAAGGAGCTGGAGAAAGAATATGCAGCCAGCAAGTTCATCACCAAAGACAAGAGGAGACGCATCTCGGCCGCCACCAACCTCTCAGAGCGTCAAGTCACCATCTGGTTCCAGAACCGGCGAGTCAAGGAGAAGAAATTTGTCAGTAAATCCAAGACTAACAATCACATGCACACCACTTGATAAGATGACCGACCTCCTAGAAACTGAAGCTGATCTCTTCCAAAACACCATGCCATGTATTTACCTCTTATACCGAAAACCACGGCTGAAGAACATTTCGGCTGTGTCTTTATTTAAGCTCATCATCATTATCATCATCATCGTCATGCCACCTCGTCCCCCCTGTTTTTTAATTTAGAGATATACTCTAAAAACTGTGAAAATATTGAAAATTCACTCCACATTTGTTTTTATATGAATGTACATATATAAATATATAATATTTAAAACGATATCTGTATTTCAAAGACAAGTATTGCGTGTTTTTTTTTTTCTTCTTTTTTTTGTTCAAACTCAGTCTCAAGGGGACTGGTGACATTTCTAAGACTTGCAACAGGCAGATCAAACCAGAAGAGACGGTCCATTGATGCCATTTTATGAAAGATAATCGCCGCATGGACATGAATTGGTCAGGGAGAATAAGACCTTGAACTCGGGAGACTACATCTTCAGCCAAGAGCTCTCAGAAAAGTCGTTTGGGGAAACGGATGATATTTTTTGGTTGTTTTTCTGTATGCCTTCTGAATTTTAAAAGATATGTTCCTCTATGTGGGATATGTTCGGTTAAGCCTGGGGTAAAAAGAAAGGCTGCTATGTTGTTAATCTGTACAGTGCAATGCCTTTGTTATTTAATTCATATTCTCTCTCGTATGGCGGAACTGTAAATTGGAATATCTCAAGACCTGTATGTTTTCCTTTATCAGTGAAGGATAATTCTGTCATGCAACTGGAATGATTGTAAACCATTAAAGTCAGTGAGTATTACACATAAATGCACAATCGTTTTTTGTTCTTTTGTTAGTGTATAGCATTTGAGCTGACGACACGCCTTGTAAGCAGCCTGTAATTCCTACTTTTCGTGCGGTATGTGAACTGTATTGTGGTGTTGAATTACGTACTGGTAACGTGTTTCATAAATAAATGATTATGAAAAATGATCAAACATTCGATCAATCAACTGACCTATACTTTCCGCATTTCCTTTCCTTTGTTTTTTATTTTTTTTAAAGTTGCACCAGTGTTTCCTGCAGCATAACCTCTAACTCACTGTCGTCTTTCCTCTAAAGATGGGTCCATAACCTCACCTATACTGGCTGGGTGCTTGAAGACTTTATGTTCCAAAGTACTTGATGAAGTCTTATTGACTTTCCATTGCCATTGTTTATGGCACCAGGAGAGCATCTATGCTCTCCTGTCTATAGACACCGTGATCACGCATGTTATGCGCCAAAATGCATAGTCTGACTGCAAAATAAGACAAATAGAAAAGAAATCATGATATTTTCGGCATGTAGCTATATTGCAGGTGAAGACTTGCAGGATATGATTGGATGGATGGAGCAACTCAAAGAAACACAGTCCATAAGTCTGCTCAGGTGTTTGGGTCCATCCTCACAGCTTTCCCATCCTACCCTGCAACTCTCACAGAATTGTAATCAAAGCCTATCTAGAGATACTTGACAGACGTGTATTTACAGCATTAGGGGATGCTGATCATCTTCTCTTAAGGGCGAATCAATTTGTGCCTTCGGTCTCATAGAAACATATTATTGAGTTACTACAGAATAGGCTACACTTTCCATTCCTATTCATATTATACAGGCAAAATGTGTTGTTTAACTGTTGGTAGCCTAATAAAGGAATATGTACCCCATCCCGTATGTTAAGCGCCCACTTCGAGATTATGCAAAGTATAAAGCACTAAGTTATTACTATTGCAGATAATACTTTCTGTGAGGTATTTTGAATAAATGTCTGAATTGGAATGAGCGCAAACTTGTTTTCATATAGGCGTTTAACTGAAACTGCTGATATAACGGGTATTTGCATATACACACGAAGGTCGGTTATAGACACGGATGTGTAACATTACATTACATTACAGTCATTTAGCAGACGCTTTTATCCAAAGCGACTTACAATAAGTGCATTCAACATAGGTAGGCAAGAAAACTACTAGTCACCAGAAATCGTAAGTGCATTTCCTTCCTAAACAAGCAACTAAGAGCATAACTAGTGTTAAGGTAAGAGTGCAATAAGTTAGCAACCTACTATATCTTAAACAAATGAGACAAATAAGAGAATCAAATAAACAAGAGCTAAGACAGCTAAGTGAACCAAATAAGCAAGAGCTAAGACAAATAAGTGTATCAAATGAACAAGAGCCAATAAACAAGAGCTCAGACACATAATTGACGACAAATAGGCAAGGCTAAGAGGAAGAGTCAGGGTGAGTTGTACAACGAATTGATTTGAATCTATCATTGTTATAATAACTTTGCATTTGTGTTTAATCATGTACACACACACACACACACACACACACACACACACACACACACACACACACACACACACACACACACATTTAGCGCATTTAGTCAGAAAAGCAGCGCTAAGCTACCTCTAGTCCATAATATGTATTTACATGCGGTCACGGGTAGTAAGACTAAGATTTTAAATAGTGGAGTATAGCTATAGCGTAGAAGATAGGCCTTTTTAGCCCATACGCTAGTTTGTGTAGTTGGTGTTGTAGGTTTATGAACAAAGCCAAAACAAAAACTTTAAGAATATCTCACATCTTTAGAAGTTTGAATCTTGAAACATGATTGGAAGGATTATCACAGAGTAACTTAGTACCAGTAACACAAAATAAATGCTGGCATATTTTTTTTGTCAAAATGGCCCACACATCTAGGCCTAAATATTTTAATGTTTTAATGCGGAGACGAGAAAATTACGCTCGCATTAAAGCCCATCTACGCGTTTTTAAATTCTCAGAAGCCATATTGCTGACTGGATCATTCACTTTTTGTCCTGCTCCTTCTGGGGTCCCAGTTCATCTGGGGGTGTTGTTTTGAATCTATTTCGTTGCTTATTCGTATTCGACTTGTCTCATCTGTGGATCTTCAATCCTTGTAGAAAGTTCTGGTCTCCTGATTTACCCTTGACCATGACTATGCGGTCACTTTGACCTTGACATCACAGCAGATTGTGAATAATAAATAGGGGGCTGGACACCAATACTGGCGGTTTGTTTGTAGGCAAACAAGGTGTTATTTCCCTGTCTAGACAGCCAGACTTAATGGCATGCCATAAATACATAAAAAAGGGGAAGTGTAGCGATATCCCCTGACCTGCATTTCTGACCATCTCTCAAAGCATTGCATTAGCATTTGGGTTCTGCTCCTTTGTGTTTTCAAGAAGTCCTGTAAAAGTGTTTTTTTTCTGCTCATGCCGCTGAAACCACCAATGGTTTCATGCACTCATCATGAGGTGTGTGTTATTGACCACGAAGGACAGGTAGGACTTTTGACGTCTCACACCAACACCAGTAATCTGCAGCAAGCAGCCATAGTGTCCACACAGCGAGAGGAAATGATAATACGACGTCGCCCACAGTATAACGATTAAAGGTAATACCGTTTTCTTGCTACTATGCCGGTAGGCCTACATTGACTTTGCTTTATGAGTTTTAGCTCACAAAGAATCGCAATACATTGAACAAAAAAATGCACGAGTTTGCAGAAATGTGGTGGATAATATTAAATGACAAAAACTAAAATAGGCCTGTTTTGATTTTTCAGTCGGTCGCGCAATGTTGATGAAGTTGAGGGAAAAATAGGCCTGTATTAAATTATATTTTTATCCCTGTTCTTGTATGACTTGACAACATAAATTCATATCAAAGTTGTTTTACCCACTTTCAGTAATTGAGCAAAAATTAGCGACATGTAACTGACTTTAACCAACATTATGTCGGACCAGACTGACAGTATGAAAATATGTTCAAATACATTATAAACTAGCCTTCTTAAGATATTCAGAATTAAATTAATACGTTGTTTGATTTGAAATAGCAAATAAACGGACGACGAATACGCAGAAATACCCAAGAACATCAACTCGAAATGTTTAATTGAATTAATTAATTAAATGAATTACACATTTAGAAACATATCCGTTGAAATATATTAAGCAAGCCGAGCCCCACAGCATACAACATTCCGTGAAAGTTGAATTGTTACTGATTTAACAGGTACCTATGATAATCTAATACACACACAGGATTACTGCATTCACTACGAATATGCCGAACGAAGAACGAACCAGAATTAAGTTATTGGCGGAGGATACACCAGACCTGAATCAATATAACGAAAGCTGTAGTCGTCATCACATGTTGCACAGAAAAGGATTTTGCCATGAAAACGTTAAAATGTTCAGAAAGTTGGTGTGTTGTTTATGCGAGGAGTCACGAGAGCTGCTGCAGGCCGCTGTCAGCCAGAGAGATGAGACAGGGGGCTGATAACCTCTGGTGGTGACGAGGGGAAACTAACAGGAAGTGGTGCAACCTTCTCTTATTTGGGACTATTTTAGTTATTAAAGGTATGTTTTGCAAAGCTATAAAATTAAGATCAATATTGCTGCCTTTTTCAGTGCGTTTGGTAATATTTATCAAATATCGACTTGACGTGACCGGCTTGATTTTATTGCAGCAGCCTTATCAGTGTGATGTGTTTAGGCCTGCTGTATTGATGGCACAGCAAATTTAGGAGTTATAGCCGAACTCATGTGTACCCTGATTGTTTTCACCTGTATTGTCATTTTAGTAGGTTTTTATACATTCTAAATTAAATTCTTTGTTTGTGATTTTAATGCAGTTGGATTGTATCTGATAACTTGGTAAATCGCACACTGCACAAGTGTAAGACAATAAAGATAACAACCAAGATTTCACTGTTCAATTTTCAACTTTTGAATGTCTTATCTAAGAAAATATGATACGTCTCGCGATACCTAACACATCTTCTAAAACAATTAACAGGGCTATTGTTTGAACAGACATATTGCGTTAAAACATTTTTAAATTTTAATCCCCCCCCGGCTGACAATAGCAAACTTTATTTCAAAATTCACAATTTATTGATCACAAATAGTAACAGTGGATCAGTATATTTCATTACTTTGACAATACACACACACACACACACACACACACTTCCACACACTTCCACACACACGCGCACAATGTTGTATAGTAGGCCTATTAATATGAATATAACCTTATTTAAGCAAATAACCTATCGGGGCATTAAATTATAGGATTGTGCTTTATAGTATTATACTATAGTAACGGCCAATATGTATATACAAAATAGGTTTGTATTTGTGTTGTCCAGGTTGCATATTGCTATACGTAAAATACAATCTGTCTGACTGTGTTTTTGTTTATAAAGGCTATATGCAGGTATATTATTTCCAAGGTATATTATTTACAGACGTATTTAACATATAGAGCATAAACATTTTGCGTAAATAATAATAGGAAGTATGATGTAGCAAGATGACATCTATTGTTATGAACAAAAATGAACAAAAATCAGCCAAAACTTTGAACCAAAACTGTTCCACTTTTCTTTTGGTTTTTTAGGCTATACCCGTGGAGGTTGGTTTTCCTTGGAGGAAACTTTAAAAGGACATACATTACATTGCACAAGTCTATAGCTGTGGCAACCTGCCTGCACAAAATCAAAGAGAGAAAAAGGGAAGAAAAGCCCATTGTTTACGCTATTACCCCGTCTGGACAGGACCAGGGGATCAGAGAGTCATTTCAATACCTCGCAGACAGTGTACTAGACAGTGACCTTGACAGTGCTAAGCTCAATTTACCAAATCTTTTTCTACAGCAAAATACCAAACATTATTTTTTTCCCTGTGCACAATGAGAGCACTATGGTTCACCATTAGATAATGACGTCATCTGTGTGCTAAAGATGCACTGAACAGACAGCAGTTTGTTTGAATGTGAATTGAGGATCTGTGGGAAGCGGTGGATCGGAGGCGTGGAGAGGAGGCAACGAGGCGCAACACATGGCCTCTTTCTCCGAGGTAAAGTGGTGACTTCGCCTTACACGTTTCTTACCAGATGACTAAACAGCTGGGCTATTTTGCTGTAAACATCACAGTGAACTGTTTTTTGGCTTTTTGGTCATTTTGTTATTATAATAACACGAGAAGCTGTGAAGTGATATTACGACACCCCAGTAACTCCAGTCAAGACGAGTGTAAATCTGAGTCACAAGATATATAACATTGGAGTGCTGCATTGCGAGACACACTAACTAGATGCAAGCATGTGGGATGATTAGAGAGGCAAATGTGCAATGAGTCCAAGGGACAGATGAAACTGCAAAGGATCCCTGGGAGCTTCTCCAGTTCTAACATAGATATATATTTCTTTCTATTTAGGGGCAGAGCCAGGCCCGGTGCCTTTAGATTAGATCGGCTACATGGCCACCAGTGACAGATAGGGCTATCAGATATCAGCTGAGTTGCACATCGCTCCCAAACCAATGTTTAAATGAATGCTAATGTTCTCACATAACACCTCATTGGCGACTTTGTAGCGCTCGACTAACACCATTCAACACGCATGTGCAAGATATTACTGTATCCCCGTACATTTCTATTAAGCAGGCCTATAGTCTTATATTGTTATTAATTAAATTAATCTACTCATTTACATTATTTGGCCTAGTATCAATTATTTTATTTTCAGTTTTTTTAGGAAGTCGGTAAGTTACTATTTAGGCGCTTGGAATTTTTGGAATCTTGGAATTCATTCAAAATGCTGTGGCTTTTATGTTATTAGGCAGTTACATATCTTAAGTGGGTATAATATGTTTATGCTCTTTCATTGGTTCAGATATCTACTTTTTTCTTTTTTAAATAAAGTATTTGAGTTCAATATCAAGTTCAACCCACTGACAGGAACTCGGTAGCGTGAACTTGAGTGGAATGACGCCGACTAATCGGCTGGTGTGTCTATTTTAATATTAAGGAATTATCTTTTAGTTCTAGCCGTTTGTTAATTCCGAGTCCTAGATGAAGTCAGATTTCTACCCCGTCACATTGATGAAGACATATGCGCAGCTCACCACTCTACGTTACTACAGCTTTTGAGATCCATAAATCGATTTGGTCTAGTCTAGGTAGTATAGTAGGGAATACAGGGCAGAGGTACAAGTATGAATTTATTGAGGGAAATTGTCTCTGGATTGATATGTTAGAAAGATATAAAATATTGAAAAGTATTTCCAGATTTTTTAAATTTTCAGCCAATAAGGAGCGTGTGGGCCTGGGCAGAGGAATAGAGGAGGCACAGGTCACTCATAGGAATAGTCTTGAGAACGATGGTTGGGCTTTTTTGATGACCGAAGTCCACATTGAGATTCATGCGCCAGCTATTGGCAGAATGCCTGAATCCTGGGCGTATCAAGTTTTCTGCAGAAAGGGTGCACAGTTATAATGTATTGCGTTGGAGGCGTTCTGTTTGTAAAAGAGGCCTTTTTGTGTCAGACATGACTAGAGTGTGGCACAACACATATTTGTTCAGTATCCTAAGAGTTGCATCCACAAATCAACTAATTAGCGAGATATAGTGCAGAGAGTCTCCGCTGATTGAATCAGTTAAGTGCCCTCTGCTATCTTGTAAAATTCATATAAAAGAATTGTGAGAGGTATAACAATCCCACCAGAGTTTGGCTGCGAACGTTTATAGGAGGTATCTGTTAAAGTTGTTCATGTGAGGTGTACTAGAGAATATTATGTGAAATATACCCTCTTAAAGTAACCTTATAGAATATCGTCCTCTTTTACAGAGCCAATGGCTTCAACCTGCTGACCCCGTTACTGTAAATATGAGTAGAGAGCGGCAATGAGCATCAGTCTTTTCTTAAAACAAGCTTGTAAAATGGGGACATCACAGTTTTATATGACATGGAATTCAACCGTAATTTGCTCGAAAACAAGATGTCATATGCACCCTCTCCTTCTAGAAAAATAAATAGTTTTCATAAGAAGTAGCATTTAAAAACTTTTGCCAGCTTATAAAGATACTAAACGAGGCCATGGACAGTTCCACGAGTGTAAAAAGAGCAGCAGGCTGGGCTACTTTGGGCTGAGAAAGACTCTAGTGAAGAAAAACAAGATTCTACATTTTTAATAAAACATTTATAGTATTTTTAAAAAGCATATAAACCTCTGTAATATAGAAGTTAATGTTTTGTTTTGTCTGAGATGGACCAAGTGGGTGGTACCATGTGTAGCAGAAGTTAGCCTGGACACGTGGTTTCAGGATGACCAATCAGGTGCCCTTCCAGGTTTAACTATGTTAAATGTCAGATTGCAATAAACTAGAAGCTGTTGGTCGGGCCCGCGGAAATGGGCGAGCATAATCTCCTTAATCCAGGGTTTGTGGGACCTTTGGTAAACATCCACACTGGAGACACATTTTACTTTCCGAATTTTAGAGCCTCAGGGGGACAACTGGCGGGGCTACCGTCTCTCTCCTACCCGAGAAGGGACAATGTTTGCTCCCTCCCGTGGAATCCATCGGAGCCGTGCAATGGATATTCTCAATCCTACTTTAGCAGCCCCGTGTCTATTAACCCTTCTTTCAATCGGTCGTGTGAAATTACCAGACCAGAAGAGGGTAAATGTTATTATAGCAACGGCAACGGGAACAGGGAGACCTGTTCAGGTGGCAGCAGCCTCAAACGAGAGGATAGGGCGAGAGACACAACATCCCTAACATCTGACCACGGGATGCACGGTGGAATGGGCAGCACTGCTGCCTTTTCCAAATATGATTATGGGACCGAGCAACTAACGCAAGACCCGCCATCCTGTCAGTCTCTGGAATCCGACTCCAGCTCTTCTCTGCTCAACGAGGGGAGCAAGCCTGCATCCAGCGACACACAGACCCTGGTGTCACCGGGAAATCATTCAGGCAACATAGCTGCAGGCGGAGGTGGGTCCCACGCTCTTCACCACAATTATTAAAAAGCACTTTAACGTTGTTTGTATTTTAACTCGGATGCGGCACATAGCCCATCTCTATTACACCTCAGAGCTCGTTATCTTGATGCACAGCTCACTGCTTAGATTAGCCTGCAGGGCACTTGCGTGGTGTGCAAACGCCGCTAGGGGTTGCCCTAAAATACTCCACACGCCATGTGGTTGTGTACAGTTATAGATAACCTCACCAAACCAGATTGCCTACCAAGCATTTAACAGGCGATCAGTCCTGCCACTGCACTTATGCATCTTAAACGAGGGACTGTGATTGAGGCCTCTGAATGGTTGATTTTGGTCTATTGTTGCACTTAATACACACAAATTAGTGCAGTTGATTTAAAGAGGTGAGCCGCTTTGGTTGACTGCATCGAATGGAGAGAGTTTTCCTTTTAATGACTCGTAAACAGAATTAATATCTGTCGCTGTGTACTCGAGAGTCATTTAATATGCTTTGAAACTCGCAAATAAGTAGGGGTATTTGCAAGCAAGACTTAATTATCACGTTAATGTAACTTTAACTGCAACAATAAAAGTTCCTGTGACACGAACCACTGTATATTGGTGGTCTCTATACAGGAGGTTGAAAAATAAAAAAACGTAACTTATAGTATTACTAACGTACAAACATTACACAAAACTGGAGGAACCCTATCTTTGAGATTAGCTAGGTCCAGATACAGATCAAACCAAGTCATGTGTGTGGAGGAAGTCACAGTAGGCTACCAGGGGCGTCAATTCACTAAATCCTAAGGTATAGCAAACTCCCTGCAGCTGGTATCATTTCCCACTGTCTTTGAAACCCTTTTATATTGACAGAATTTCTGGGGACAAGTGGAGCAATTACTGCTGATTGACAAGATATTATTATTTCATCAATTTGATAAATTATTCGAGCTAGGAAAATAAACTTGCACAGACGCACACAGTTTGGAGGGCACATTGGTCCTGAATACAGCCATGATATGATTTTTTCAGACATGGCTTCTAGATAGAGTAATGGGAATACTTGCTTGATCTTTGCTCTCCAGTGTGATGGTAAAAACACCTTGCCATTCCCAACTGATGTCCCTGTAGCCTACTTATAACCTTGGAGGTGACCATGATTTTGCAACTGTGGTGACTAATCTGTTGTATGCCCCCTCCAGGTGCCCCGTGGTACCCGATGCACACTCGGACCAGAAAGAAACGTAAACCCTATTCCAAACTACAACTGGCTGAGTTGGAGGGTGAATTCATGTTGAATGAGTTCATCACCAGGCAGCGGCGGAGGGAGCTGTCCGACCGGCTCAACCTCAGCGACCAGCAAGTCAAGATTTGGTTCCAGAACCGCAGGATGAAGAAGAAGAGACTCATGCTGAGGGAGCAAGCTTTGGCCTACTTTTAGAGATGCAGCAGAAGGTGAATCGATAGGCAGTAAAAGCCAAGCCTTGTACGCTCCCTTAGGTCTTCTTTAAATGCATGCATCATCTACCCATCTTTTACATTGCAGGCAATTATTAGAACAATTTCAGATCTTTTTTTAAGGTGCAGGCTACATATGCCTATGGCGAGCCAACATCTGACATTTGTTTTCAAAACGTAAGTCTCTACATAATGTTGTCAATAGGACTGCCTTCATCGTTTGGTATTAAACCATACAAAGCTGTGAGATAATGATTTCTCTTACCGCATAGAATGGAATTCTTGGTTTCCTAAACCGGTAAGAGGATAAGCGCCCTAAATGTTAGCCAGACGAAATATCTCGATGCAGTAGTTCAGTTTGTGATAACACATAATGACAGCTTTCCCGTTGGTCCCTTTGGTCCGAGAAGATGAGTAGGAAGAGGGACCACTTGTGAAAATCTCAACAAAATAGGCCTAAAAATAACAATGGGGTCAGAGAGACAGCGAGGCCTGGATCCACAGACTGGAGCCGTAGGCTGTCCGCGTAATAATTTCACTGAGATTATGAACTGATAAAGATGAGTATCTCTGCCAGTTGCTCAATACCTCCCCAGTCATCAGTTGCCGGGGAAGCGGAACATCACCCTATCTCCTTTCCATAGTTTTCGCCACGTGTTGTGGGCACGTTCACGGTCATGGACAGGAAGTCTGACTCCAGGCTGCAGATGAGGAGAGGGAGAACTAAAACCGCAATATCCATTCAAATAACTTTACGACTGGGCATTGAAAAAAATAGTTTGCCATGAATTTGTTCATGTGCTAACAACTTTCTGATGATGTTTTTCTTACTTTTACTGCCTTTCAACTTGTCTTAATAATCACCTAAGATTCCTGCATGGATTGCATTTCTTTAGTTGAGTGAGATCACCGTTTGAACACGGTTTTGAGCTGCTATCAAAAGTTCATGTCCATTTTGTGCCAATTATAGTCTATTAGTCTATAGTCTAATGGTCTATTCCACAACAAAGTCGCTGGGATCTCATATTGAAATATTCAACAATAGTTGCGTTTTTGTAGGCCAAGTTGATTAAACCGGAGAATAGCCTAAAGTTGTCACTGAGGGAAAAGAAAATTTTAGGCCGAAGGGGGCATCATTGAATCTTGGAGCTCATAATAAAAATGAATATGTAGAAATTTAGAAAAGTTTATAATAGGCCTACGTCTGTACACCCTTAATTCCGTGGCGAATCCAGTGCATCATCTGTCATGTATAATGAGTAGGCTATAGCAGTGAAATGTATTTGCAGCATGTTATTGATGTGAAATAGCTATAAGCGGCGTTCTGCAGGCCACATTTTCTTTAAGTTTTTTATACTATTTTTCTCTGAACAAATCAAAAGTGATCAAAACAAATACGAATCTTGCTACAAAAGTCCAAGAAAGTACACTAAAAATACCAATGTTGTCACAACGTACCAATAATTATTTCTACTTATTATTGTTATTATTATTAATAATAATATTATTATTTGGGCTAAAAGGACATATGGCCTATTTAATGGACTTGCTCATCGCAATGTGCTCTATGTTGTCCCTTTCCTTACCTTGTACTCGTGTATAACTTTGTAAAATGAAATCACATATGATACTATGTACATCCTATTTGAGGATCCCCTCTATGTAACAGTGTTTTTGTTATTGTTCGTCTTGTACAATATCGCATTCCATATAGCCTATTTGAGGTTGTAAGGGTTCGAAATGTAGGCCTATTATGTTATACTGCCATGGATGGATATAAGAAATGGTATGCAAGATGCTATGCCGTACTGTTCACGTTTCATTTGAAGACACCCTGTTTCAATGTAGTAGCTGTTTGTTATCGTTCTTTTATCTCGTCCCTAATTGCATTCCCTTCTTTGCGCTTGTAAGGATTGCTACGTTGTCTTGTAAAAGTAATAATGATATGAATGTATATGCGTAAGATCTTCAATAAACAGAATATTTGAAACGTTTACTGGTGTGTCCTCAGTCTGTTGTCAGGTTGCTACTCTGATAGCTGTGTCTCAGACCAGTGTTTTCTCAGTGCCTACACTATTTTATTAGTAACACACCTGTTTAAAACATACATATGTGTCATACGGTAACACGAAGGAGTCTCAACATTATAGGGACATTTGGACGCATTTGAGAAGGTGTTTTGTTGGCACATAATTGTACATGCTGTGAATTAAGCGAGCAGTACGAGCCCACACAGGTAGCCTAGTTTTATTATGGCCGCTCAGATACAAAGGTAGATGACAGCTTTCCATGCAAAATGGCGGCCAATTGCATATGCTAAACTACCTCTTACATGGATAGTCTAGAAGTACACACACAAACTACCATCAGTTTATCGGCAATAACCTAATTTTCCATTTCTTCTGACTTACATTAATAAACCTTGCGGGTTTCCTTGAAGTTCGACCTAATCAATGTCACTGGTATGCTACAAGCCTATAACAGCGCAGCTAAACACGCAATAGCTCTGTAAAGCAGTAATAGGGTTACACCCCAGTGCTCCATATAGGCTCTGCGATTGGCTTTCCCTCTGCATCCCATCTTCTGTTTTGCATTAGGGATTAACACACGCCATAATTAGTTATCAAAACATGTTTTACTAATACACGCATGCAGATCGGAAAACATTATTTCTATCTCAAATGGAATACATGTGTAAAAGATGGATGGTTTTATAATAACCCCTTCTTAAATTCCACAAAGCACTCCCTACTGGCAAAGAGGTGTAAAGCAATGCAGCTCTATGCAGCGTTTTCCTATCAACTAACCCTCGATGCGTTTATCTGCAACAGCCTCCAGTCCTGCTGAGGTGATTTCACTGGAAACTGTTGTGTTCTCTCGCTGTTGAGATCAGATATTGCCTTTTCAGTGAACTGTGAACGGCTGGCTCCGGCAACCGACTCAGGCACCAACTAAGCGGCCTTACTGAGCTGGTTTGATCATGATCACAACACATTGTTAGATCAAAGCTGACGTTAGTTCATTTTACTTACAAACGACTTTTATCAACACCATACTCTCAGTAGCCAATTGACGACAGGCTTCAACGTTTAGCAATTAAGATATATTTGAGATTTGGCTATATGGGACATCTTGGTGGCTTCGAACTGATACAAGCCTTGCTGCAGTACTGCACTCTTTTTCTTATAGTCGAGTGTTGTTTCCATAGCTGACATTAGCCTATTGTCTCTGTCATAATCTTACTACAGAGCTCCATTGGGCCGCGTTCCCCAATTAGGCTATATATACCACAGTTCACGGCAAATGTGTTGATCGTGTATTTAGCAAAATGAATTCATGCTTCCACTATGTAAAAGCAATGTACAATAGCTTTAAGATGTTCATAAAGGAGAGGACAGGGCTGTCTGGATGCGCTGTTATCCGATAGGCCACAATGCGTCAGTTTGCAGATATAAAACATAACCCATGATATGGGGCTGGTTCCTAAAAGTACCTCTCTTCAATTAAATATGGATATTATAGACAAATCATGTTACCATGCCCGATTGTTTGTGATTGTACAATCCACGTTTGCTGAAAATATAGGCCAATGTCTTGAATCCGTTCATGTTTAGAGAAAATGCTCTCTCCATGTCCACACCGTGCAATTACGCATCTGATTAAAAGGTGACATGATGAATAATTTGAATTGGATTCGGGTAATGACTGCCCAGCACTTTCAGATAGATAGCAGACTGTGTTGTTGCTGTGGAGGTTGAATATATTCCTCAATATAATTAGATAAATGCAGGCGTAACTTTGTCGTGCGCATCCTTTTACGCACGGATGACAATGACTTTCACAACGTGTCCGATGTTGTTTTAATCCAAATAATACACAGCGCATTAGTTTTGAACTGGAGGGAGTCTGATGCAGAATCTTGCAGGATATCCAACTATAAGTATAACCAATTTTAGTTGCAATCTAATATTAACCTGGACCATGAAGTAATAGTAGGAGATCTTAAATTGCGTGTGTAGAAATTGATAGTCCACTATATTATCAGAGCGGACATCATTCATAACAACGCCAATCTTTTTAGCCTATCAAACGCGCTATTGACCATGAAAGGAGATAAACTTGTGACTTGTGTTTGTGAGTTTCCTTGTGAGATTTAAATGGATTAGTGGAAGGGAAAATTAGACGGCGAGGAAAAAGCTCTTGGCTGTCCTGCAGTCCCTCAGACCTGATTTGTAAATAATCTCCAGGGAAGCCTAAGTCACAATGATTCTGTAAAAAATGGTTTTGGTTATTTGAGATCTCTTTAGGCTAGAATCGTGTAAATAATCGTGTGTGGATTACACCTGCATGTATTACACCTCACCTTTGTTGTAGTAAAGGTACACAAAAACAACCTGCAGACTGGGAAAATAGAGCGTCAAAAATATATATTTACTGTCCGTGATCTATAATGAATGCAGTACATTCCTTTACATTTGGGGGATATTTGAAGTACATTTTAATCTAATCTCATTTTGTCAAAGACAAAATTGGTCTACGTGTCAAAACAATTTGAATTGTAACTTTTAATACAATGACTCGTTTTTGGTACTGAGCAGGATGAGGCAGATATAAGGCTTTGTGTTTGTAGGCTAGACAGGTGATTCCTGTGTCAGTTTGCCGCATTGTTTGGAGTTAAAGGAATGATATGATGGCTGGGCTTTAACAGCGCAAAACGGATCTGAACATGCAGTTTTAACTTGAACTTCAAATTAGACTTGATGTTGCGTTACATCAGACGTTTCCATGTAGTTTAATTGGGCAAATATTTTGGGCTAATGTTTTAGGTCATACATTTTTGCTGTTATATGAGACATGAGCTCATATTGTGTCGAGACCTTGTGTTGACATACAGCAACCCACTAGACACTGGCGCTTGCCTATACCTTCCATTTACTCTCCCCAAAACCTGAAAGAGGCCACTGAATAACATCTCATATTGGTTTGCACTTATTTTCCTTGCCTGCATCCTTAATCGATATATTCCACACTGTAAAGGTCATATATATATATATATGATAGCAAAGAAAAACAGCAAAAGAAATGTGCCACCAGTTCGCAGAGCCTAAAATAATCTGCATTGTAAAACAGAATGAAATCTCAGTTGGCTTTGCAGTTTTTTTTTTTACAACGGGTCTTTCAATGCTCTTGAGCACTTTTGACTTTGAGACTGGCTAAATCTGTTTATGGCGGCCTGTCTCCGTGTCCCAAAGGTCAGTGAGCTTCACAGTGCCCTTCGCAGAGAACTTGTGTGGCATGTGGTCTAGGTCCCCCCACCACCCCTCTACCGTTTATGGTACGGAGCTGGCTAGAGAAATAGAAAGCAATGTTATTCCCACTAAAGTGTGTGTGGGGGTCTGTGTGTGTGTGAAGGAGAGAGTGTTGTTGAGATAGGTGTTGTTGAGAAAATATCCCTGTCTTGACACTCCTTTTTCTGTGATATTATGTATTGATTTTGACATGATATTGAATGAGTTCACTATAAGCTCTAATTTTTCGAATGTATAAGTCAGCTTATCAATCTATTTTTCAATAGGATCGCACCCTAATAACCTTTAATAGAGGGTGAGAAATTGTTTTGCTGTCGAGGAAGAGCTACACTGGCCTTTAGACGACTGGTCCCTGAAGGAAAAAATATCCAGAGATTTTAAAGCCCCAAAATTGATTCTGGTCATGATTTCATATCAGTAGCCCTTCGTTGTCATAATATCAGTGTTTTTTCTTCATTGGAAACCATGTGAGCAACATAATAACAATAGAAACAGTTTGCACACAGTTTCTTAGTGTCCGTAGTGACCCATGTAGAGTCTTATTCATAAAAGTGCCTATCTTTTGCTCAGTGTCGTTTAATTTCAGTTGTTATTATTTTATCACCAATGGTTTGAATAAATGACGTGCCATAGGTCGTGACTTTTATTCTCTTTTACTGCTTACCGCATAGTGTCCAATTGTCTTAAATGTGTAGTATTTTCCTCGGTGTCAGCCCGACGCTTGGTTACAACTTGACTATCGGACTAGCTGAAAGTCAAATATGCAGCATATACACAACAAGCTACTTAAAGCATGGACGATTTTATATAATATAGATGAGAAAAGTGTATGTCACCTGTTTAAGTGATCCTTGCATTGGTTTAGTGCGCATGCAGGGTAGCTTAGTGCTTTAAAGATTTATATATTTTTTTCATGTATATCAATATTTTTTTAACTGGAGTCCCCATATATGTGTTTAAAGCTCTGCCTCTTAAGAATAGCTTGGGAAGTCTAGACTGTAAAGCATCCATTCAAACTAAGTGTTTGAGCAGGCGTTTGAACGATATCTGAGTCTGTAGCATAAAGCTTAGCTTCTATTTAGGGTCCTTAGGACCAGTGTATGCGAGGCTACCGCAGGCTGTGCAGGCACCCCCAGTGTAAAAAGAACAAACCAGAGCATCTTTTATCTCAGCTAACTAACCTGGATAAATGAAGAATAAAAATCACTTATGTGTTCACACTAATCAGATATACAGTGACCTCTATCTTTTTATACAATTTTAGGCGGTTGATGCTGGGATTCAATCAACGGTAATGTTACACAGTCATTATAATGTTGGACCAAGTGATAAAGAAATTAGCACAGAAGTGAAACGTCTTGCATCTGGATATAATGCCATTGTTTAACTTCATTAGTACATATAAGCAAATTATCTCAAAATACTATCCAACTATCTGCTTTTGTTCTTATTACGTTGTCATTGCCGCCAAACCGGCTACATCTTTCGTAAACCGATGGATTGTAAAACAACCCTGTGCGTAATAGTACATCACTCGTGCGTAATTGTGTGCTGTCTTGTGCGTAATTTTCCGATTGCCAAAAGCCATGACCATCAGTGAATTATTATTATTCTCAATTATTCTCAAACATTAGAAATATCATTACCGTTGATAATAAGGCACTTGTAGAAATATAACATGATATTTATCTAACACATCGTGTAAGCATGACCTTATACAAGCTGTGCCTAAAAATATTTCATCAACTGTCTCGTGCAATGTGAGAGGCCACGAGAGCCTTTATCACTGTCCACACACAAAGATGCTCTTTATTTTGCCTTTCTAAAATAGAAAACTATATCTAAGGGTCCCTTTGGTAAAGATGCCAAGTACACTTTGCTGCACATGACTGTCTGCACCTTAAATGACTTGACGCTATTTCAAGGCATAACTAAATAATACACTGGAGCTGTAGCCAACAGTCACTATTGGGCGATTTCTTGCGATATGAAATCATTTAATACTTCCAATAAAAAAAAGATAACACCTTGTTGTGAAAGCTTTATGTCCTAGTGGCTGAAAGAGAAATACACTCTGGAGATTGCCCTAAATTTAACAGCAATACGCAGTCTTATCTGGTAAGCTATTGTGTGCCAGTACAAACGCTTCACGCTAGGTGCATTCACTGAGACCTCAGTAACAACAAGGCTCTTTAGTGTTGCTTGAAACTGTTCGCAGCTCATACAACCAAGTTTAACTGCCCGACTTACATCCAATTAAACTTATCTAGGCCATGAGGGGACAGTAATATGATTACACACGCTTCCCACATTTAGCCTTGACTTCAGGCCGGTTTAATATGAAGCAGCACTCTACAGGCCCACTGTGCAGCAGTGTTCTGGTGAAACGGCACCCATTGTGTCTTCGTGTGTGTGTGTGTGTGTGTTTGTGTGTGTGTGACTGACTGAATGACTGACTGAGTGAATGAGTGTGTGTTGTATCATTTGGCATAGGATTTATAGATGCTGAGCATGTTTAAGCCAAAACACACTACCCAACAGCATGCAATATTTAGAGCGCCATTTTTGAACTGATAGATCTTCGCAACAAGAGGCTGACACCTACATTTACCATTGTAATTATGGTGCGAAGGCAATACATAGCTTAAATTCCCCAGACACAGTCGTAAAGTTAGTGCTCCAACAGTGATATTTAAGCGGAGAATGGCAAATATTTACAACACCTTCGCCTATAGGAGGACTCAAAAGAACATTTTGACTATGTTAGGGAATAGTCGGGGCCTGCATTTAAGATATATGTATTTTTAACATTCCGTGAGCAGTCATTTTAAGATAGAATGAGCAGGAACCCGATAACTCAATTACAGCCATTAGCGTGCAAACTCTGCATATCTTTAGCCTGCTTATTTGGCGCAACGACATCAAACTTTTCTGGGTCCTACTGCTAGCGGCATATCAGCTGCTGTGAGCCGACCAGCCTAGGGAAATAAACACATGGTAAACCTTATCCTTTGACAGATAGCCTGAGAGCACCAAGGCGAGAATAGTCAGTGGTTAAACCCTCGAGAGGCGGATATTGCTAAGAGATGGACGCTGACTGCTAATATTACGACATTATGACAAATACTGTGTCCAAGTTAAACATAGCCAAGAGTATTATTTGAAATGCTATTCGTTTTAACGCCTTAATTCATTTCGGGTGCTGTATAGCCTATAAAGCGGCTCTTTCTCAGTTTTTTCAGTGGTCTTCATCAGACCTAACTTTGGAATGTTATTCGTTAATTATTTATACCCTAACATTACTTATTTATACCGTGCAAATATGCATCATTGTATTGATTATGATGGAAGGGATTTGACAATATTGTTTTGGACTTGGTGGTAGGCCTTCATTGAGATATATTGCGTCCTGAAAGCAAATTGTATAGTTTTCACTTATTATGGTGGCCAATTGTTTTTTATTTTAATTTTGATTCCTGTATTTATGAACTCTCTATTTATGAAGTAAGAAATGTCAAGACGTATGGACACCTTTTAAATGGTCTAATTCTCTAATTTGGTATGACAGCTTTTTCAGTTTTTCAGACATTAAACTTCAGACGCCCTACTTTTAAGCTCCAAACTAATTGAATAAACAGTGAACTGTTATATTTTAGACTGGTAAATTAGGCAATGACATTTTGATATACGAATATTGTGCAACTGCAAAACACTAAAATGGCTGCAGCATGTGTCAAGCATGTGTTCATAGACTAAAGGCTAGTATGTTTACACGAATATTGCCGTTGCTGCAGTTATTCATTCTCCAAATAGATCAACATTTGTGCATTAGGAAGCTCAAATAAACCAAATAAAAGTGCCTACCGTTAGTCATATTGAGATTATCTTGTGTTATTTTGATCACTTTGACTGAAATATTTGGCCTTCAACTAAAATGTTAAAACACCGAGTGTGAGGCTCCATTATATACATGCATCAAATGACTGAATTATTCACATATAAGGTCACCCAAAACAAAATTTCAATAAGTCCTTATCCCCTTTATACTTTGGATGTGGTAACTCAACGCATGGATGCTTTTTATTTAGAGAATATCTTACTAGCGAGTTGTTGAAATACAAATTCCTCTCATTCTCACCCTTTTATGATTTCTATAGAACAAAGGAATTTAGCGTTACTAGAGCCATCGGGGTTTTATGGTGGACGTAGAGAGGATTTTAGTGGTCAAATTCAAGTGCTGTGTCTGGACAGCTGTCTGCTTTCTTTGTACTTGGATGCAGGATGCATCTTGTGAGTCAACCTTTTGTCTGTAGGGGTAGTAAACAAACTAATGCCAATGCCACCTTTTTTAGAGATAGGCCTACGATGGACACTCATTTCTAATACTGAGGGCAGGTGATGTTCGTTATTCTGTTCCATATAGCTTTATTCGACTTTCCCTTGCTGTTTACAAATCACCAAAGACACTAACTTTATTTTCGATTATTTTTAAACGTCACAGGTGTCCCATAAGTGATTGTAGTAGACCAATAGTGTTATTGGGCTATTGGATAATAATTCTAGAGTCTATTGCAACATTTAGGAAGTAGCCTATCATCATAAACAATAGGCCATCATATTAATTTCACCTTGTGATGGTATCAGTTAGTCTATAAAGGTTCATAAACGGCCCTCAACAGTATAATTAAAAGTTTACAATGACGCAGGAACAAGCACGCAGGCGCATCTTTTCTCCAAACCATTCATTTTATTACAGTTAATTCCGTAAAATATGTCTATGTGTTAGCAGTTATCTCACAAATACATTTCGACATTCTGATGAAAAACAAAATGATCTCAACAGCTTTTAATATCAACTGGGACTTATTTCATTTATTTGAAAGAGAGAAATGTCGGGTACATTCATATAGCTTGGTCAATGTGCTTAGCTTGAGTGGCCTTAGTAGCAAGACCAATTACTGTACTACTTTTTAGCTTATAGAAAAAAGCGTCTCTCTAAAAACATTTTATTTTATCGACAAGTGAGTCCATTCTACGCCAACATATCAACGTGACTATTTTCAGGGTAAGTGTCTCACGCATTTTCCTGGTATTCTGCAGGATGTGGTGAATTAAACGATGAAGTATAATAATGCTGAATTCTGCAATTTAGTTTGTCTGCATTTGTGATTATGTCTCACTGGGATGCAGTTGGAGGCTATGCATGGTCCAAGGTTAAACTTCACTGGTAGTTCTCCTCTTCCCCCGATAGGAACTTCGGTGTTGAATTGTGCAGTTGTCCTTCATGGACTCTGTCATGATCCGAAGTCAAAGGGAATGGGAGTGGGAGTGGGCAGATCACTGAAACTTGTTCAGTCAACAAGCATGCTGTGTGTTTCATATCGCCTGATAGTGGGTTCAACTTCATTTTACACCATATGTACTTATGTACTCGCCCACCAGTGATCCAGCAGGCTATAGCACGAGCAAGGGCTTGCATTTGGTGAAATAAATAAACTTAAATGGAATCCGAATTTAAATGTTAGATAACGTTTAACACCTGATAACTTCGCTCTTGCACAGCTCTTTAAGCATGTGTACACAACTGGTTTATTTAGCCACCATTAAAAATGTAAAGGGGATTTAAACACCTGGGTCTTTGCCGAAATATACACCTCAAAACAATGCAGTCACTATGAAGAGATCCCCAGCATTTATCCAAAGATCAGGGATCTGTGTAACTGTGTAAAATGGCCTGTTTAGGGAAGACGAGTCATCTATGTGAAACTTCTTTTAAATAGTGGACGATGTGGTGTTGGGATTGGTTTTAACGGTTCATACCTTATTTGGGCTGATGCTAATATAACCTAGTTTCTCAATACAGCTCTGTGTATTGTGTCTAACAGCCTGAGATAATAATCCTTGAATCTCTGATTAAAATACATCATAACGGCTGGTCCAATAGTATTGAATAGTCTTAGGGATAGTGGTGCTATAATAATAATAATAATAATAATAATAATAATAATAATAATAATAATAATCTTACCTGTTAAACTCCAATAACACTATAAATGCATCTCAGTGAGTGTAATGTGCAGCCTATTTAAGAGGCTATAGCTAAGCTATGTAGCTATAGCCTACCACTAACCAATAAACATAAACACACATCTTTCTCTAATTGTCATGGACTAAGCCAACAAACGGGGATCTGTTACTGGTTTTCTTAGTGCTCCTGTGGTGTTTGAAAATTAATCGTTTGAACCTCCTAGCTCTTACCTAAAGCCAACCACTCCTACACATCCAACTCTTCCAAATTGATATATGACAATATCTACTTTCGATCACGTGTCTGCGGGGCGACTTAGACGGATTGCGCGTCATCTCGCCTTCCCAAATTTTCCCCTTCTGCTGCAGCTCGTATCCAAAACATCTATCTATAGTACGGAGTACGAGGGAGAGAAAGATGTTTAACTCGGTGAATCTGGGCAACTTCTGCTCCCAGACGCGCAAAGACCGGACATCCGAGTTTGGGGACAGGACAGGCTGCGCGTCCAACATCTACCTCCCCAGCTGCACCTACTACGTCCCCGAGTTTTCTGCCGTCTCCTCGTTTCTTCCACAGGCCCCGTCCCGACAAATCAGCTACCCTTATTCCACAAATCTGTCTCAAGTACAGCCGGTGCGGGACGTTTCATACGGCTTGGACCCTGCTAGTAAATGGCACCACAGAAGCAATTATGCATCGTGCTATTCGGGAGAGGATCTGGTGCATAGGGACTGTCTTCCACCATCCACCATGACAGAAATGCTTATGAAGAACGAGAGTGTGTACAGCCACCACCACCACCACCATCACACCCATCCCGGCTCCAATCACCCCTCCACAGGTTTCTATTCCGGCGTGGGGAAAAACAGCGTCCTCCCTCAAGGTTTCGACCGCTTTTTTGAGACCGCATACTGCAGCAGCACGGACAATCAGTCAGACAATTGTTTACAAAAGGGCGAAGGGGGAAAGCTAGAAAGCGACTCCCAGCAGCAGCAGCAACAGCAGCCCCCAGCCTCTCTACCCGGAGCCCCGGACCACGAAAAGGACCCAGAAGATGAGGAGGAACATACAAATACGGGCTCATGCACTTCTTCTTCCGCAACAACCAAGGACGGCAACACCAGCAAGAACAGCCACTCGAGTAGGTATACCGAAGCTGTAAAATGGGGGGAAGGTTAAGGGGACTAGCCCGGTGTTTTGTCGGTCAGATTTTATGTGGAGTTTTATAAGCATTCAAAGGATTTTATTATAACCCTACAAAGCTCTTTCTTCCAACGAGAAGAATTTTTACGATGGGAAAGCGCTTTGAAAAAAGGGGGATGTTATACACAGACGCCTCTATGGTGAGAGTCTGTGAAATTTTTAAGAGAGAGCTATTGTGACAAATGTTAACTTTGATCATGAACTTGCGTTGGGCATTTTAAGGGATTTTCTCGTTGGGCTGTCGAGAGTAAAAACCAATTGGGCAGAACATTGCTTTTGGCGTCCTGTGAATTTTCTTTTAGCACTGGCTTTGCCCGCGAAAGACATGCTGTCTAGATTATTACACACTTTGAGGCTAAATACGTCCCTGTTGTTGTTTTCATCTATCTATCTATCTATCTATCTATCTATCTATCTATCTATCTATCTATCTATCTATCTATCTATCTGTCTATCTGTCTATCTATCTATCTATCTATCTATCTATCTATCTATCACATAGAAGAGTGTCCATTCATATAGACAGACAGATACCAAATTAATCAGTGGTAGAGAGTCGATGTCTTTGTCCATATGAGGAGAATGCATTGGTCTGCAGATTCTGCTCTTTCCTCTGTAGCCGCTGAAGCGCTTAAGTCCAAACATATTTGGGTTGTCTTTTGCATTCCCCCTCTCTGGCAGTGATTTATATGCAGGCTGACGCTGCTATTAAGTTGAATGATCAGCATCAAGTATAAAATTCTATTTGATTTGATGTGCTTAAATACGTATTGATTGGTGCACACAGAGCATTGTTTTTTAGCCTCTTTGTACATTGTGTAACCCAGTCAGGCTGCAGATATAGGCTAACTCAAGTTGATGCTTTCTGTTTTGTTTGTTCCTCTTCGTGTAAAAAAAACCCCAATAAAAAAATGTATTTCCCCAGTCACCTTTTAGATGTGAAGTTATAGGGCCAAAGAGGTTTGCATAGGCCATTGCAAACACGGGCAAAGCATTTCAACTGACTGCCAGAAGATTGTGTAAATTGTTAGTTTAGCTCCCTAGGAATGTGACGCACATTTTGTAGTGATATACTTTTGTTGTTGTGTATTTGCAACAGATAAACACGTACTTAGAGCCGTAAGTTGATATTATTTACTCCAAGCGATTCGGATATTTAACACTCTTCATGGCTGGTTTATCTGATAACCTTAGCTACTTTCCTGATGAATGCTGACTGAAATGTTGTTATTATTGATTCTCTGGAAAATTATTTTCTGTACATCTGAATTTGTATTGCCTACTCAGCACCATACAGCCCGGATTTGTTTTGCATAGGATATTATTGCTATTTCCTATATGACAAGCAGATGACAGACACTGATTATGATATTATTTATTGTTCCTTCAGGCACTCCTCGCACAAGGAAGAAGAGGTGTCCATACTCCAAATTTCAGATTCGGGAGCTGGAGCGGGAATTCTTCTTTAACGTTTACATCAACAAAGAGAAAAGGCTTCAACTTTCCCGAATGTTGAACCTCACCGACCGGCAGGTTAAAATTTGGTTTCAAAATAGAAGAATGAAAGAGAAGAAGTTGAGCAGAGATCGTCTGCAGTACTTCTCTGGGAAACCCCCTCTTGTGAGCAGGAGCAGAAAATGTCATAGAGTTGGTCAGTGACATTTAGGCCTACCCTGATCTCATTGAATTGTAATCATGGGCATAACCAGTTTCTGAAAGGAGCCCATATCACCAACAGTGCAATGTTAAAATGGACAGTGAGAGTTGATAGGCCTGCATGGGATAAATTCGCCATTTTCTTATTGCCTACGGGCGGCGGTGAATTTCTAGCTGGCCTGCAGAAAGACCTACGTGGTTAGAGTAATCATTTATACCTATGCTGTTCTTGAGTATGTCCCTCTATTTATCTCGATTCTACATTGTGTTTATTCTATTGTTCATATATACCTATTATTTGTTAAAATATCAAATGTAACAAAACAGTTTAAAACCATGGCATTGCGCAGATAACTTTTAGCCCTGCCCTTTTCTCTGGTCTATGTACATAGCCTACCATTATCTAATTATTTCTCAATCAGAATATGAACAAGTAATAGTAAATGTACAGGCTGCATTTTCGCCATTGAGAACTGTGACATCCAATCTGTGAAAATATATCCCCTGTACAGACTAGCCTATGCAATGTGCATTCGTGACTGTAAATAGGCATATGTTGAATTTCCTTTCCCTTATCCCTGCTGCTATTTTTTCCGTACACTACCCTTACAACTTTAAGAGCTTTAACGCCAACACTCGTTAAATTATTTGCTTAAAACATTGGTGGTTTTATTTTCAGAGAGGAGGAACAGATTGTCGGCCTGTGTATCATTAATATAAGAATACCTATGAAATAAACAGAAACATATAGGCAAAACTCAACGACTTTGTGCTTTTGTGCCATCATTATCACCATTACTATTATTACTCATATTACTGTACAATTATTATTATTATTAGTGTTAGACAAGGGACACGCGCACTGTTCTGTTTTTGTTTGGCCGTGAGTTGGTGAGTTGGAGAATTAGGATGCGGGTATACGTCCATATGAATTGTCCACGTGAAGAACCTAAAATGGTAAATTTTTAAGGTTTTCCCTCATTTATCTCCTGTTTATGACCAATGCACAACGATACACACACATTTGCTGAGGTAGATTTGGTTGGTTGTGAAAAGGAGGACAACAGGCGTTATGGCTTCAAATTGTCATATGTAGGCTACTTAAAGGTTACATTACTCTCAAAGCCCATGTTTGAATTTTAGCAAGCATGTTAAACGAGGATATAGAAGCCAGATCTCAGAAATGTAGAGAAAGAGACTGGAATGATAACCTCTTTAGTGCCCACTAAATGGAATCGCCACTCTTGTAGTCTAGACACTGCCATAAAGAAAGAGGCACTAAATGGCTATTTTTTTCTCTTAATTGCACCGTCTGTTCGGGGGAATGGCGTTCACTTCCGCAGTAAATAGTAAACAAGCAAGACTGGATGTCCGAGGGGGGAAACTTGGCAAGATGTTTCAACATGAACTCGGTCTGTGTAGTCTACAACGTCAAACCAAACCCCAACCCCCTCTCCACGCAGCCCTCATGTCCACCAACCTAAAGATATGTCAGATGAGAAAAAAACCAAAGAATCCAGCAGGGTTGGAGTCGCTCCCGTTTATTGATTAAAAAAAATCAGTCATGCAATTTAACTTTTTATATTGAAAAACGTATTGAAAATCTGTTATTTTGCAATCAATATATTGGGCTTCAAATACAGTGAAGCTGTAGTTTTGTATGGATTGACCCCCGAGGCCGTTTGGTCCGTTCATGTCACCACAACAATTATGAATACATATTTGTTGACTAATTGGGCCATGTAGTGGCTTATAACATAACATAGCTAGGGGAAAAGAAATCATGACCATAACTGGCATGCTAATTTTTTTTTATTACTTATTTTAAGTGTCTGTGTGTGTGCGCGCGTATGCACTGGCCCGTACCGACATATGTGCATGGTGATTGTGCACGTGTGCATTAACTACAATTTATAATTAAATGTAGTCTTTGAACTTCAATAATGTCAAGGCCTTCACCTTTAACCCACTGCAATAAAGTGGAATCAAGGAGCCCCTTTAGCCCGGAAATGTGTGCAGTAAGGGAATGGGCCAATGAGAATGAGTGGGAACAGAAAATGGAATGTGTAGAGAGACAAACTTTGACCCCTCGCATTAAACTACAGCAGGTAACTTTGCCAGCTTTAGCACGCCCAGTAAATACACTTTATTATCCCTGTAAAATGTATACGTTTTCGCGCATGAGCCGTTTTATAACACGTTGGCATAAACTGTTTGGGCCTACTAGATATTTGTATTCTCAAAAAAATCTCTGCGTATGGCGAATGCAGCTATACTATAGTTTTGTTAACACAAACTTGATGGTTTGCAGGTATGTGTGTGTGTGTGCGTGTGTGCGTGTGTGAGAGAGAGAGAGAGAGATAGAGAGATAGAGGGAGAGAGACCGAGAGAGAGAGAGGGAGAGAGAGAGAGAGAGAGAGAGAGAGAGAGAGAGAGAGAGAGAGAGAAGTCTGTCCATCCCTTGTCTGTCCAAAGTCTGTCCATCCCTTGTAGCCTAACTTCAATATTTTTCGTGCGGACGTTAGACTTTGTTGTGCGCGCGTGTTCATCAAAGAGCTTTTATAATACCGACTCTCGCGTGGTTATGTTCATGCCTGGGCGTGCGCAGTCGCGTGCATTCTGCATTCTGTAGATAGTAGTAGTAGTCTACTTTAAGAAAAGAGAAGGGGCTGTTCTGACAAAAGAAGGGAGATGCACACTAGTGGAGATCAAGGCTAGGAACCCTTTCTGGCCACACCCACCAACCTTGGCCCTGGGACGGTGACGTGGGTAATTTGTTGCATTTCTCCAACACACAACGTCACTAACAACGCGCTGCAGAGGCTCCAGAAAGTGCTGTCTATCAACCACATGGGGGCCAGGATTCTCCCGGCTCCTACACTGTTTTGTTTCCTCAACGGGATCTTGAAAACGTTTCCTGAGATGGATGCCTCAGTGACATCATAGTATAGTATTATTAGGCTTTGAGACATCCTCTTTGTGATGTGTTGTCTGACGGAAGGATGGTCCCTAATGTTGGAACGCACGCGCCTGTCTGGGTCGAACCTGTGCACTTGGGTGATGTGGAAAAGCAAAATTGCGCGTGTGTTTTATGTAGATGAGGTGGCCTGGAAACGAGGACTGAGAAGATAGCTTGATGCCACATGTTATTAATATGTAAAAGGAAATCATGCAGCGGAATAACATAAAATCTGAGGAATTATTTATTTTAGGCTACATATTGTGACCTACATTTTCCAATCTAGTCTGAAGTCGACCTTTCTGATAGTGTAGAACTATCAACAAGCTTTGTTTTTCACTTATTTTGGGAAGTACTAATCTATTTTGTATTTATCTAAAATAATATTTCCATATTTTGTTCTCTGTAGGATATGTATTTATTTTGGGAGTGGTATGATTATTCCCCTAGGCACATAAGCCTAACTAAAATGATTATAAGTCAACATAAAGAATTATAGCCTACTTGCAGTACTACTTGCATATTTTTTTTCAGTTGTATTTTGTCAACGGGAGACTTTTTAGCTGCAGGTTTGTGCCATTTACAAATATTAGCTTTTACATATATTACAAATTTTAACACTTTAAACGGCAACTCAATCAATTAGTTATTATCCATTCATTTATTTTTAATTGGGGAAGGATTAAATGCATGGCCATTATTTTATTTCTGAAAATACAAACCTAGGGGTTGTATTGAACGTTTTTACACTTCTATATACTGCTTACTTCACAGCACCTATGTAGTTCTATAGGGTCATAAAATAGTTACACGCTGTAAAACGAGCCCCTGCTATTACTGCAACCAAATAACCCTCAAAACGCTTCAATTTACACTCATTTTTAATCAGAGCTGCACGGTGCTGTTTATTTATTTGTGTCGCTGAGCTAGTTGGAGGTTGCAGAGAGTCTTAAGCTTCAGTCAGAGATAGCGATGGCAGTCTTTGGTGTGGTCGTCAGTGGTATTAATGTAATGCTGCTGTGCTTTCATGGCAGTTAGCACTCTGGTTTTTAATTAAGAACTTACATGATTCTGCCACCGTAAATTCGCAGTTGCGCATGGAGTGGACAGCAGCATCAAAGAGAACACAAAGAAGAACCTACTTCCATCCAATTGGAAAGATATTTCATAGTGGCTGCCAAGAGCAAATTAGTTGTGTCGCCCCAGTGGCTTCTGATTAGTAGGCTACAATACGGAGAAGCGCTAGCATTCCTTCTGTCCATGCAACATCCATACCTGTTTGCAATGTTAGAACAGCCTGTTGATTTGAAATCAATTGGGAGACAATTTAGTGACGAAAGTGTAGGCTGAAGTCAAGTGTAAAGGCTGGTGAAATTGGGTTGCAGTCAACTCGAGTGTGTGTGTGTGTGTGTGTGTGTGTGTGTGTGTGTGTGTGTGTGTGTGTGTGTATGTGTGTGTGTGTGTGTGTGTGTGGCCCAAGGTAGATTGCAAGTTGGCCAGAGATGTACGTGTGTGAGAGAAACTGTGTACGTTTTAAAAGCCACAGAGACACGCACAAGCGCACACACGCATTATACAGTGTCAGAAAATATCCCTCATGTGCATGTATAGATATAGATAGATAGATAGATAAAAGTGGTACAACTCTACCAGTGTTTGCTACTGTTTTTGAATACTCTACTTGTACGTAATACTCAGTATACGGAGTATTTGACCTGACCTATTTGATCAGTACGGCTAATAGGTCTGCCACTCATTGGCGACGCTGTTTTACACTTTGGTCTGTGGCAACAAAATAGTTCTTATTTAACCACTCTTTGGTGGTGACATGACATCCTAAAAGTTACTGCTCCACCACTGTCAGGTCTGTAAGATACAGTACTATTTGTACTGCACGGTGTTTGTTATGTGACATCGCAAAAGGCCTACCTCTTGTTTAACTGTATGGCATGACAATACTCATTCTACTATACTATTATACTACTATACTATCAGGTCTGTGACATCACAATACTCATTCAGTTATACTGTCAGGTCTGTGACATCGCAGTACTTGTTTTACTATACTGTCAGGTCTTTGACATCACAATACTCATTCAGTTATACTGTCAGGTCTGTGATATCATAATTCTCATTCAATTAGGGTTGTGAGATCACAATACTCATTCAGTTATACTGTCAGGTCTGTGACATCATAATACTCATTCTATTATAATGTCAGGGATGAGACATCATAATACTCATCCTATTATACTATTAGGTCAGTGACATCACAATACTCATTCTATTATACATTTAGGGTTGTGGGATCACAATACTCATTCTATTGTACTATCATGTCTGTGACATCACAATAATGGTTCTATGCATTTCTGGCGAAATTCGAACATTTGTTTAGAACACAGTCCTTGTTGGAAAAAAATCTGTGCGTAAGGTGTGGTAAAAATGACTGCAATTAGGCTGTAAACAAATTAGGCGTGTTTCCTTATCTGTGTGAGAAAGAATTTGTATTTGTGTGTACGAGTGTGTGGGGGTAGGGTTGCAGGTAGGCTAGGTGTGCATGTGTGAATTTATGTGTGTGTGTTTGTGTGTGTGTGTGTGTGTGTGAGAGAGAGAGAGAAAGAAAGAGACAGAGAGACAGAAAATGGGAGATTAAGTGTATCTACTCTAATCCTTTTACTCCCGCACATTTTTACATTTAGATGCGAAAAACCACAAAGACATTGATTGTATCGTATATTTATTTCACTTACAAATCATGTATTATTATTATTATTATTTAACTTACAAGCAATGTATTACAATAATAGCAAATGTTCTAACAGCACCTAGCAACTAGAGCTGAAGTTCACACACAGACACAGAAGTCAAATAAATATGTCTACATTAAATAAGACATCCTGCCCTTGCCTTTGGAAATGATTCTGAACTGAACACACAGACAGACACAACCGCGCGGTTGTGTCTGTCAAACAAACAAACACACAGAAAAACGCAGGCACGCCCGCATAGTTGTGGTTAACGATTACACCAAACAATTTAAACAAGTACAAGCATCACAAGCTGCATTAGGATTTTTTAAATGTATAGAGCGCTGTTACTTTTGTTGATATGCAAACAGTAGCATTTTATAGGCTCTGCTCAAGGCACCCTAGTTTTATAAATAGCATATAATGAACAACACAAAATGTTCATGTGTGATGGTCATGTGCCAATCCCAAAAAGCTGTAATATGTTCGGCCTGTTGCTTCACCGTAAAGTCAAACATATGCGTCTATTTTACTAAAGGGGAAATTATTGGCCATAACTGTGAGAACCTTTTTCCCTAAAACCTTTTATAAAATCCTCGAGTCAGAAGGGTTTTACTTTTACACCGTTTATTTTACTGTTTAACAAGTTTGGATTCTATAACAACGTTTTTCAAACATATTAACAATAAGCAAACATCAGTAGCCTACGATGCATTTTTTTCTTTCGAGTATATCTGCTGGTGTGATGCGAAATACTGAAAAGATATGCATAGCCTGTATTGACTCCGGCAGAATTGTACTATATACACTGAAACGGTGCAAACGGGACTTTTTAGTTGAACTCGAAGATGGGCAGTGAAAAACAAACTCCATCGATGCTATTAAACAACGTCTTCATTTAATTAACATGTTCAAAATATAAACAATATTTATTCTTATTTAAGTCAACGACATTTACATCCGACTGTATAATGAGTCAAATCTAGTAATGACCACAAGACATCTGAATGTAATTATTCCTCATTTTCCCTCACATTTTTTAAACTTGTATGCCTCATGTCCACGGTGGGAATGTTTCACATACGTGGCTTAAATTGCTACTAAATAACATTGGCTTGTCTTCCGGCTGCAGCGTATAATTGTTTACATGGTCGCTGCTGACACTGCAGGTAGTTTTGTGGTCTAGCAGCCATGGAGCAATTTAAGTATTTATAACGAACGGCCAAATAAATACTGTTGCTTGGTAATGTGGGCAACATTTTAATACTTTTGAACAGACAGTTTATCATGTCTGCACGCCTTTTCGTTGAAAATTTCGGACGCTAAATGAAAAAGTAGGCTACCTAGACGCCATTCCTCTAATGTCGCAATAGTCAGTTAGGCCTACCACGCCTTTTCAAAACAGGCAGGCTGACTATATACGTTCAAACATTTATGTGATATCCAACCTCTATTCACACGCTCTTCTGGCTCACACGTGAAGTATATAAACGCAATAAAACATGAACAAAAAGCAAAACAACAACGCCAGCAAGGCTACTACTCAGACTTAGACTTATTCAATAGTAAAACCACATGTGAAGCAACAAGCAACACGGCTGAAGAGAATTACAAGGTGTGGTTTAACAATAGGTATGCAATGAATCATTTATTAGACTACGTCATTTTGTTTCAACAGTAAAACAGAAATAAACAAAACAAAACAATAAACCAACATTACACTTGACGTGATTCTGTAAGGGTTCATGTTTTCCTTTAGATTAGTCTAATAGAGTTAATTTTAGGTCCACCATCCATTAGCCTACAAAAGTCAATCTTATGGACTTTTATATTGTAGCCCAATTAAAAAACAAACAAAAAAACCCATACAGTAGAAAGCTAAGTGTGGCGTCATCAATTAGCCTAACACAGTCCATGATAACCAAATAAATACGTATTCATATGTAGACTATTTATAAAACTAATTTGATGCGAAGAAAGAAGTATTTGATTGCAAAAACGAATTAAATTGAAGGTCATTATGAAACTTCAGGCCGAGGTAAGGGGTACTCTCTATTTGTGCATGGAATAGGTTGCTAGTAATTCAAATAGCCTACAGGCTGCTAGTAATATATGTTTTAATCGGTAAGTAGATCACAGTCTTCGTATAAGTAGGCTAATATTTATCTGGGCATTTGATCTCTTAAAGTTACTACATTACAACATTAAGGATTACAACCTCATAGTTTAAAATGCGGATCAGAACTAATAATGAGTACTTGTGTCTGTCCTTGAATAAAACACCTGCATATAGCTTACCTTTCTATACAAATTGGCGGAAACAACAAAGCATAAATCGATGAAAACAAACCACAAAACTGATACAAAAGCACTTTATCTTAAGACAAATCCACGACGGTTTCATCTGCACGGCGCTGGTATCAGGAAGGAAGGATGGGCAATCGCATGTTGCTTATTTTCATTTTCTGTCCAAACCTTTGAACTGCTTAACCTAAAGAGAATTAAAATTCTCATAAGCCACGTAAGTGCCCTGAAGATCTCTCCTGCAGCAGTCGTCCTTTGTTCCCTCTGGTGTGGGCCTGCTGCCCTTACTACCATCTAATCGCTAGGTGGCGCTCTTGCTCCATGCAAACCCTCCAGGTTTCCCAACTTGACCGCGCTGACGTCACCGCAGTCTGGAGCATCAAGGCCACTTCCACGCCGCTATTGGTCTGAAAATCACATGACTTGTCTCCCAGCATCCATAATTATGTTACTGATATTTTTGCACCCCCCTCCAAAAGATGTCAGCATCCTACTGTCCTTATTCTCCTGGAGAAATCCCGTAGCCCTTACCAGTGGAACACAAAAAGAAACTGTGTTGCCAAATGCAAAATGTCATGTCCGAATAACATAGCGCCCGGTAACTTCCTGATGGATTCTTTAATGGGAGGATCATCTTCCTTCAGGGGTGAGGGTTATTCCAGCAACCCAGGAATGTACATCCACACAGCTGCTGAGTACGGATATTCAATGATGAGAAACATTGGAAAGGTTGGACCATCTTCCCTCTCCAAAAGAGACGAGGTTCCTCCGGGCGGTGTGCCGCTGAGCGCCTTCCAGGATGCGCCTTACCTGTCAACACAGCTGACCACATGGACTCCAGGCTCCAAAACCAGCAGGGACGAGCAACCTGTTGCCCACTGTTTACAGCCCTGCTCGTTTCCAGCGGGCAACGTCAAAGAGGAGGCGTTTTGTTGCCTTTATCATGGGGACAGTGGCAGGGGGAAAGAGACAACAGAGTCGGCCACTTACATCCGGCTGGGGGACAATAGAGGCCGGCCTGAGCAAACTGCCGGCTCCTCGAGCGACTGCTTCCAGGTGTACAACGGAGAGAGGCCGCAGCAAGACGACCATCACTTCCCCTCTGGCTTCTCCCTGACCCACTTGGCGACATCTGTTGAGTCGGCAGGCACAAGCGACAGTAAGTTGCAGCAAATCATCGCAGGAGACAGCAAGAGAGATTTCAAAGATAGACAAGACAGACAGCAGGAAGGAAGAGAAGGCCAAGACTGACAGCTGTTCTGACAACTCCGACGGGGAATTAAAAGGTAACCCCCCCCCAAACACACACACACACACACACACACACACACACACACACACACACACACACACACACACACATATACATACACATACACACATTTGATTGTTTTTGGTGAAATTCTGTGTCACATTCTACACATGCATTAAAGCTCAAAATGCTGTCTGTGCACGTTATTTTGTGTGATCTCACAGTAATGCAGTATTGTGTTTGGTAGCAGTCCTATGGGCTTCGTGGGCTTTTGACAGCCTCGCCCAGCAGGGGATATGGTGCCCATGGCATTTAACACCTTTCTATTAATGTGAGAATGTGAGATGGGCAGTTACCATTGAAATAAACACGCAGACAGACAGACACACACACACACAACACACACACACACACACACACACAGACACACAAACACACAAACACACGCACACTCTCTCTCTACATGGGCCATTTACATTGTAAGACGTAGGATACCCCTTTTTTAACAGCACCAATTAAGGCATCAAAATTGCATTATTACGGCAATGTTTTAATACACAGATGAAAACCCTTTGCCTTGCCATTTTAGACCTTAAGGAACATTTCTCAGTATTACCATTTAAGTAAGATTCACCAGAGGAATATTTGCACGTTTCTACGCTAACTCAAAACACGAGTAGACTAGTGTACTAATCACACCAGTCCACGTGTAGAGCATTACAGTAGCTCATTTTCATAACAAGATTTGGTAAGTAAAAAAGTCCACGTTTAATCACAATTTCTCTCACAATTTCATGCGACCAGTGTGTGGCAACTTGATATAGGTGTTTTCCCAACGAATTTGAGTGTTTCTGTGTGATAAGGCCACAGGAGTCGACGGCTAACAAACAATGTTTAAACTGTGTTTTAGTTAAACGTTAATGATGGCTGGATAACACTTCACTTCTAGATAATAATAATAATAATAACAATAACAATAATAATAATTATAATAGTAATAATAGTCGTAGTATAATATAAATGCTATTCATTATTATTATTATTATTATTATTATTATTATTATATAATTGTATTATATAATATAGTTGATATCTTACAGTTTTATCCATATACCCATATACTCTAAAACTAATAAATTCATGCTACCTAGCATACTGATGTTTCTGCAGATCCCCGTACTATTTTCCCTTAGCCCTAATTAAAGGGAAGTTTTAATTCGTTGTGTTATTATTTATTGATTTATGGATTTAGCTATTAACTTCATGGCAACCAACAAGCTCCTTTTATTTTATTTTCCCCAGTTGGGGAAATAGAACAATCGTTTGTGTGTGTATGAGGGTGTGTGTGTGCGCGCGCGCGTTGTTAATCCCATATTACAGAATTAAATGAATTAAATGCTGATGATTAAATGTGGGCCACACACTGGGTGTTCACATTAGGGTAATTATTATTGTAACTAACTTGCGTTGTCTGTGTATGTGTGTGTGTGTGTGTGTGTGTGTGTGTGTGTAGGAGGAGGAGGGGGCGGGGGGTTATCCCCTAGAGCCCGCAGCCTAATCAAGGAATTAACTAAATGTACAGCAGTTTCCCTCCGATCACCGATATGTTTTTTGATCACCGATATGTTTTGTGGTTTTTGCTCTCTGTCAAATGTTGCTGTTGTTGTTATTACGCTTGATAGACTTAGTTTTGTTTTGTTTTGGGAACCTCCAGAAATCTAATTTGGTTCCAGTTTGCAGAGGCAATAAAACCTCAGTTTATGAGAGTCTGAGGTCCACATAGACAAAAGAAGTGCTTACACACATAGTTTGATTTTATTTAATTATAGCTGTAGACCATACAAAAGCAATTTACAAGCAATATGAGTTGTAGCAAAAAAAAAAATGCTGAAAAGAACCTGATGTGTTCGGCATTGTTCATTCGGTCAAGTGTTCAAGGAGAGAGGACACCAGGCATACATACACACATATATGTATATATAATCCATTCATTTCATGCTGTGAAACGTTTTTTGAATGTGCGTTTGAGATTGGTAGGTGCATATAGGGCGTGTACATTGATACACAATGTTGCATATGACCTCTATTTAACAGTATGGTTTCAAATTAACCAGAGTTGCTCACTATTGCGTTTTTCCTACTCCAGCAGATGATTTATCCGCGGAAAAGACAACGGTAAGCTGGTTAAATGCCAAAAGTGGAAGGAAGAAGCGCTGTCCGTATACAAAGCACCAGACGCTGGAACTGGAGAAGGAGTTCTTGTTCAACATGTATCTGTCTCGGGAGCGCCGCCTGGAGATCAGCCGGAGTATCAACCTGACCGACAGACAGGTCAAGATCTGGTTCCAAAACAGACGCATGAAGCTCAAGAAGCTCAACAGGGAAAGCAGAGAGAGGGAGCACAGTGCAGTTTACAACTACTCCTGAAGAAATGTTACCCCTACACACACACACACGCTCGTTTACGATCTTTTTGTACATACATATGCAGTCATTACTCAATTATTAATTTTCTCTTTGTATAGACGCACACACGCACACACACACACACACACACACACGCACGCACGCACACACACACACACACACACACACACACACACATACACACACGGCGTGCCTTCCTAAATATTACAAGAACTAAAACATTGCAACCTGCAGACTACTGTGAAGATTTTAGGTCCAAGTGAACTGTTGCAGCAGCATTGGAACCGTGCCGTAGTAATAAAAGCTAAAATATAGCAAATGAAAGCAGAAGGCAATCTCACGTAGTTTACATGTAACTGTTGGCATGTACGCAGCTTTACTTTGTCGAGCTGATGAATGTTTTCTCACTTGTACAGCTTCATCGTTGATGTCTCTTGCTGTGTTATATTCGTGCTGTGTCATTTGCATGCACAAAACGACATTATGTTATGGCACAAGATTCCAAAACAATAAAATGAGGGGAAATAGAAAGATATTACCAACTTTGTCCTTCCCCTGCTATGCCTTGGCATACTGGTAAAAAAAATGAGAGGGAGGGAGAGACACTGCGGATGAGAGAAGGAGATCATGGCAGTTTTAATAGAAGTGAGAGACCATAACGTTGATTTAAATATTATCCAGGTGACCACAGTAAGTCAAGGTCATAAAATTCTAATGTCAGGTTCGCCCTGGAAAGCGTTGGGGGTGGATTTTATGATCTGCAAATATAATGTGCTGCAGCAGTAAAGATGCGTTTAAAGGTGTGTGTGGAGGAGGGCTAATCCACACAGCGGAGACTGCAATGTGCTCGATCCACCGAGGCGCTCGATTGGAAGGGAAGCGCCAGCCGTTTCCGCCCGGGATAAATGGAGCTCCATAAGAGGCAGGAGATGGGGGAATATGGTGGATAAACAAGAGCCACGACTACAACGACAACAAAACAACAACAACAACAACAACAAGCATCACAGCGACACGTGGATAAATTAATGCACCGGGGTGGCGTCTGCAGGAGGGGAGAGTGAAGGTAGGACCCAAGTCTTTTTTTGTTGTTGTGGGAAGTATGCCACATCTGTCAGTGGAGCTGGCTTGACAGCTCTTGTGGCTCGCATGGCGCACGCCTGCTCACGTCGATACAGTTGATTGAAGTTGTTTTGCAAGGTGGTATTACCCAACGTGTTGCTGGTTTCTTTCTTTCTTTCTTTTTTTCTTTTATTATTTTACTGGAATCAAGATATTTGTTGCTGAGAATTGTTTTGCACTATAGCCTTGGAGAGCTAATGTAAATCATATCTAGATTTGCTTTGTTTTAGATTGCTTCGTTTAATACATGGTCATAGGACTATTGATAGGATTGGATCAATGACACTGTTTTTTGATGATTCGACTACTCAAGACATGCGGAGTTATCACAGTTGTCAATAGGCAGTGTTTAGAAAGTAGCTTGACTTTAGTTTAAAAAATACAGTGTTTTATTGTGTTGGTACTCGCCTTTTGTCTTTATGTAGTGTGAATCCTCACTTGGCTTTTGCATGCATTGTCCTTCCTGGATTTTACTCCCCTTTTGCGCGAAGCTGAAGCGTGGTTTAGGTAGTTTCATGTTGTTGGGATTGGCTTCCTGGCTCGGCAACAAGAAACTGCCTTGATTACGTCAGTTCGTCTTCATCAAGGGCACAATTTCCGCTGAATTACACCCTATAGGCACCTAAGTCGCCGCAAATGGCATTGTAAATGAACTGGGCTGTAATACCTTGGACAGAGACGTTTTCATTCTTTGCTGTTATTTTTTGTGGCGGGCTGTAAAACGCCTTTAGGCTCTCAGAAGGAGAATAGGTTGTAAACAACATGGGGTAAACTTTTAGACTGCAGTTGTATTGCCTCTGTCATCATTGGCTTTCGGGTTAGGTTTCCGTGGTTTCAGCTGCACTATAATGATTTGAAAACCTACGATTGGATAGATAGATAGATAGATAGATAGATAGATAGTTAGACAGATAGATAGATAGATAGATAGATAGATAGTTAGACAGATAGATAGATAGATAGATAGATAGATAGATAGTTAGACAGATAGATAGATAGATAGATAGATAGATAGATGTCCAATTTAGTACATCTGACTCATTAATTGATGTCATATATAATTGGTAGACAATAGGAAAATAGGAAAATAGGTAACGAATGGCTACACACATTTCTTTCCATGGTATTTGCACGATTTCAGACCATGTCACTGTATTTTGTGCAATCTTCGTTTGTGATTAGTAGTGCGTGATTCCCCGATAGGGTTTCATTCCAAAATGGTATATATCCAATTTGGGGAAAAGTATACTGATATTCATAATTGAATATTTTAAAAATATACATGATTGCATAATCTAAAATAATCCTGTTTTTCTAAGTGAATCTTTCCAAATAACCAGTAATTTCAATAATATTCCGTGGTGAGTTTTACTTTCATGCCAGCATTACTTTTGTAAGAATAGGGGTCACATTTTTAATTTGTGATGTGCAGGTGACTTAAATAGATAAATCATGCAATACGTTTGGTTGTTCTCTACCTTGTTGTATTGCAGAATTTGAAGTTAAGCCTTAGAGTTGTGTAGTTTCTCGGCCCGTAATGCATTTTAACATACCTGCACGTTTTAGATAGTAGTTGAAGAGTCTAATTCCATATGATCGTCTCTAGATGTCTAATCGGATTGTGTCTCATATGGATATTTCTGGCACATGTGGGGTAATTTGCAATATTGTTAACTATTAATAGCGTGACAATGAGCCAGTGACTGCACCACAATGAGTATTTCATTTCACTCTCACTTCTAACAGTAACTCCATTGATAAATGTGGTGTTAACACTAAAATAACAATTTTGTTCCTTTTCCAAAGATGATACACACATGATACACATATAGACAGTCCCCACCTAAACATTTAACTCCTCTTAAAGAAACCCACTAATTTATTTATTTTATACTGTCTTCCTATGGCGCAGTCAGCATCTCATTTCTTCCATGGCAGTCCAGTGTTTATACTGCTCACTCTTTCCCCTTACTCCCCCCCACCCCACCCCCACCCCCTTTGGCGGTAGTGCAACTGGAAGAGACAGTCTGGAATCCAAAGTCACTTTCATTCAGCTCAGTGAATGGGTGTCTCCCTTGGAATGCATCCCTGACAAAGACTTTACAGCACTGGAAACAGCCCTTAGCTGCACAGATTCACACTAAAACCATATACACATAAAGCAATTTATTTTACTTTGTAGTGGCGCACAGGAACTAAATCCTTTAGGGAGCCACCTACTTGCGACAGCTCAAAATTTGTTACTGCCATTGGCATGATCAGACATGAAGCAAATATGCTGGCGGCATTTTTGGCAATCATGTGTAAAAGACATACGACATTAGGTTTACGAACTTTATTTGTATTGGAACCTGATTTTCCAGAGATACATTTAGTGTTAGATCACATTTAGAAGACGGATACACAGCAGAAAGCAAGCATCTGTCCTACTTTCGCATGATTTTGAATTATGTTGTTACACAAAGACGTAGCTTATTAGGCGTCTGATAATGGGACATTGTAATAATAAGAAATTGTACTTTTGTACTTTTGTCATTTCAAATAAAAAGTGTTAAGTACGTGAAAACTGCGTTTACCAAGAAATGCTATTAGAGAGTGAACAGGTTTATTGTCCTATATTTGGAGTAACTCCTGAAATGAATTCGTATTTCTCAACCACAATAAGCTGTTTTGAAGGACAAAATTGCAAAAATATATTTGTTATTGTGCTGGGCCTACTTCCCATGAGAACATCTGTGATATCCAACAATATCTAGCTCTTATATAATTCTTATTCTATAAAGGGAGGGATTTGACCAAGTGATATGACATAGCCAATTTGAAACACGTGGCTTTGGAAGTAGTCTAGAAAGCGATTTAAGAATTAGGTAGCCTATTTGGATTCCCTGAAATAGCTTCATTGATGCTACAAGACTGTATTATATGTCACTATGTCAGTATGGCGACTTCCAGACGATTACAAACGTGCAGACGATTACAAACGTGCAGAGCCTTCTGTTCAACACATGGGGAATAATAAATTGCTTATGATATTCACTTTTGATATTCCATCTGACTTTGAACACAGATAATGTGGCCCAAATGTCGCCTGGATGAAAGAATAATTTGCTTTAGGCTACATTGTGTGTGTGTGTGTGTGTGTGTGTGTGTGCGTGTGTAGGCCCATATGATCTGCACGTTCATACTGTATTCATTTATTCTATTTCTTGCTTCTTGCAGATAACTAAATGTAATACCACCAGAATGAACAAGACAGAGAATAAACCTTCACCGCCTCATCACGCAGAAACCAGCGAATATGACAATAAATGGCTATAATAAGAAACAGTGATAATATACAGCATAGCCTAATTTCGTTGATTATCCATCCAACCAATGATGACACCAACGGGTTATGCTGCTGAATTATTACAGTTTAGGCTTACTTTTCAAGCTTAGATTAATCCTCTTTACCTTCACATGTATAAAATAGGACTGGGTTTAATAACTTGACCGTCGACCTCCAACCTTATACCCGCCTATAGTTAGACGATAAACAAATAAGGATACAAACAAAGAGCGGAACATTTATAGGCTAACCGTAATGTTAGCCAGTCTAAAGATTTGGTGTTTAACTGACCTGCGAATTCTTCAATTTAGGCCTGTGTCGATGTCATGTTTCTGCTGTCTAATATTGTGTCTCTTGTGTCTCCAAGTGCAGCATATGTGACTCAAACAAGTTCCCAAAGCTGTTCCGTATTGTATTCAAGCCGTACAGGCCCTTTGCACATTTATTTGTGCAAATTCTCCAAATGGATATTTAAATAAATATCAAGAGCTAGTGCACTGGCGCAAATACAATATAATTGTGACACACTTATAAGCATATGTGTCCTTGCGTAACATAGGGTGGTTGTGGTGTAAAAGTAGAAAATATAGACCTAAGATAACCGTAATATAAGCCTAGATCTTATAGTAAGTACAATTGTAAACATGCGAGCACCATACTTCTGCGCCATGGGCATGTAAATGTCTCCTGCGTATTTGTACTATAAAACTGCATCCCGTTACTTATGTCTTTTAAACTTAAGTATATTTATAATGAATTTCAAGGCCATGCTCACACTGCGGCGGATTAGCAGCGTCAACTTGGAGTGTCATCTTGAAACAAATGAAAAAAGGCCTTGTTTGAGATGTAGTCAATATTATAAAGGGAAATATAATATAAGCGACTATAGTGCTAAGATGTATGATGACACAGTATATACGAACTAATAACCTAAACCGGTTGCTATCCTTCGAAACCTGTACACTATATCAATTTCCACGATTGTGTTTCTTTATGCGAGTGATATTGGAGCATATGTTAAAAAAAATTAACACAAACCACTCCTCTTTGTTTAGCAGGCTTTACGAGGAGAAGATAAAACACATTAAAAAATGACTCGAAGTAACAAAAAGCCAACCATGTCGTAGCGTTGCAAATCAGACTTTATCTTGTCTGTACTGGCATGCATGCAGCCGAGACTCAAATGGTGTCTAGGGAGAATAGGGTTAAAAGACAGAAATGCAAAGAATAAGATAATGTCATGTAATATGTTTTATTATAACACAATAAGCATGGACAAACAAGTGCAACAGATAATATTGAGCCCATACACATTGTGGAGAAAAACGTTCAGATTCACATACACACACACACGCGCGCGCGCGCACACGCACACACACACACACACACACACACACACACACACACACACACACACACACACGCATTATTACTGCACAAATGTCTGCATATAATAGGCAATATACACCGATATTATGGTCACAAATGGTCGTCACACACTTTTCCCACTCAGGTTTAATGCCTTGAACGCAGCACTGGAATGAACAAAGGCTTAGACCTTCAACCAAGCCTGCAGATAATACACAATTGTGAAATAAGTTGATTTAAGCTATGTCACATTTAGTAAATAGCAGTATTTCTGTATACATCTGGAAATATATTTGACTTGTCAGAGACGTACATCTTCATCAACACACAACACGATACTGGTTGGCATTAACGAGGTTAAGTTCTGTCGTCTGGGCTTTTAAATTTCATGGTTGAATCTGAACTCAGCAGCCATGACAAACAACGCTCTCTATGTTACACACATATTATATTTTGTTTCACGCCCTTAACTAAAATATTGAGTTATATATCAGCAGGTATCGCTATAATTCCTCAGCGTGAGAATTTAGTTCAGCGTAATTACAATTTAGGCTAATTAGCAACGTCACGCGGTCCTCATAAATTGGCAATGACAAAGCAGAGGGACAGTACAACACACTTCACAAAACTAAACACATTTTTTCTTCGGTTTAATCAAAAGATAAAACTACCATATTCTGTCAACTGTGACTAAATGTTAAGAGGCCTGCGTTAAGAATCCGTCATTTTGTTTGTTGGAAATTTGTTGAACAGTGTAAACTCAGACAACTTTAAAGTTAATATCACCATACTGAAGTGTTTACTCTATTTGACTGCAAAACTAAATAATTCTGCTCGTCGAGACTGTCGCAAAGCCCTACACACCCTCGTATTTAGCTTGCAGTGAGTTAAGGTTTTGGAATAGCTGTGCGTCACATTTCGTGTAATTGTGTTCTCTTGGTTACAACTTGCTTGTTCACCGTCCATTACTATGCTGTTATTAGCTGTAGCTGTAGTGTAGCAACCCTGCCTGTTTGAAACGACAGGTTACAAAGTAGACTCTATCCTTTATATACAACAGCAACATTATTCCTCTTATGAAAGCTCTCATCTAGTTAGCTCTTTAACGAACCTTTTTACCTTCTCTATTCTGCAGTCTCCTCTTTGCTGTCTTCTGCCTTCCTGTTTGATAGGAATTGTTTCACATGCACAGTGTTGGTTTTATGTTGAGCGAGGAACTCGGATACAGTCTTATTAACGACACGTTTATGAACAATCAAATGGTCCTCGTAAAAATTTATTGATGGACATAAAAACATGCACGGTCACTAGCCGAATATAGCCGCTGTAGTGGGCAGGTTTTCAAGAATTTGAATCCCCTCCTCTCCTATCTTCGCAAATCCCATTTAGGAAATGTTTAGTCAACTGTGCCCACTTTCAAACAGTGAAAACTTTATTGTTGGTGTATTCTGTATTCCCGTATTTTGGTTCACTGGCTTGTCCATCCAGCCTACACATACTCTGAAGGCTACTCTCTATAAGGAAGTAAATATAATTTCACAGGAATATATAAAGCCGTTCACTTAATCAAAGTTGCAGTTGGATTTATTAAACTCACATACGCGATTTAATAAACAGTTTGATGCTGTAACGCCCACTGCAATAACAAGGGGCTATGGTAGATTTTGCTAGACAGAGATTGATTACACAATCAAATAGTGCCTTGCAAGCGTTTTAGACGTAGTCTGCGCAGGTCTGTCGTGCGACGACAGAAATATCTACTGTTAGTGCTACAAAGCTATTTCCTGTCTACACTGATATATTATTTGTGAATTTACCTCTAATATGTCCAAGGAAAAAGCAAAAGAGCATATTCTTTAATCCGATTCATGTGCATTGGTATCCCAGGGTAAATGGCGCATTGATCCACTGTACAATTTTGGTGGGGGTAAATATAATCACGTGTTGGCGAGGCAGCCAATAGCGGCCAGGGAAGCGTTGAGAAATAATTACCTGCCTTGATTGTTCTATGGCTAGATAAAAAAGTACACATACACTCCATATAATAATCGGATGCATGTAAAAGAGTCGGGGAAGCTTCGACATGTCGACCACGGGTCCCATAAGTAATTATTATGTGGACTCCTTGATCAGCCACGAGAATGAGGATGTCCTTGCTGCGACTCGGTTTTCGACGCCCGGCTCGCACCCAGCCGGCCCTCGTCCGACGTCTCTGGTACCGGAGTGTGTTGACTATCCATCCTGCAGCTTCGCACCCAAGCCACCCGTCTTCTCCACCTCCTGGGCCCCCGTACACTCCCAGTCATCAGTGGTTTACCATCCATACAGTCACCAACCACATTTAGGCACAGACTCGAGGTATATGCGGTCATGGCTGGAGCCGATATCCGGTGCCATGCCTTTCCATGGATATCCGGGGAACAGCAGGCACTATGGGCTGAAGACCGACGCCTTTCAGGAGCACAGAGCCGGCGAATGTCTCGGCTCCAGCGGACGCACCTACACGGATTATCTGTACTGCTCGCCCACTGACACGCGGGACAAGACGCAGCAGAAAATCCCTTCTCCCGAGACGGAACTCCTGGCTTCAGGGAAACACAAAGACGAGAAACCGGAGCTAGATCCGAGTAAGTTCAAGCCCCTATACTGTTTTACAACCGGGTGGGAGTTGGGATGGGATGGTATAAAACTACATTTGCTCAGAGGTATTCTAACGTCTTCCATAAAGTCAGATTATATGATCTTTCATCCCCCTTTTCTGTTCTCCACCGAGTCGCCTCTGCTATGGGGCATAGCTTTAGGAACTATAAAAGACAAACGCTAGTACGCTAATTTAGGAGCTATAAAACGAGAAGGGGTTGTAAACATGGACTCGAAAGCATATAGGGAGACTTTGAATTTGGAAGGATGTCGCATAATTTGCAAAACACGAGAATTTTATAAAGAATTTAGGCCACATACTCATCAATCCCCATCAGTAAAAACCTTATGGTTTCTTTTTACGACCATATTTTGACCCCCGTGCCATGTCATACGGCACAGCAAAGCATATACTATTATAGGCGAATTTCAGTCCTGTTTCTTTTTCTAAGCAGGCCCATTCAGTGGGGCACAGACACATTATATCTGAGCCTCAGTGGTGAAATAGATTTGACATACACATTATAATGAAAAAGTATAAGGCTACAGTTTACAGGCATACATGCAACTTGGGTCCAGTCTGTTGTAATGATTCCATAAGAAATTCACATGGCTCTTCCAAACAACTTGAGGAATGTTAGGGACATATTCGAGGACTTTCACCACGGACCTGTAAAGGCTTGAACCACAGGCCGTTTTATGGGCCAATAAAGTGAATAAGCGCATTGAGTATTTTACGACGGTGTTACTCAGAAGTTAGTAGGACAGGCAAGTAGATCAGCACAGGCTTCGATAGTCTATAAGAGACTGTTTATCTCAAAGGTAACTGTTTGCATATAGCTTCATATAGTGACACACGTTGGATTTCCACAGGATTTGACATTGTTTTCAATTGGGGAAATTGTAGCACCATCTGACAGAATTGCCTTTAATCCATAGGCACATATACTAAAGTCTTAACACTCAATGTGGCCGTCATTTATCATTGTTTCAGTTTTGAAAAACAGTGTTGACCCATTGCTGTCTTCTTCATTTTGTTTGATTGCAGATAACCCAGTAGCAAACTGGATACACGCCCGCTCGACAAGGAAGAAGCGATGTCCTTATACAAAGTACCAGACTCTGGAACTGGAAAAGGAGTTTTTGTTCAATATGTACCTCACTAGAGACCGCCGATACGAGGTCGCTAGGGTCCTGAATCTGACCGAGAGGCAGGTCAAAATCTGGTTTCAGAACCGGCGAATGAAGATGAAGAAAATGAACAAAGAAAAGACCGACAGAAAAGAAAATAATCTCGCATAGCAATGGACTATGAGTCAGACAGCAACCATAATAACCACTAGTCACATGGACAGCACAGATATGCCAAAACACACGATGACCCCTTCTTCATAGTAATCACTTTGTTGGATTTTGTATTAACCTTAACTTCGAGACTTGAGATTTGATGCTGAATATGTTGTTTTTCCAGTGCACCTTTCTGTGTCAAGCGCTAGAAAAATTCAAGTCCTATGGAGAAAATTACATTCTGCAGTTACTGCGAAATACATTTATGTTTCTTTTCTTTTTTTAAGAGAAATTATACAAGTGCAGTTTGGATACGTTAACTGTCCGAAGAATAAGAGAGAGAATACTTGAATTCTTTTGATTTTCATCAGCCCATAATTTATGCTGTGAATGTTTCTTTCGTATTAATTTCCCTTGTAGTTGTTGTGCAGGTGTAGTATTTTGTACAGAAACAGAACATCTGCGATCTGACTTGTCTTGTGTTTTTGTGATAATTGTTGGTGTATAGTATTTGTGCATCTCTCATTCTTTTGACTGTAGACTACACGTTTAATTATCGAGTGTAGATATAGGCCTCTGCAAATATATACAAAACGTAATCACGAAGTGCTTGTTTTCTGTATTTATTGTCTTCCAAGTCATACCATCAAATATATTCCCGACCAAACGCATTTTGTCTGTCTGTGTAGAAGGCCTGCCACACTGCCACAGTCTCATTCAATACCAGCTAAACTATTTTGTTGATTAAAACAAGAACTTGCAAGCAACGAAATTACCAAATCGCATGCACACAGTGTACGTATTGGAAACAGATGGATGGTTTCTAAATAATCATGCCTCCAGAATCCCTTGTTTAATTTGTTTTGGGCCGACGAGCATTCCTCCAAGTACAAGTAAAGGCCTAAATGAGCTCTGTCTTTGCGAATGGCTGGGAAATGGCGAGGTCGAAATCTTAAATTGGCAACATAGTTGAAGGTTTAGCAAAGACAGCGTTGTTTTTAATGGTGTGATAGGCTGCTATTTACAATCTATTTAGGGTAAGCATCTCGCACACCAACCTTCTTTCAGTACAGATGGATTCAAGATTGATTTTGATTTGATTGGGGTCTTTCCTAATGTCGTTGCCACGGCCGTATATTTACAGTTATGCATATAGAGAGAGAGGAATGAAGAGCGAGCAAATAAATAAATAAATAAATAAATAAATAACCATACGCATTCTAGCCTACAGGAGAAAATACATTTTCCTGTAACATACTCTTTTTGGCTAAATAGCTCAGTCTGTTGTTTTGTTTACGGTTGTACTAACATTGGTTGGTTATAGCCACACAGTACATCCTTTTATTGTAAACGCATTATTTTTCTAACTTCAAACAAAAATAGGTGCGTATGGTATGTGAGCAATTTGTATAATAGGCTGCATACCGTCTATAAGCTGATATCACCACCATCAATGTTTGTGCGTAAAATATTGTGACATTTCTAAGAGCATTGGCTATTGACCTGTAAACACCAACCATTGCTAGATAGGCAGCTTTCACTGGAATTATCTTCAAAATTAAAACTCAAGCAAATCCCATGTGTGTCAAGATTATTTGTGAAATTCTGGAAGTAAATTGAACTGAAGAGTTTTCAGCGAGAAACAATTTCCCATGTCTCGCATTTGTTTCCTGGGATAGGCCTAAATTGCCTTTTTGTGGTGGCAAACAATACGGACAGGATGCTATAATTTCAAAGGCCAATCCTGTGCATTTCCGCACAGCTAGGACAAAAATGCCAGTTTACAGCCCTGTTGGAGCTGGGCTGTTTGTCTCAAATGCAGACGAACAAAGCAAACTCGACTAACTGGCTAGACGTCTGGGCTAAATTACTTTATGGTTTTAATGGACGGTGGTGGTGGACTCGTTCAAAGGAGAGCCATGCGCTTCGTTCAGGGGACTTTTGCCTGATGGGCCAGCCGCAACCCCCCTGCACTTCATCACATGAGAGGTCTATTAGCCTACAATTAGATGGAAAAGTCAATAGTTATTATACATAAATATAAGTGCTGCAGACCACTGCTGTCTCTCTTATAAGACAAGAAAGGATAAAAAGCCCTACGACGATTCAGGGGCTGTTGTGAAAAAGATTAGACTGAAACCATCTTATCATAGTTTCCTGTGGTAAACCATTGCTTTAATGCAGCTCTTACTCTCATGGTAGTAGTTTGGTCGAATTTGGGCAATGTTACATATAGGTTTGGACAAATTTGACATTACACTGCATTACAGTAGTCTCTGATTGGTGGTTCCAGTTGGGTTTAGGGATACATCTCAACACTAGATGTCGCTGTTGATCCATGTTTTGAATAACTTCAGTACTCTTGATGTGCTTTTACAACATGCTCTGTGGCTTGGCTGAAAAATGAAGAGTAGCCTATCGATGACAAAATGACAGATATGGTCACTCACCGCTTTTTCTGTAATAGGCTACAAAGTACCATTCTGGAATGTAGTGAGCTGTTTTTTGTGTTGGGCACACAATTAGAGAGATAAATGTTTTTTTGAAATGGCAATTTTATTTGTCTGTTCCTATCAGGTCAACTTTATTTTTTCACCCAAGTCACTTTTTCAATTTCATAAAAACCTCTTATATTGTCATATATATTTTTTGTGTTTATAAATTGGGGAGGCAAGGAGGCTGTTCTGGCATAGTTGAATTGCAGCATGGGCCCATTTGAAGTTGGCTCAAACAGACTTTAGTTCTACCAATAGACCACAATCTCATGTATATATTTAGATGGCTTAAAAATATCTCAAATTAAGTTCTGTATCTGGATTCTTGTTTATCTAATTTTCTTTTTTTTTTAACATTTATTTTTGTAATGGTGGTATAGTTAAAATGTAATCCTATGAAATATGCTATATAAACTAAAACATATACATAAACATCAATGAACAGTCAGAAACAATGTTCATATTTATAATTGAAGCTCTTTAATAACAGTTTATAAACAACAAGTATAGCATTGGTAGCAATAACAATAACAACAACAACAACAACAGCAACAACAAAATAATAATAATAGTAATAATAATAATAATACTTTCTATCATAGAGTACTAGGATTTCATTATCACAGGACAGGTCGTTAAAAACATTGAAGCTGTTGGGTCATTTGTATCTTTAATATTTGACGACTGTAATGTTAGTAACAGCAGCTCCAAGTCCCCAAGAAGTGTGCAACAATGACTGGCAATCTGCATATTTATAGAGTGCGAAAGGTCTATAAATTTGCTCCGTGCGCCTTTCATATTTTACGATGATGTGTAAAAATCGTCAGTAACCCCACAAAAAACCACCCTGGCACATTTGGGCAGAGAGCCTATACACAACTATTGAGCTGGGAATAAGTGCGCTGATTGTAGCTAAACATCCAATGTAAAATTTTATGAACTCCTCCACGTGGGAGATTTACTACTTATCCTCGTAGGTTTTACGGGGTCAGTAAGTGGCAGCCAGTATCCATAGGTCGTGTTTATATTTGTGTGTGTCGATGTTTTACAGCGCATGGTGCAAGAGTGTCGCCCTGGCCATCACTCGATCACAACGCAGAGGCAGTTTTTGGTCTCCCTTTCATTCGTTATTTTTCATATACATCATTTTAGTTTTCGTGCTTTTTTGCCGTGCTTTTGTAGTTTTAATAACGTTTGTTGTTGTAACATTTTGGTCTTAATGAACTTTTAAATGCTATGTTAACCTGCTGTGGCCCACAGCAGGTCAACTAAAGCCTAGAATTTACTGTCCAGCCTTCAGTATTGCCTGTGAGAGGGATAAGAAAAACCCATTAGGGCTATACCAGTTACTAAAGACTAAACCTTCCCCGCTTTACACCACATAACCCCAATATGTACAGTCTACACTATTTGGACTAGTGAAAGAGCATCTTGTTTCACAGTCTTTCTATTTTAACCATTTCACAACTCCATCGATTATAAGAAACCTCTATTGGGATAAACATTGATCATATTTAAAGCCTCTTGAGTTGTTGGGTATGATTAGTGCCGGTCCTCCCAAGGTGTATACAGGCCCACGTCTGACCGATCTTAGAGAGATGAAAGAGGGGGGGGTGGTTGGGAGGGGGTTGTGGGGGTGGTTGGGTGGGAAGCTAAAAAAAAAAGAAAGAAAGAAAAGAGCAGCGCCTGTGACTGTGCCGGTGGAGCAAGCCAGCTTTAACCTTACGCACATCCAAAAGCACATGCCATGAGCCGGGTTTGATTTGAGCCTGCAAAAGCTGCAAAACACTGAAGACTGCGAGAGAAATCCGATGAGAGGAGCGACTGAGAGAGAGTGAGCTGCCGTAGATTGTCCAAAGGGGCAGCGTTTCTCCTAGTTCCGGTTTGTCTTGCCTGTGTGCGCTGTGCGAGTTGGGACCCTAAACAAAAGGCTGCCATCATCCTTAAAGGAAATATTCTACTACGAGAGAGCCCGTCTGCTTGATGCAAACTAAACATGAGCTCCTATTTTGTTAACCCTCTTTTTTCCAAGTACAAAGGCGGCGAGTCACTGGAGCCAACTTACTACGACTGCAGGTTTCCACAAAGCGTTGCCCGCAGCCACACGCTGGTGTACGGACCCGGAGCAGCTGCACCGGGCTTTCAGCACCCGTCCCATCATGTGCAGGACTTTTTCCACCACGGGACCACTGGGATCTCCAACCCCGGATACCAGCAAAACCCCTGCGCTTTGGCGTGCCATGGAGACGCAACGAAATTTTATGGATATGAAGCCCTTCCGAGGCAAACGCTTTATGGTACCCAGCAAGACGCAAGCCTAGCGCAATACCCAGACTGTAAATCGTCGAGCAGCTCTAACCCCGGAGAAGGACAAGGCCACTTAAATCAAAACTCCTCTCCCAGTCTTATGTTTCCTTGGATGAGACCCCACGGTCAGAACTATACCTTTATTTCCTATTCTTCTTTTTATGTTACTCGTGTGTGCGTCTCTGTGTGTATGTGAGTGTGTGTGTGTGTGTGTGTGTGTGTTTGTGTGCATGTGTGTTATATATACCTATGTGAGTGTGTTTGTTTGTTACAGATAAAGCGAAATAGGCAACGTGATATGAGATATAAAATCTTTATTGTAGTCTACTGTTATAAACCACAACTCTGAAGTACATTTCCATACGGGGATTACATTGTTGCTGTCAAAAGTGCCCTTAAACACACAATTGCCGGCACAGCTCATGGCACTAAGTCCTTGAAGTCAATTATCATTCTCTTATGATATTTCACAAATTCTAAATACTGTAGGGGAAGGCTGAATGTGTCAGTGGTGTAAAACATAGTGGTACCATATAGGCCACCACTAGCAACCACAGTAGAGTAAATCACAGAGAGGTTAGCCTCAATCAAACACAACATGGCCCGATCATCTAGAAACCGGGTTTGGGGCTTTGGGGGAATAGGAACCACAGGCCCAAAGATATCCTCTTCAGGCTGTATGGTACAGACTAGCCTACTCTTATCTACAGTTGCTTCAGGCATATAGAAGGTTTATTTTCTGCTGTTTATAGTTTCTTGGTGTGAAGACCCCAGTTAGATATTTAACTATTCGTCTATTCACGTCTGTTGTTACATTACTGTTTCTCTTTTTTCCTGCTATTCCCTTTCTCCCTCGTGTGTGTGTGTATGTGCGTGTGTGCGTGTGTGTGCGTATGTGAGTGCGTGTGTGTGTGTGTGTGTGTGTGTGTGTGTGTGTGTGTGTGTGTGTGTGTGTATGTGTATATGTGTGTGAAACAGCTTGCAGGCTTAGGCCCAATTGCAAATATAGAAAAAATACTAAATAGAATTTTGTATAGACACACACACACCTATCAGTTTAAACACGATATTTTGTTTATGGAAATTTGGCATCAGTAAACTGAGAGCATTTAACATGAATTTGCTGATGATGTTGACAGATCTATACATTAATTATTGATAGCCATAATTTGATGTCTGCATTGATACGCCATACATATATTTTTCCCATACTTACCCAATAAACATTAAGGGGATTGACTCTAAAGGTGCTGGTAGGAGTTGCTCCAGTTAGTTTATCACTTCTGCAGGCAGAAATAGAAATAAGCACATAAATGTGTGAAAAATGTCATAATTTGGCATTAATTAATAGACTAATATATATTACTGGGATTGGATTCCAAATTCTAATTTTATTTCTTAATTTACCTACATTAAGGGGTCTCCCCGCTATATCTGAGTATATATGAATTGGTAGGACTAAAAGCTAAATTTAGTAGCTGAATAATTTGTTTTCACGGTGAAGAAAATAAAAATAAATTTAGAATTAATGACAAGTCATCTGAATGTTTTGGGGGAGCCGTGGTCAGTCCAGCTAACCTCTGGCTTTATTTCATTCAAGCCCCAGGAAGACGGAATGGGAGGCAAACCTACAGTCGCTACCAAACTCTTGAACTGGAGAAGGAGTTTCTCTTCAACCCTTACCTGACCCGCAAGAGGAGGATCGAGGTGTCCCACGCCCTGAGTCTCACCGAGCGGCAGGTGAAGATTTGGTTTCAGAACAGAAGGATGAAGTGGAAAAAAGAGAACAACAAAGACAAGTTTCCGGGTCAGAGAGGCGAGGCTGAAGCAGAGGCTGAAGCAGAGGCTGAGGAAGAGGCCAACGAGGACGGTGAAGGGGAAGAGGGAGAAGAGAAAGAAACGGAAGAGAAAGAGGAGACCAAGGAGTGATTTTATGGTCTTTTTATGGTTATATGGCTGAAAAAGAGAAAAAGAGAGGTCCCATAAACAGACGGGGATTCAGAAGGAGGCAGAGAGCGTCAACTTTATGACTACCCTTTCATTTTGTCAAGAGGGGACAGGAATCCCACAGATAGTACTGCTGTCATAAATAGGCAAATTTCCCCCCTCTCACAATGATCCTGATACTGACATAGCATAGCCATTTGGATTTCCATAGTAGCTACACACGCTTGTAGCAATGTTTTCTTTGATAGAAGTAACGCCCTTGCCAAAAAGGGTCAATTAAAACGCATGTTAATAAATGGAAAATGGCTTGTCTACTTTCACAGATTATTTGTAATAACCTTATTAAAAGCATAGCCAAACACGATCAACATATGACCAATGCCAACCTATGTTGTAAATAAATACTAGCCTACATTTAAAAGAACATGGACGTCATTTCAAAATAGCTGCCTTTCCGAAATTGTAAGCGAAATGTAGGCCTAACTTAGTAGTAAATGTTCAACATCATCACAGCAGTTACATCGGCTAGCAGCCCATGTGTAAAACACAAAAGTTTTATTACTATTATTATTATTATTACTGTTATTGTTTTACTCGTTTTCACGTGAATGGCCTAGACAAAGATAGCCATTAGCTCCTCAGACATCTTTTTTCTAGGATTACCAGGGAAATGCAATCGTTTGAAATCCTTTGATGCTACCTAAACCTGGGGAAATTGCAATAGAGATTTCTGAATATAGAGATTTCATATGTTTTTATTTGAAAGTGTTATATATCGACCTTATATTATTAAGTTATGTACGTAGTATTTACCCAGTATACAGTATACACTTGTTGAAGACAATTTGTCAGTCTTGGGAAGACAATTAGCTCAAAGCCAAGCAAACAATTTTGAGAGATTGTACCACGGCACTACCTAAACACAGAGCTTTGCCTTTTCTGAATTTGTATTTCCACACTTGTGGCATTGCTCTGTTTTGATTGAAAGCTATTTCCCCAACAACTAAAACTGCCTATAACGCACATTACTGTGTATGATAATACCTGCTACAATTACAACGATTTTAAAGTAAGGAGTTTTTATTTTAATGTGCTGGTGATATAGCGTAGTTGTTTTGCACTGAATATAATCTTTATGTACGTCTTGTTATATATTGATGTTAACAGTATGCTCGTTTCCTGGTGTTTCTCCTGTGAAATACGGAATTGTGTTCCCCCACCCCCCGCCATTGTTGTTGTTGATGTAAAATCACGAATAAACAAGATGGCTCACAATAATTTCTGTTTTTATTGCTATTATAGCCACGGTGACTGAAATGGCCCCATGTTTCCCACAGATAAATACTGAGAACATGTGAAGTGGTACGTTCAGTCACAGTGGAATATAGACGGTTACCTTTACACAGCTTCACCTTTTCGCTATACTGCACTTTATTTCTGTTTAACTTCTAGTGGAAAGTTATGTTTTATAAACTTTGGTTGCTGAGGAAACTTCCGGAGCTTTACCATGACACCACAATTTTCGAATAGACGCACTTTAGACGGGAAGTTGAGACAGTTAAGGAGAATGGAAATCAGAAACGGCACGAACATTTCCATGAAATAATGGGCAATCACAAAACCGGTCGTGTTTTTTGATGATGGTTTGATTTTTAGCCCATATGCGCCCACAGCGTTTCCTGACGACAGCAGGGAGCGAAGAGAAGGAGTATGCTGAGGGAATATCTTCTTGAATAAAGGTCGTTTAAACTTTCAAACTATTCGATTAAGAGAAGCCAGATATCAGCCAGATGCCACCCTTTACCTTTTAAGGAAAGGTTGTGAAGCCCATTCACAGCGTGCATATTCTCCAAAGGCTAAGCCGTTTGATTCATCCTCCTAATAACAAAGTTTCTCGCTTCAGGGAGGACAGATCACTTTCCTTAATGAATCTTAGGATGAATAATGACTGCTTGAGATTATTATGAATAAACTCCTGGTGCATAATCATAATAACCAGACTAAATAATTGCAGCACATATGGGAATCTATCTGTTGTTACCAGGCAAGATGCTGGTGTTGGTGAAGCTTAGTGTTCAGACAAACCTCCGGGTAGCATCAACGCCTTGAAATCAAAGCAAATAAAAGGCCAAGTGCAGATAGCGCCTTGTCTCCTCATACCCCATGTGTAGGCTGTATAAGCTCAGACGTGTTTCTGGTTTTAATGGCGAAGTCATCTTCTATGGAATACCATGATATAGACAACCAGCAAAATAATATCTGTCCAATATTGCAGTATCACATAATCCATCCTCCCCCCAAACCCACAACAATGTAGGTCACTTGATCTTTTGCTACATAAATTTGGCCCGACCCATTCGATTATCCTCACAGAAACTTGGCGGTGCTTATTAAAAAAACGTGAATGCAGTTTCTTCACTATTCGGCCTATATTTCTGAAGCACTAATTCGCCCGCATTTAATTGTTCTTCTTTTACTTTAAAGACCAACAGTGGCGTGCCCTTCCACCAACTGAGGCTCAGTTACGCATCCTATTTGTTTCATACCATCTTGAACACATTATTATTACTTTACTTTAAAATACAGTGTCTTTGCTCCGTATGGTTGTTTCAATGTCATCAGTCTAAATTATTCAAAGCTCCTGGTACATATAGCTGCTTTGTATTAGGTATCACGAATGGTCTATTAAAATAAAATGAAGCTATGCATTCGATATCTATTAGGTATATATGGAGGGAATCACTGATAGCGACTGTGGGGTTTAAGCAGGAAGTACTCGTTGATTAATTTCATGATTACAGTTCCTGGAAGTTACTTGTATGTGTGTTTTTTTAAAAACACTTAGTATAGAATTTCGAAGATAGCAGATATGGTTTTCGAAATGAAGGCCCAAACATCATTGTGTAGCTTTTCAGACAGAAAAACAAAAAAAAAGGACTTTTGAAGCACATGCATCCTTTTCTTCACTTTTTGTTAAACACCTAATCCAATCTTTTAAAGGAAAGCGAACTCGGGATGAGAATAATTATAACAGAGCCATATCTATTTATAAAATCAGTTGCAGGTCAACAAATTGAATTGCTAAAGCAGCTGTATAGTGGACCTCAACGAATTAAGTCGTTCAAAACAAAACTGAATGCAATTCAAAGCAGCTTTGCCTATTTCAGTTGTTAAAACACAAAAGCACAACGCCAGGTCGGATATTCGATTGCATTTTACGTTTAGAAACAGTCAAATGTAAGTGTATACGTTTTTTGCTAAATGCCTTTTCATATTATCACTATTTCCCCTTTATTTAAGTCTAGGCCAACACCACAAAAGCATTAGGTCCGGGTCTTCCTGGTAGGGCTGTCTCTAAATTTTTCTTTTGATTCTAAATGAAATAGTCTAAAATGCAGCCTTTTCGTTTAGGCTCTTTATTTCTTTTACCCTATTTTCTTGCGTGTAGGCTTTAGAAATTTCAGGAAGTGTTCCTGCAAGTGACAGCTATTCTGAGCACTGCTCCACCGATGGACCATTGTATCTATACTTTTACCAGAGGGTTGACATTACCAATAAAGTTTAGTGTACCTGCTGTAAACTTTATTGGCGGTGTAAAGGCTCGCAGTATCCTGGATGGGTCTCCATCCTTTGTCTTTATGTGCCGGAGCTCAGCTCAGTGTAGAGTCCACGGCCTGCTTGGACAAGATGCACCGCTCCTCCATGTATGTAATCTGTTTTTATGTTCATAGTGTGTGTAGCAATTATTTATGTTATTCGTTCGTCATTGAAATCACATGCTAGTTTTCTTTTTAAAGCGTAAGGTTCATCTTTGTCAGTAGAATGGAAGCGAGCCTATGTGGTTCTTAGATGTGGAATCAAATGATTTTCTAATACTCTCTTCTACCATTTTCTCTCTATACCACATCCTCTTGTACCATGTTTGATCATGTTTCGATACAATTCCTTTGCTGAACGTGACGGGCGTTGCTTAGTGTTCCCAACTTGTCATATTCATCAAATCTCTTGTTGGAAATTAAAACCTCAAATTTCTATCATCATTTCCCAAAACCATGATTGATGTCTGTGGGTTTTGCGTTTAGGTCTCGTTGGCAGCACAATCTAAACCAGATCCATATTGATTGGTATCGTTTGGTAACTGATATGGCATATTCTCTTCTCTATCTTACCTACTTTTCGTTTTGTAAGGTGATCAAATTATAATCTTGCCAATTAACTTAGTTGGCCATCATTTTCATATTCAAATTCACTTAATTACGTATGTACTTGGCGCCAAATACAGCTCTGGCCTACACTTGACGCTGGATGGTTTATCCGTGAGTTTGAGTGACAGCTGAGCCTCTGTCGGATAATCCATCCTAAAATCAAACCAATGAGACAAACGCCCTAATATGGACATACGCACAGAATGAATCTAGCCTAATGATGGTGGTTTTAAATGCATCATGGTGTGTATTTTCATGGGCCTATCTCACTTTTTTTTGGTTGCTTGGGAGACATCATGTCATACAACTCATCCACCAGGGGAAACTGTCATATTTGGATGCACGTCGAAATTTGCGATCCCCGGGAAATTTCTGCATTTGCTCTGCATATTGTATGGCCATTTTTAGTTTTGTGTGATCGAAAAAAGGGGAAGGGGAAAAGATGGGTGCAAACATTCCTGGTTGTTAAAGGGAGAAATTTACAGCTGAGTAATAAAAGTTTACGACTGAATCCATCCTGGGATTGGTTGCAGCGAGCCACGTGGCACACGCTCTATGAACATGAACTTTATGCTGTTGTCTATTCTCTGCTCCTTCCCTTGTATCAGCAGCGGACTAAGCTGGGGCGTAGAAACCTCTTTTTCCTTCTTATATGATGTAAAAACAGCGCGTAGTTATTTTGGTGGTCCTTTGTGTGATTTCGATCCAATATCCGACTTCCTGACAGAAGGAGCTTCGCGACAGTCACCGCCTCTGCCAGCCCCTGTCTGCGTTTATCCCCCAAGAAGCAATATAACCGCGACTGGGAAAAGAAAAAGAGCAAGAAGCAAGCCCGTGAGAAAAGATCCTTTCCGAGCAAACAGAGAATCTGCTTCTTTCATACTCCTTCACCGAGATGTGGAGATAGCCCAGCCCGCAGTGCGTGAGATGTGCGCCGTGTTGATCTCCACTCGCCATCATGACCCCTCAGCCGCTTTGGTGGACCACAGTGAAGCCACAAGCTACGGATAGCCTGCTGGGGTAAGATAACATTACTCTCTTTATTGAATATTTGGCAATCAACCGTTGGCTGGAAATGATGAATGATGCCGAAGACTCTGGCTGGAGATCCTATGAGGGAAGGGAAGATGGAAGTAGCTATTTTGTGTAGTTGTGACCTGACCTGTAGCCTGGGAGGCTGCTGATGTCCATATCGACTGTTATGATCCGAAGCTACAGCACTATAATATAAGCTGTTACAGTAGCACATTATGGTTTACTGACCAGTTTAGCATACATTGGTGAAGTCATTCAGAGGCTGCTGTGCCATTATGTTATTAATTAATTAATGGACATGGATAGCAAACTTTGTAGGCCCATCCTGATTGGGTAACTAAAAATCAAATAGAGTTGGCGGATGGCAGTGTTCTTATTTCTTTATTTCTTCTATTTGTTGCCAATGTATCTGAAGCAAGTTTCTGAATAGCATATATACACTATTTCACACACACACACACACACACACACACACACACACACACACACACACACACACGCAGTAGCTCCCGGCAGTGCCCCCTAGCGACCAGAGCTATTGGAAGTGGAAGTGGCTTGTTGTTTATGGCTGCTTGGTTCAGTGGCAGCTCTCTGCGGATGTAGGCTGGCCCAGCTGATACATTGCTGAATTGAAAGCGTCTGTGGCCAACCAGCATCGTACATACTTCAGCGGCGATATAGAGGAGTGGTTTTGCATGTCAAATTTGCTGTTGGAGAATGAGTGAAATGTCTTGATCTGAAAATGAAATGCAATGATCTCGAAATGTTGCCTTCTGACAGAACCAGTGACGACATTATGAGAAGTAGCAAGCCATTTTATTTATACCATGAACAAACATCATCATCATCATCATCATCATCATCATCATCATCAATATCAATATCATCAACAGCAACAACACCAACAGCAGCAACAACATTTTTCATTTTAAGTTGAGTGAATATAATATTATAATTGAGACAGCACATTTCATAACATTTTACATAAATCAATTTTCTGACCAAATACTTATTTTCTCATTTGACTTAAGCGTTGTTCAGTCTTATATATCACTATATGAAACAGTAAAGGGGTCAATAAGGTGAATCCCAGCTTTGTATGTGTGTGTGTGTGTGTGTAAAAAATTAAGAAATACTTTGGGACAGGGGATATAAAACCTTTATTGCATCCCAAAACAAAGCAGATTGTGCCCAAAAAATTGTATTGTAGCATTTAAAAGTATTTTAAATTCAGAAGTACACATCCCATCTTGTGTGTGTGTGTGTGTGTGTAGGCCTATGTATGTTTGTGTGTATGTGTGTGTGTGTGTGTGTCAGTGACGTGTCTTTTTGTGTTCATTTGAAGTTGCTTTACCAACCACCAGCATGGGGGTACAGCTTGGTAAAGCGCTACATTTGTGTTTTATTGTCTTTGCAGACAAAACATTTTTTTGTGAGATAACCTGATAGCCGTAATGTGTTTCTTTCTGCTGCTCTTGTTCAGCTCTCTGGAGTTTCAATCTTGCAAAATACAATTATTGGTCAGGAAGCCTTTAAAGTATTACAACCTACTGTTACACTCGCTGTTTGCTTTTCCCTAATGAAGCATTGCTGTTGCAATGGATCGTGTCCGCTGCTGCTCAATACTATGCCTAGAGAGAGAGAGAGAGAGAGAGAGAGAGAGAGAGGAGAGAGAGAGAGAGAGAGAGAGAGAGAGAGAGATTCCGTTTAACACATACCAGTTATTTGGGTTTATAGGAATTGTGGTTCAAAATAAGGAAAAGGCATATTGGTTTTCCCTGGTATAGGCCTCTGCCTTTAAAGTTAGAGATATGCTTGAAGTAATGGATCTGTCCATATCACCACATTTAGAACTTCACTTACAAATTCTCGACAGGGCAAGAATTTTGCCTACTAATGGTCAGAATTTATGATGTGTGAATCAACATGCGCTCATTGAGCAACAGCTTCCTGAGTGCTTAACGAGCATAAAGCCATACACTTCCGGACATTAATTGGGCTACTCGCGAAGGTAAAGTGCTTATATTGTTAGTATTTTGAATTACTCCTTATTAGTAAGGTTAGACGTGTGTTAGAGGAAAAGAAAAAGAACACATTTCACTGCAGGCTCTCTCGTTCTCTCTCTTTCTCCCATGGCGTGTTTTTATCGTGGTTGATCATGTAGAGATTTAGTTTATCTTACTGAGTTTTGATGGTTTTGATGTTGACTGTGGATGTATATCAGCAAGCATGCAAAACAGAAGCCATTACTTGCATGGACGTGTATGGGCCCCGCTCTGCTAGGGGAGGTGGCCCTTTCGTCTGTTTGAAATTAGGCCTTCAACAGATGCACTAAAAACATTCAGCGCGTAAAGCGTAAACTTAGAGCGGATCTGGTTTGGTTTGCCTAATAATAATAATGATAATATTAATAATAATACTAATAATAGTAAACAGTAATATAAAAAATACATTACGCACAATCTACTTACTTTATACACACATTGTCCATTAGCTAACGACAAATTAATAGCCTATACTGTTAATTTGCACGGTTAATATTATGCTTAATAATTATTTTCGTGTAAGACCTTTCTGGTTGCTAATAATGTCAATAATACTGATATTAGGTTATTTTATTTTTCGCAAATATTAAAGGGAATTGCTAGTCACTTTGAAAGCGCATGGAAACCAAACGGCTTCTGTCCTGCCTGCATCAAAAACCGCGCATGACTCACAGGCTGCAATAAAACAGTAAAACACAGAGGAAAGAAAGACCTTCTAGTTCTGCACACTGGCACAACCTCTGCTGCATTCCACCTTCTCCAGTCCACATGGGCTTTACTGTTTAGTCTGCCATCACATATAGAGCCTAAACTTTATTAATCAGACTATGATTTAGGCTGTGAATCATTAGTATTATGAATTGAACATGTGTTTTTAAATATAAATCATGTCATGTTAACTGCTAATTAAAAGCATGTATTAGATATTATTTTTGTGAAGCTACTTAATGAATACTCAGAGGCATACCGACTGTAAATTGAATACGAGGCTGTATGTCACACAGCTTGTTATGATACAATGCTTCCTCAAACGATGCAGACGTGCTGTCACTGATATAATTAAAAAGGCAAAAGAAGAAATATATATATATATATATTTGTTTTTGAATGTGTATAACCAAACCCATTCTGTTCAAATGTGGTCTTCATTTTTATGTTTAATTCAACTTCGTTTTGCATTTACCGTGGTGGATAAGCTCTGTGTGACTTTCCAGTATTTGGTCAGCTATAACGTGGTACCTTCTAAGAGTTACAAGTAAATTTATATAATGCCTCCTTATAATCCTCTATTCTGTTTACGGCTTATGATGTTCGTTTATCCAACCGATCAGCTGAAACCATAGTTCTACAACAGATTTATTATTTTTCAGACGATAAAAAACCTCCAGGATAGCAACACTTGGACGTTACAGTCTCTGACTTTTGAGCCTTATTTGCCCCAAATTTGTGTGTTGCGGATGTCACATATGGCCACGAATAAGGTGAAGGGAAACTTTTATTGCACCAGCTACTTCCTCCTCTTTGTTCTTGTCTCTTTTATGGGCTATTCAGGATCCCAAACAACAGACCAAACAGTGTTGCACGTTTAAGCTGCAAGTATTCGCCCTATTCAACAAATCAATGAAGTGGACCAGTAAGGCTGTAATCAGATCGACTGCGTTTGAACAGAAAGACCAGACATTTTCAATAACTGTATCGATTAATTAAAGTGTCCATTACGGTTGGCTGTTAAGAAAATGCAACATAGTGTGAATTTATATGCCATGTTTATTTCTATGTAAATGTGGGGAGTTTAATTTTGAATTCAATGTAAATGCGTTTTGTCTTTGAATGTTACAAAAATGTTGGCGGTGTCAAATCCTCCCTTTTTCCTGTAAAAGAATTAGGCCACGTTGGTTCTGTGGATAAAATTGTGAAGAGTGTAAATAACTATACTATAGTGTGACTTTCATTTGAGGTTTTACACATTTCGACGATGCACAGTTCACCTAGACAAGCGCTTTAACTTGTGTCAGTTTTTTTTTACAGAACACCTCTGTAGTCATTTCCAAACCCATCATTTACTGCTCTACATCTGAGATAATTATTAGTTCCCTTTCCTCTGCCTGTGTCAAGGAATGTCGAAGTATAATTTGAACAGAAAAATGGGAAGGCAACCTTTGCATAAGCATTTTAACATTTTGTATTTTAGACAACTTGTGTTTTTAAAAGAGAGAATTTCCTTGTTTATTTGTAATATTATTGCTATGATTTTGAAGAGACTGTACCTGTGAACAATCAGCCTATAGTGAACAGGAAGACCGTGCTCAGTGAGCCTATGAGGTTTTTTGCCTGACGTAGGCTGGACAGTAGCATAACTGATTGGATTTTTCAAGAGGGTGGCAGAAATATCTTCTTAAACGCAGTTCTTTACGAGTCGAGCGGACCTGCGTGCTCTTTCCCTCTGGTTTATGCCTCCACATGCTGTGCACTGCTTTCATTTCTGAGCCTTCAGATTGCTCCTCGTGTTGCAGGGCTTTGCTGCAGAGTTAGTTGTTGGAGAGCTGGGGAACGTCACTTGTTTTATTGCCCTCACAGAAGAGAGACCATAAACGCATTCTTACACACCCTCCCCCAGGTCAGTCCAAAGACATGATAATTGTCCACATGCCAGATGATACAATTAATACACAATAAAAACATTTAGAGTATGTTAGAAAGTCGAAGATATGGGTCAGATAAATCTAAAATACCAATATTAATTTGAATCTTCATTCAAAGGCAGAGCGTCACGGTGCATATACACACGTGAGTATATGTATATGTATATATATATATGTAAGAAGGGTCTTGTGCATATATATATATATATGTATGTGTGTATATGACTACATATATATGTGTGTGTGTGTGTGTATATATATATATCTGTGTATATATCTGTACGGGCCCCCAATGGTCCTTTCTATTTATTGATATTGTATCTCCATAGTGGTGTTGTAAAATTAAAAATACAGTTTTACATACATACACACACACACACACACACACACACACGCACACACCACACACATACACTCTCACGCACACACACCACACACACACATACATACACACATACACACAAACACTGCGTCACACAGGTAAGGCAACTATATATTAGAAAATGGAGTTGATAATGGTTTTCCTGATATGAACCCTTATGAAATACCTGCATGTATGCCTTTGGAATCCCCGTGGAATGTGCCTATTGCATTGAATGACACGACCCACGTTTTGCGTCATATTTTCTCCTTAAATATCATGCTCCCATTAACTTCAAGCCTATAGTTTCTTATCAAGCCAGGCGGTGCGGTGTATTACTTGAACTCTACGCTGTGTTTATCGGCATTTAGCACTAATGTTCAAGCTCTGAGCTAAAAGCTACAGTTTCTCCTCAACTCCTGGCTCTCAATTGGTGGAGAATGGTCAGCTGACGTTGTCATATTGTCTCTCACCGAGCCAAGCCTCAGCTATAACACTCGGGTTTGTGCGTCTTAACCGGAGATTGGAAATTAATAATATTGAATCCTCAAAGTAGCCCACGTCCATTGAGAGGAGCAGAAAGTGGATGAAAAAAAAGAAAACCTTTCGAGAAAGCGGTGGTTGGTTGACAGAGACGGAGAGAAGATTTACTGAGAAGGAGATTGAGAAGAGACCGATAAAGAAGTGGGGAGAGTTGGAGAGAGGGTTACAGGCAAGGTATGAATTCTTATTTCGCAAACCCGTCGCTCTCCTGCCATTTATCTGGTGGTCAAGACGTTTTGCCCAATGTTCCCCTAAACTCCACCACCTATGACACAGTCAGACATTTTTCGTCGTACGGTGCCGCTGTGACCCAAAATCGGATATATGCACCTTTCTACTCTCCTCAAGATAATGTCGTTTTTGGGTCTGGCAGGGCACAGTATGACTATGGATCAAATGTGTTTCTTCAAGACAAGGACGTGCTCCCCAGCTGCAGACAAACAAACTTGGGACTCAATACACAAAGCCACATTGCTCAAGAGTACAGTTTGGAGCAAGCAAGAGCAGGAGCCCAAGACCAGAAAACCAACATCCCGATCTACCCGTGGATGCAGCGAATGAACTCACACAGCGGTGAGTTTTACTACGACAAATAAATTAAGGAAATGGGCCAGTTTTACGATATGTCTTACCAAGAGAGTAAGTTACTTTTTATGGCCCCATAAACCACTACTGTATCCCCTCGACTTATAGATGGGCCTATTCACGTGCAAACAAACGATGGTGATATAATAGTAATATTCCTATTCAGTAGCGTTGGACGAAGAAATTAAGCTGTCATTATTTTAGATAATACAACAGAGATACCCATTGAGATTAGGTTTGTTTTAACAGTTCAAATGTGCTTATTTTTTCGTCATGGATTTAGACTGCACTTGTGATTCTCACAATGAGGCAAAACTTGTACTAAACTGCCTCAAAGTGTTACATGAGATCAAAAAAGCCTAATATTGATATCATATGTGATGCCGCCATGTAAATGATTTAATCACTGACTATCTTGTATCTAATTTGCTTCCCTACAGGAGTCGGCTACGGGTCAGACAGACGCAGAGGACGTCAAATATACTCTCGTTACCAAACACTTGAGCTGGAAAAGGAGTTTCATTTCAACCGCTACCTGACCAGGCGCAGACGCATCGAAATCGCAAATGCGCTTTGTTTAACAGAGCGGCAGATCAAAATTTGGTTTCAAAACCGGCGCATGAAATGGAAGAAGGAAAGCAACCTGACCTCCACGGTGACTGGAAGTGAACAGACAGGAGTCTCTCAAGAGGAGGAACGCAATGGCGCAATGGAAGAAGGGAAAGACGAGGAAAAGAAAAAAGAGTGAAAACAGCACCGGATGACCATGGAAACCCAACATAACTACCTAAAAAACCCTATATGGACCAGAGACTGAATTCACTGCATGATGGCTACTCTGCAGCTCTCCCACTATATCCCATGTTGAGCCTTACAAGAAAATCCCAATTATTTCAGGCACAATATGGCCCGTGCGAAATATCTTTGACATTGGAGCGCAGAACAAGTTTTCATTGACATGCCACACTTGTGTTGTGAAAGGAAACAAAAAAAGTATTAATTTCAACGTTATCCCCAATGAAAGCAAAATCTATGTATTCATCCCACGCCCCCATCTATCACTGTAAACTCTTTGATCACCCCACAGACTACAGTGTTGGTCAGGCTTAACTCAATGTTTTACATTAACATTCCACGTATGAAGGAAAGGATCGGACGCACACACTTATTTTATCACAGTATAATGTAGTACTTGAATCGTCCGCAGAAAGTGTCTTGCGTAATCCTGAAAGTTGCACGGGATGAAATACACACAAAACTGAAATGCCTGTATATATTCAAAGTAATACTATGTTATGTAAATCCTGTGAGGACTTATGTGCGTTTAGCCGCTTTGATAGACGCTTCATAACATTGCGCTTAGCCCCTTTTTTGATCATTTGACACAATAGGCTTTCCTTGTGAGATAGATTTGTACACTAGTAATACTTCACTTTTGTTTGGGGTTACGGAATCATGTTTTGTCATAATTGTGTATCATGGAATAAAATATTTGTAAAACTTTCACCCTCGTCTTGTACTTTTTGGGGTATGACACTTCCTAACATGACTCAGATGACCGTATAAAGAAAGGTTGCTTACACTACCAATCCACTCAATCAGCGTGGAGGCTTTTTATCACATATGAAAATAATCCTTACCGTTGTGGTAAAGAGAAACTGTAAAAATGGGTGGGGAAATATAACTTAGGAAAAGCCCAGATTTTTAACCAATTTTGGCCTCTTTCATCGCTATATTAAAGATTTAACTTTCCTATTGGCTTCGGGGACACAGAGATGGGTTATTGCCAATGCATAATAAAACACTAGATTCTAAGTAAGTGCTAACCAATTTAGTCATATGAATCACCATTCCTTCTCAACGCATTTTAGTTGTGGAGAAATGGCGGGGAAATTATTATTATTATTGTTATTTTTGTTATTATTATTATGTAGACTTATGTGTGACACGCACCATGCCTTGGGAAGAGGGCAATGGACAGCCCTGACCGTCCTGCCCCATACCAGACACCAGATGACGCTCTTGTCTTACTGTGTTGCCCTTTTTTCGCTAAGATCCCTGCTTGGTCTTTAGCAAACCAACAGCTCAAAGTTTACCGGACACGTTTCTCCTATTCATCAATATCCCCATTGAGTATCAAAGCCAATTTATGACTGGCCAACACGTGCACGTGATCCCATACAAATACCCCATATTTGGGCAGCGCACGTCGGATCTAGAATTTAAAAAAAAAAGATACCATAGCCTACCCCACCTATAAATCCTGGATTATTTTTTTAGGACAAGACAGCTCTGAATTTTCCAAAAGCGGCTAGAAAGAAAAGCAATGATCAACAAAACAACGAAACAAGCGAAAAATATCGCCCGCAGCCCTTTCTAGTATAACAAGAAAGTAGAGGCAATACTTAAAACATGAGCTCTTATGTTGACAGCTCCGTTCTCAGGCAAACAAGCGAGACAACTTCTCCTAACACAATGTTTAGTTTCGATCACTGTGGTTCTCTATCTGGGCGCCGGTCCAGCCGTTATGAGGGTGTTAATGTGAACGGGATATTCACTTGTCCCGTCCCCACGACCTCTGTTGAACGGGAGGAGATGCAAACTAGCCTGCGTGGCAATACGGATACTCCTCTACCAGGACCACAGATAACCATGGTCTCCAGTAGCTCCTCCGTGGACTCAAGTGGGCTCAGCTATGGCAGTAATGCGCTGCTGGGACAAGGGACAGACAGAAACACGGAGAGGAGCGCAAAACCCGGCGGCAATAAGACGCAAGAAAGCGAGAGAAAAGTGGAGAAGACGCAAGCGGTGAAACGAAATACAAATGTAAGCCAGCGACAGGACAGTGAACAGCGGCCACAGATTTATCCATGGATGACAAAACTACACATGAGCCACGGTAAAGTTTGCCTATATTTCTAAAGTGCGACTAAAGATGCTTTCCCTTATTCACGCTGCAACACTTCTTTTTGCCCGTTCCCGTTTTCCCCTCTTGAGTTTTATAGGCCAAACGCAGGAAATAATAAAAACTCGCGGTCATAAATTTTATGACAAAGGCATCCATTGCTCGTAAACCTGCTCTGTTACGGTGAAGAGGTGATCTGAGGGGTGATTTATGGAGGTATAATTGGATAAGAGAACAAAAATGGGATAAAACTATGAAAGAATGTTACAAATTCATGTCTTAGCGTTAGTTTTCTTTTTTGCCGTACTAAGTCTATACTCTTAGTCGAGCTAGGTATTACATTATCAGAGGCTCTGTTTTGAGAAAAGCTTTAGCCTTAAATTGAACTCTAGGAAACACCAATGCCCTGACCCAATCATGAACTTTTCACCTCGAAAAGATTTGAATAGGCATGCTCCTTTTGCGCCCTCGTATTGGAACCACTAGTTGCCTATGGGCTACAGATGGACAGTGACTACATTTGCTACAAATAGAAGCTACTTCTGTTTTGTGTTCCTCCATAAGCCCACATTCAGCAGCGCACAGCGGGATGTTAATATTAAGTCCAAAAAGGCTGGGCCTGTTGCCTCACTTAAAGCACGCCAAGGGGCATATTTTATATAATAACCTGGAAACAGTCATTTCATATTTTTTATTTATACTTATTTACCTTATATTTTATACATGTGTTTTTTCTCCCAGGATACTCTACAGTAGGCCCAGCACAGTGTTTGCATGAAGGAGGCCAACACATTTATTATTTAATGCTGCCCTATTTAACTCTTCTACAATTTCACTTCACATTATAACAGGATAACACTTCTTAAGTTATGTTTTTTATATTTTGGTGAGACTGAAATCCAGGGATGTAGTGGAGGACCCCCCTTTAAACTGAGTTTGTCCACTTTTTTATTTACTCACGTTTTTAGCCTAACATATTTTTTTTTTCTGACATCAATTCATAGTATACATAAACTAACTGATTTGAGTTTTAGGAAGATAGTGTTTTAAGGGAAAAGCATAAATCAACCCTTTTCTGAATATATTATTACGTTTTTATATTGGTGGTTGTTATGATGATCACCAACTGGGTCATAGATAACACACCTTTTTATTTTGTTTTATTTTATTTTATTTCCCACTACATCACTGCTGAAAGCTAACCGATTTTAATACCACTTCAGAATCGGAGGGTAAGCGGTCCAGGACCAGTTACACCCGCTACCAGACTCTGGAGCTGGAGAAAGAGTTTCACTTCAACCGGTACCTCAGCCGCCGCAGGCGCATTGAGATCGCCCATACCCTCTGTCTAAACGAGAGGCAGATCAAAATCTGGTTCCAGAACAGACGAATGAAGTGGAAGAAGGACTCAAAGATCAAAGTGAAGGAATAAGTGCCCTGAATGTGGTGTACGTTCAGCCCACACTGCGGAGTGTCGGAGTGCTGCCTGACCTCCGGATGAACCGCTAAGAGCAATGACATCATGACACCGCTCTGTGTGCTTCATCACCAATTATGTGTCACTTGCTGCAGTTTGGGACCTAATGTATTGAATATCGCTCAGTTTGATCAATCGGTTTACATTTCTAAATTAATTTGCTGCCCATGCGATGATAACCTCACTTTGCTGCATGGAGGGACAGGGGGTTGAGGAGAGTCCTGCGCTGCAAGTCTTTGGTTTTGCAGTGCATGGGAAAGGCTATACAGTACCAGTAATATTCTATGTTGTCTAATTAGGATAAGAGTAGAAGAGGCTGCCTGATAGCTTTTATCATTACTGTCCATATGATAGAACTGTTAGTTAATCAATTCAAATAAAGGCAAAGCATTTCTCAATGCTTTCAAAATCATACGCAACAGTTAGGTAGTTCCCCACTAGTAAAAACTGACTGTTTTATTTTCTTTGTCTTTTTTAAATTTAAGTCCCTAATGTGTTGCAATGCAAACACGTTAGAGACGGTTGGATGTGTGATTTGTTCAGTGAGCAGTGTCTTTGTGAAAGGGTTTTTCTTTCTATTGGTCATACGAGGGCATCATCCATGTTGTCATATACCCTTGTGAATCAAAATCATTATGTATAATTCAACACTTGTATGTGATAATGTTGTAATGTGCAATGGAGCCACTTCTTCCCTTGGTAGGCTTAAGCTGCCTAGCTTACACAAGGCCTAGAATAATTGATAGATGGCATATTTGTTGATTGTAACCAATAAAATCTGACAATTTAAAGTAAACAATCTTCCAATGTATATCTGCTCAGTGCGCATATTTCTCTTATTTTACAACAAACAATATATGTCCTGGTATTGGAGGGCTAATCAATGACATCACACAGTAGACTTCATTAAAAATTTGTTATATGCTATAGTGAATTGAATTATTTCAAAACAGTGAGATGAGGATTTTTTTTGTTGTTGTTGAAAGATAAGAGTTTTAGTTTATTGTTTGTCTTAGTGGTTTAGTGTTCATATTGCTGACTGAACCTTTAATGCCAAACTATTTCACTGTAATCATCAAGACTAAGTGAAATCTTTTAGACACATGGCCAACTCTTAAATCTTTCTCATGCGGTTTTGGTTTGAAAATTTAGAGAGTTTCCTTGACTGACAAACACGCACTGAAGTTTAAGGCCCTAATAAAACTTTATTGCCCCTTTTCTGCCACTCCACCACAGACAGACTCCCGTTTCCTGTTTGGTCAGGGTAGGAAGCGATACAGTCTGTGATAACATTCGCCCACAACACAACATGGATGCAAAACTTTGGTTTCCTGTGGCCGCAGACTGACGCGCCATCACCCTGTGAGGACATATGGCAACTTTATATGTTCCTGCTCTTTGAAGCTGCTGTAATTCTGTTGTAGTAAAAGTACAATGTCAGGTATTAATTACACAGAGGACATAATAAACTCATGCCAACAGTTGCTGGCTGTCTACACTGATAGACCATCTCAGTTATTTTAGTTAGTATATGACGCATTATAGCCCTATAGGTTATTCCATAACTCGTGTATAGCTTTGATAGCAGCACTTGAAGAAAATAAAAATCAACTCACCTCTCAAACTAATAGCTTCCTATAGAACTTCCTTGACGGAAAGAGAGACTGCCTATAGCGCAACGTCCACTTTCTCTGCGCTCTGTTGGGCCTAACCTTAACGTGGACAATGTATTGAATCCCTTTTTGTATGTCTTTCTTTTAGGGTATTTTAAAGTTTACAAGGTTACTTATGCCAATTGCCCCAAGCAGGGCCTGTGAATGGTGCATGGGAAGCACGTGGTGTCATTTAAGTGGGTTTTATGGCCTGGAAGAGCTGACAAACCTTCGATATATACACATCATATATAATCTTAACTGTCCGGAATCGCAGCTGCTGGCTTCCCCTTATCTGAGGACGAAAGGGCTTTGTGGCAGTGAGGGTGCAGTACCTTTCTCCGGACTCTGTATAGTCGAGTGGTGTTGGGGACTGGAAGCTGCTGCAGTAAGTTATTTTTTAACTTTGTCAATTTGCTTAGACTACAGGCCTGGAACGGTTCCGTTATTTTGCCAAATGTCATCTAAAAATACCGTTTTGTCTACATTAGCGTGACTTTTATCCCTGCAAAAGCATGCATTTTTATTCAATTAATTAACTTCAGAATCCACGGCATGACTGTATATTATGCGTGTGTTTTTGCAATTGCAGGCCTTACATTTTGTATTTTCATAGGGAAATTGTGATTTTAAAATAATCGGACGAAAATAAACAACCCGCATTTAGATTTGTTAATATTTGTCTTGCACGATTGTCAGAAGGGTGATTATACGGAAGAGGCTATCCCGGTTTTTGGCTTTTCACCAGGCTTGTTTTAATGCAATATGTATTATTTGTGCCACATTTCAATCTTACAAAATAAGGCAAGATAACTGTAGATGTAATAATCTCATAATTGCCCAGCAGAATTAATTTAAGGATAGGTGTCTAAGTTGTGAGTCCATGTGTTTCAACAGTTTTTTTGTACGGTTATTCCTGTCAGTAAAAGAAAAAATATTTGCCGGAAATGACTGTGTGGAAAATCAAAAGTCAACCAGAACAACGAATCATTTGGCGTTTAGCCTCACCTCCACCTCGCCCTTCACACTCCCATCTCTCTCTCAATCTCTCTCTTCTCTCTCTCTCTCTCTCTAGCTCTAGCTCTCTCTCTCTCCTACACACACAGACACACACACACACACACACACACACACCTATGCAATATGTGGACTGAGAATTCTTGCTTCATTTCCCTAATGAATAAGGTAGTATAGTATATTATAGGGGCTCAAGTTTGTTCTAAGAGGTGTATATGAAATGGAAACATTGTGCTATGTTGTTCTGTGTCATACTATAAAAGTTTGCAGATAGGTTGAAAAAAATCTTCCATTCACAAAAAAGAGCTATGAAATGCAAAATATCCTCACAAAATCCTTCATATTGATATCATTAACTGTTTCACCTTGACATATGATTATACAAGTGCTCATGAGAGTGCCAGTTGTTTTAGGGTCAAGTTGGAATCTGGGCCAAGGGTAAAGGTTCCACAGCTTGATTCAAAGGTGGTACTCTTGGCATCCTCCAAACCTAAACTACCCTCTACTACTACTAACACAATTTTTCAATCTGGATGTGAAACTTATGTCTTTTTGGAGGCACGACTGTTCACGTGCCTTTTCCTCGCATGTTATACAGAGAATGCAGGAATATTAGTTATTGTCAATTGAATTAACAACCACCTCTATGGCCTTGCTTGCTTGTTGTTCACATTGCAGGGGAAGATATTGCTGAATCGATCAATTTGGAGACTGATGACGTAATGTGAGCTTATAAGATCAATAGTTTTCTGTTGCTCTATAGGGCAGATCAATTAATAGCCCATATGTCTCAGAAAGCAATTCAGCCTACAAATGCCATTCTTTTCTTAATCAATGCATGGGATTGCAAATGGTTAATTCTGATATTATGTCTTGTTTGGACCACTGTTAGACTGAGAAATTGGGACATTTGGCTTCAACTGACAACCAACTTAAGTCTTGAGTCTTCAGGCTTGGCTCAGGTAGCTGTAACACACATACACAGGCACATTTAGGGGTGAACATGAGCTGGCTTAACACAGCTCCATGCCGTATGTCTCCCTGTGTGATGCCAGACATTCTCTGTTGTAATGGCCTGTCTATTTTTCTAACTTTCTATCAGGATTACTTTACTTTTTCTGTCTATGCATGTTTGCCTCCAGGTATAGAGGGTGATCAATTATACACCACCAATAGGGGGCACTGTGTAACATGCTCCTGTATGGGGAATACACTTAGGGGGCAATGTATTTAACGCATGGGTTTGTGCTCTTTTTCATGCTATAGGACTGATACCTTATACTATCCGTAATATCATGTTGGCTATGCCAGGGAAAAGTCAACCTAACAAGAAGACAGACTGAAAGAAACAGAACTGCATTCCCCCCCACAAAGTGATACATCCCATCTTTGTTTTGGATTTCCCATGCAGTTCATAATAAATAGACATGTATGCTGTGGGATATGACAAAGCTGTAGACACCTGCACAGAGGATGAAGTGTGCTTATTGTGTGCAGACATACTTTGGTCTGATTTTCACCAGGAAGGACTTTTTAGCCATTTCATTTTGTGATGAAGGTTAGATTAAAGATTTTGTTTATATGGTTGATTTTACATGACACTTAAGCTCAAAACAATCTAGTATCAGTACAGTAAAAGTCAACTTATCTAAACATTCCTTTTCACTGCCATGTTCTGCTCTATTGTATTCCTTTCTTTGACCTGTGGAACTGACACTGTCATTATTCAATCGACAGAGGTCATTTCCGGGTGAGCACAGACTTCCCTTTGTCTAACATTGAGTCTAAATAAGAACCATCAAGTCCCAATACATTGCTTTTTTTCGAATTGTGCCTGAATTTATTTCCAGTGTTAAGACAAAGTCATGATTTTTTTCTTGACTACTCACTATAATTCAGCCGCACTGAAGTCCAGGGATTTCTATTCATAGAACATTTGCCCAAGGAAATACCAAAATGCTTGTAAATTTAGTTTTGCTGTCTGAAAATGACCCGTCCTAAATTTCTGTCCTCGGTCTCAGTTCTTCAGGAGCCCACACTTGTCAAAGCTTTTCTAGGGCACCTCCCTTCAATTAGGCTAGATATCAGAGAGGAGATCAGACACAGGGGGGAGACTGAAGGGATCATTAAGGTGAAATAATTATGCAACATATCAAAATGGTTTGTGTCTATTTTGAAAAATTGAGACGCTAACAGTGAAAAAGTTATCATAAAATGATTTAGAATAAAATCATTCGCATCAGTTATTTTTTTTTTTTTTTACCATTTGTTGATCTTCATTTGTTTTTTCCAATGAAAACGTATGTTGCGCATCTACCGAACAAAACCGAAGAACGTTGTTGGAATATGCGTGTCCACAGTGCATTATGCCTTAATAACACAACAGACCTAATATCTATGAGATTAGAAATTAGAAAAAAACTTTATTGAATTGAATTAACGGACACTAGCCATTTCTAATCAAAATATATCGCAAGAATTACCTCCCATGGCGTATAAATGCTGACTTGATTTGAATTTAATACTTGGTAGAATCTTCCTATCGATAATTCTCATGCATTTTAATTTTCAAGTGGGATACAAGAAAGCCCTTTTCTAACTTAAAGGCAGACCATTTTAAGCCATTCTTGAGCTAATTTTCGTTTTTCCCCTCTATTTTTCAGAAAATTCGTCAGGGCGAAATGAGTGGGATCGTGGATTTATCAGTAAGTGTTATCCACCGGCCCAGGCCTATACACCTGCCTTTAGTCAAGAAACCTGACACTTCATGGGTATTCATGCCTCTCCACTGCTAACGAATTTGGTTTCGCACTCTGGTTTGCTTTTACACAGAGACACTGATACAACAATCACTTTCAACACTGTTTTTTATATCCATCAAAAATGAATGTACATTCTTTTTTTCAAATGTAAAGGGTTTAATTTGATTTAAAGTGCTGCAACTTAAAATCTAACTATTAAAATAAATGAAATCCTTAATAAGTAGGACAGGTGTATTCGGTCTATTTTGCAAGTGTATTTAGGACTTTCTTTCTACTTAATCTAACGAACCACAGTATTTGTCATAGTAGATAGCAACTTCCCAACCAACCAGTGGCCTCTGTGGCCTCTATGTAAAATTACCTTTGTTCCCCTGGCATCTGGGCTTGTGCTTTTAGAGGGTATTCACATATTAAACCAGTCTGTCTGCACTCTATTAAAACTTTTTCCATTGGAAGATACAGCAGCTTAATATTTTTTCACCTGGGAAGAGTAAACGTGTAAAAGCAATTAGGTTAAGGCGTTTATTAAAAGCGTATCGTAAACGTTTTCATCAGGGAGCGTAATCTTGCTGTGTGCTGGGCCACCGAATTAAAATAGCCATGCACGGACAGAACAACAACACCAATAGTTTTGCACAGATTTATTTTGTTTGCATATGTGCATGTGTGAACATGCTTGTATAGCTGTTATTTTGCAGGGAAAGGAAAGCTTAACTATTTCTCAAATGAACAAATGAAACATCAAATTAGTCCGCCTGAGGGCCTCATTTTTTGTACTTCTACATTATAACTAGTTATTGAACTAGGTGCACGATCTGAAAGCCATTTGTGGGGAGAAGGAATTCATTGCTGTTTCTCCATCAATAATCCTTGGCAGTGAACTATTGGAACCAGTCAAACGCGAGAGGTGAAACGCGGGTCAGGCTGTCTAACTAATATTAAAATGCGTCCACCAGAGCATGGGGCGAGAGGGGAGTGTGGGGCGTGCATGCAGCTCTTTCAGCCTGGTGGCTTCCACAAAAAAGCCAGCATATATTGAGATGAGCACATCACAAAGCAAAATGAACATGGCTTTCATTTTTCCCTATTTCTTCGTTAGTTCACTCTCGGTTGCTTATAGCCTTCAATGAAGAAAATCTATTAAATTGATGCACAGGGAGCATGCAACGAAATATGAAGATTGAGATGTTTTTTTTTTTTTTTTTACATCGTTTGAAATTCCAACGTACATTTTCACTGTAATCAATTCCATTGATTCACAATTTGAGCATGTTTGCTGTTTTTAATAACACTGAAGCCGGTCACATGTCTGATATTGCATTTTTCATCGAGGGTTTTCTCATTAGCTTCCAGAGTGGCAGGAAGAAAGGTTACCGAGCGGTCAGTATGGTAATAGCAAGCACAAGAAATCGTTGGGAACAATGGAAACTTATTTTTCATCAGTGCTGTCACGCCGTCCCTTTGTATCTGCCGTGTTTGTGACTGAATATTCATATAGAAGCCACCTCAAAGGCAGGGGTTGAATGTGGAGAAAGAGATCCCCTTATCCTTTGCTCATGGTTTGTGTGTGTGTGTGTGTGTGTGTGTGTGTGTGTGTGTGTGTTTATATGTGTGAATGCATCCATACGCACAAATATTTTGGTAAAACTGTTAAGCTTCTTTTTCAGTTTGTAAACGGATTAATTGTTGAGCCTCAGTAACGCTGAAGAGGCAGCATGCGCTTTAGTGCTTTATGCAATGCTGTAACATTTCTGTTGTTATTAATAATAATTCTTATGACACTGTTCGCTATAATATACCAATCCCATTTTTAAGATGAGCATCTGCTTGCATAGATATTCACCTGAGAGATCACCTTTGCGGTTCCTAACGTAAAACACATTAGTTGTCTATATGTACCCTGTAGAACCGAATTTGTGTGAAGTACAAGCAATCGCAAATACGTCTCTACAGGAATACATGGGCGACTGAAATACCACGCCAGCCAATGGATTCGTCTGCTTCAACACTCCTCTGCTGCCCCTTCGGCTTCAAGCTTTTCTTGCCATTGCATAGCCTGCATCAATGATATGCACAGCTCATGTCCAAGCACTAGCAATGCAATAACATTGCCCCAACGTGTATTCATAGTCATGACATCCATAGATTGTGTAGGTAGGCCACAGTGAGTAAACTCATGTGTGTAGTTTGTGGCTAGTGGTGTGCCAGACCCTGTAAAACACGTAAGGAACCAGAGGTCGTTTAAAAGTGACTGATTTATGGCTTTTATTGCTCTATAAAACGCCTCTAACATCCTCGCTAGGGGTAATAGAAATGTCGTGCGCATTCTGTACACACAGAGAAGCCTTAAAAATATGTCATTTCACGTCGTTTTTTAACCACGTTATGTAATTATTGCTGTGAAAACAGATACCTTTATCTTGAAATGTGGTGCCGATGACCGATGCATTGTCTTGTGATTCACTGTTCAAGCTTAATGACTCTTCATCAGTTGGAAGCCTATTGTTTGAATGGCCACTTCCAGTCGTTCTGACAATTGTAATAGCAGCAATTATTGTTATTATTATTGTTATTAGTTATTTGTTAGTTAGTTGTCATTAGTAGTAGTAATAACAATAGCAGTAGTAGTAGTGATAATAATATTAGTAGTAGAAGTAGTAGTAATAGTAGTAATATTAGTAGTAGCAGCAGTAGTAGTAGAGTAGTAATAGTAGTAGTCGTAGTAGTAGTAGTAATAATATTAGTAGTCATGGTAGTAATGGCAGTAGTACCAGCAGGAGTAGTAGTATTGCTGTTGTTGCATTTGTTCTGGTTTGCTGTCTTGGCTGTTGCTGTCATAACAATGAAGAAAACTATTAAATAACATCTGGATGCTGATGGAGGCTTCTAAGCCATTAGCTTTGGTAGTTATCCTCTCTCACTTATACTGCTAACTTTGAAACAAGATAGGTCACCCGGCAGTTTAAGATAACATTACGTTACATGGCTGTGTAATATCCTCTTACAAAATAACACAGTCACCTTCCTACACAACCCAGACTAAGAATAATGCTTTCCAGTAATATGGCTGATTGTCAGTGCTTCAGCATTACATGTAACCTGTGGAGGCTGTTTTTTCCAATGGCAGATAGCTTGGAAGATTATTATTATTTTGTAGAATCTGCAGATGAAGTAAATGAAGACTATTAGTTTAAAGCATTGATGTAGAGTTCATTAGAAACATGTTCATGTAAACATCAAGTTGGATTGTACTGCTCTACATACTGTAGCTATATGCTTCAAAGTCAGGATGATATATACGATAACTCTGAACTTATTTTCTGCCTACATGGTCCTCTGTAAAACCATTAATTTAGCATATGTTGTGGATGCCCCGTGCACAGCAATATTCAGGTGGTAGTCAGAGCAGCAGATTGTCCACACACAGACTCCATTCATTTAAATATGGATTGTGTATTTTTATTAGGCTATATCAAAGGTTACAACATGTAGGACTCTTATTAGTACAAGCCAAGGAATTTTACGAGTACAAGCCAAGGAACTTAATACAAGCCAAGGAATTTTTAAAGAACCTTCCAAGAAAATTCCTACTATGTTGGGGAAAGGGAGAAAGAGAGATGTAGGGAGAGAAAAAGGGAGAGGCGTGGCCAACAGCGGTATTTTTGGCCAAAAGAAGACTGATGGTACTGAAGAATTTGAACAGTGGTTTGAATTTAGTAATATTTGGCCCAGTTTTGAAAATCTATAAGCAACCTGTCCTGCATGTAGGTAATGACCTCTTCAGTTAGTATAGATAGTTAGTATAGGTTAGAAAAGTTACCACTACTTGGAAATGTTCTTTTAACATCCATCTGCTTGGTCTGCAACAACAAACTTGTGCTTGCCTGACTACTTGGTGACATCATAATGGTACTGTTCTACTGCTGTATGGTCTGTGACATCATCATAGTTCTGGTCCACTACTGTCTGGTCTGTGACATCCTAATGGCAGTGTTTCACTATTGTCCGGTCTGTAATATCATAATGGCAGTGGTTTACAATTGTCTGGTTTGTGACATCACTCTACTAGTTCTAAACTGTCTGGCCTGTGACATCACAATGCTCATTCTACTAGCAAAATTAGAATGTTCTTTTAGAGGGCTTGTGTTGTATCATTTCAATCACAAGTGTTGTTGTCTGATTGGGCTATAGCTCTATAACATGTATTGTTGTAAAGGCACTACCTTTTACATTATGCCCTTTTCACTTTTCGCTTTTTATGTACTGAAGACAGGGACCACCACACATTTGTTTCCATAGGTTATTAGTCTCTCTATTGACCAGCCTTTTTCATGTTTTTGTTGTTATGACACTAAAAGTAGCATAAAACTATATATATGTCTAAAGGGCTAAACTTAAAAGTACTTACACTTATGTCAGTCCCACTCCTATGCCTGCCTGAGTAGAGATTTGGGTTTGGGATTTGGGATGGCTGGGACTTTCATGGCAAGTGGAGCATGGCACAACTAGGATGCAATTTCAAACTATAGGCAAATGTCTTAATACTGAATGAATGGTATTGTTAAGGAAGCTTGGTTTTACCTGGATATTTTGACCCCTCATTATAAAATAAGTTATCAGGCCTACATTCAAAAATCAACCACAATGACTTCAGGTTTCCCCAGAGCACCTTAGCACTCAGGTCTGTTCAGACCCATTGATTTACAATAGACCTACTATTATATTACTGTTAAAAACACTTTGAGGAAACTCACCTTGCAATAATGATGCAATTACTTCTAAAGTGTATATCAGTATTAATGGACCATAATCTGTGTCATAGTTGAAATGTTATAGGCAAAGATTGTGCCTTTGCCAATTAGCAGTAACCTTTATGTTTGCCATGTAGACATAATGATTGGTATCCTATTGTTTGTATTTTATCCTTGGTGAACCACTTATTGTCCCCCTGAATAATTGAGACCAGTGGATTTTGCCTGTTTTATTTTTTCCTTAGTCAGCAACTAGCTACTAGTTTTGTCCCCTAGATCAATTGCCTTGGTAACACAACCAGAGAGAGAGGGGGGTGGAAAGAGAGAGAGAGAGAGAGAGAGAGAGAGAGAGAGAGAGAGATTTGTGCCCACAATGGCGACTGTAGGTATGCTAAATACCTCTGGTTCCTTATCCGGGAACTACCTCTTACTCTGCTATTGGGCCATGGGGTCACGTGGTAAAAGTAACTTTACAGGGCTGCTCGCAAGTAGGAGGGCTTTATGGAGCAGAAAAACGACAAAGCTAGAAAAATTATTTTCCACTCCAGAAATTAATGATCATGAGCTCGTATTTGATGGAGTCTAACTACATTGATCCGAAATTTCCTCCATGCGAGGAATATTCGCAAAATAGCTACATCCCTGAGCATAGTCCAGAATATTACAGCCGCGCAAGGGACAGTGGCTACCAGCATCACAATCAGGAGTTATATCCTCCGCGGGCGAGCTACCAAGAGCGGCAGTTTAACTGTGCAAGCATCCCTGAACCTGACACGCCAAGGGGACATGGACTACCCCATTCTGCGCACCTGCTCGCAGGGAAAGGGCAACCTGCTTCTTGTGAAACCCCACAGTTATCCATGTCCCCCGCCACCCCACCGGCCGCAGCCTCCGCCTGCAACCAAGCTACCCCGGAGCATCCAAACAGCACAGCCTCCTCCAAGCAGCCCGTGGTGTACCCATGGATGAAGAAAATTCACGTCAGCAGTGGTAGGCAACTTGTGTGTTTATGTTCTCTGCACTCCTGCTCTCCTTGCTCCTCTCTCCCTTTCCCTCCCTTTATCAGTCCCTCTGACTCCCATCTCGTTGCCAGCCCCTGCTCCGATAGCAGGGAAGCCTTTGAAATGGCACAATTGAGGCGGATTTACGACTCGGCATTGGTAATTACACCCACCATAAATTTTATAGCCGAGGTATACTCAGGGCAGCCGTATCACCATGTGGCTTCTGCTGTTATGTATTGCGCGATAGAGAGAGGGGGAGAAATGAATAAGAAAAAAAAGATTGAGCTTTGTAATCTTGCATTAATAATTTAGCCCATAGTTGGATGTGAGTGTCCTCTCGTTACGCTGAGAAGTTCTTAACTTCCCATTTAAATTTCTCAAACAGCTAAACATTTATATCCAATAAATCTTTCTACCCATATCTCAGTTGAGGCCATTCTTGTTTACCCCTCCTTTCCTCCCTTCTCTGTCTCCCTTTCTCTCCACTTCTCCTTTTTCCAGTGAACTCGAGTTACAATGGGACGGAGACCAAGCGGTCTAGGACAGCATACACCCGGCAGCAGGTCTTAGAATTGGAGAAGGAATTCCACTATAACCGATATTTAACTCGGCGGAGGCGCATCGAGATCGCCCATACCCTGGTTCTCTCCGAGCGACAGATTAAAATCTGGTTTCAAAACCGCAGGATGAAATGGAAAAAAGATCACAGGCTCCCGAACACCAAAGTGAGATCTTCTTCCTCCTCCTCCGGGTCCAACACAAGTTCTGCAGCCGGCGCTGTTGCCGCTGCCTCGGCCACTAATACTGGGGCCCCCGATGAACTCACCGGAGCACAGCATGGCGAGGATATTACCAGGTTATAAACCACATCAAGATTGGGGATAGAAAAAGAACTGGTTATTTATAGAACAATTATATATTTTGTTTTCGTAGCTATCTCGTGCGGTTTCCTTTAAGTCCAAAGTTATATAAAATGCATGTTATATAGCATGGATTACTGCGAATACCGATGAATTATTTTTACGTGACACAGGGTTTAATTTATTTGAAGCAGAATTAAAATGATGTTTTTTATGAAAAAAATGTTTTGAATGAAGGAGAAAAAATGTAGAAAAATGTACATTTTATCAAAATGTTATTGTGGGCCATTCTTTTGCCCTGCTGCCCAAGGTGAAATGCACAATCTATTTATTTCAAACAACACTGGAAGGAAATCATTATTATAATAGTTATTTTTGGTAAAAAAAAAAAAAGCTGGAACACACCATTGATCTTGAACTTGTATGTTTAGGATAATAACAGTGTGTGAAAATACCTCGTGTACTTCATAAACAGGATTTTGATTTACAATTTAGTTTTGTGGTGTTGATGTTGTGTTAGACCGTTTAAAGCAGATTATTGTGAAATGCAATAAGAGTTTAGTGTACTTGTGATAATCATATTGGTCAATAAAACAGTGAGTGTCTACTAGTTTTATATACGTTTGGTCGAACTTCATTGTAGGCCAGCTGAGGTCCACTATTGTCTTGGCTATGGAGTGATTGCCTTAGAATTGTACAATTCCATTGTCTGACTATTTGAACATTTCAGGAGGGAAACTAGAATCACTGTGTCTGCAGCCTGTGTTTATGAATTTGCAGATCATTCTTGCGTCTTTAACTTACCAATGTGTTTAGACATTTGCCCGGAAAAACAGGTAGGCCTGTGTGTGTTTACTCTCACTCATAATGGGCTGAAATTATTTCTAAAAACTGCAAACTGCAAATGGAATAGTTTGTGTTGTACATACGTACAACCTCATTAGTCTGAAGGGCATTTAATTGATCATACAGGCAAAGTCACTGAGGCCCTCCAATAGATTGCACTGCCTGTGCCAGTGCCACGAATGAAGCTCTGCTTCCTTCACATTACTGACTTGAAAATAAAGCTGCATGCGAATACTTTAGAAGACCTTTTACAAATGTGTTAGAAATTAAATTATACATTGTTGTCAAAATATTCGTATCTCTTTTGTAACCTAGTTGCCCTGCTTTTCTGGTCCATTGCGCCATGCGACTGAGTTTTCAAATGTGAAAAAATAAAGTCGTGAATTACAGATAGATTCAATATAATGCGTCATGTGGTCTTCGTTAAATATCAGCGATAGTTAAGATGATGATGTAGTAGACTATCCTACTTTGTTATGGAATAGGCCCAGTGTTTCACCAATTACAATGCCACAACTAAGGAGGACAGATGATGTTGATGTCTTGTGTGTTCACCATTTGACTTGTGCTTGTAGATACAATGTGCTGCATTTTACTGTTGTCTCCCAAATGAAGTTTGCATAAAGAGTGTGCAGCAGCTGACGGAAAATCCAAAGCCTACAATTTCAAAAAACGGCGCTAATCCTGTCTCACTACGTCATCGTCACCCTTTCGTTTGGCAAGTGGACAAAAACACTGCAGTGTTTACGACTGTACTACTCCATGCTAATGTTCACTACAGGCTGTAACATTTTGACAAAATACCAGTCAAGCTGCATTTCCGTAATTGACTGATTTTTCTCACACAGATTCATTCATTTGTTTTTGTTTTTTTGCAGAGTTGTTCTAGTTCAGAACGCTTAAGTTAAAACATGACTTAAGCCCAAAGACGCGAAAGAATTTGATAGATTATTGAAATTGTGACATGAATGGACTTTATAAAATGCCTTGCTTAGTGGGGGGCAAAAGAGCACAAAGGGGAGAGGTATTCTCTATCATCAATCTTGCACTACAGAGTATTGTGCTAAATCCTGGAATATAATTTTGAGTAAAATGTGATCTTATCAAATATTATGTACCAGGCTATATCCTACAGTTATTCCAAAATTTGAGAGTTTAAATTAAGTTTTAATTCAACCACTTGGACGAAAGCGGTTCAATTTTGCTTTTAGATGTGGCTTTGGAAAGGCACTAGAATGGTGATGAGACGGCGCTGAAAAATGAATCCAGAAGCCTTTATGTTGGTGGACAGATTAGAGAAATTAATGTGCACGCCACAGTCGCAGCATCCCTCCAATCTCTTTCTAGGCCCTGTCGCCTCCATGTCGCGAAGCTGAAAAGGTACTTTATTGAAGTTTGGGGCGAAGTGGGAGAAGGCCGAGTTCACTTCGAGGACACGTTTTCTGTCCCATTAGGCTCGTTTCAGACTGGATGGCCGACCTTTCCAACCTTGTGACCTGACTGGCTCTCTATGCGTGTACCTTCTGTGTGCGCCCTCGCGGGTCCCCCTTGGCCTCGGCTTTCTTTGTGGATTTTTCTGCGATGTGCCTATAGAGAGGCCTGTGGAAGGGCATCTCTGACTGTGTCGCTCCCTTTGTTACTCTCCGTATAGTGACCCGGGAGAGTGGTGAACTGTCGGACTGTCCCCCTCTGAACCTTGTAGGACATCCTACAAATTTGCAGGACTTCCAAATGGACGCCTTCTTTGGTATACCTTTAGCAAATTGAGTACTATCTAAAATAGTGTCGTAAAGGAAATAGTAAGATTTGTGTTTACCTTTTGCCAGAGCTGATGTATTGACAAAATAAGCATATAGGGTTGAATTACTCTGAGTGTCTTTGGTTTTGATTCTGACACAATATTACAAAGGCTTCTGTGTTTACCTTATCAAAACGATGTAACTTAGGTGCAGTTGAAGCTATAATTTCACTAAAATCTCAGCCATCAAAATTGCAGGGGCCACTTCCATTGCCTGGAGTTCCATAAATAGGAGTTAGTCAAATAGTATCACTGGGTCACATGACTTCGGCATGACTTAAGAGGAAAACTGGTTTCAGGTCAGCACTTCCCACTTCCATTCGAAAGTAGAGTAGGCTACCAATTACAGTTTTTGGACGGGATCCTTGATCATCTATAGACACACATGCAAACTTTCCTGTGAGTGTCCATGCCTCCATTAAACTTGATTTCTGGCTACAGTGTAAACTATCCTGTTATGACGCGGAGTGTGACTATATAGCTCTCAAATGAATTCTTGTTCTGTCCCACAAAAAGCTGCATAAAAACTAAAATAATGATGATAATAATAAAAACAAACAAAATGAGAGCCATTGCAAATCTGAGCAATGTTGCCAAACTATTGATATGGGTCTACTAAATATGCTTCATTGTTTACTGTTTATTTTATTTACTCACTCTTCTTGGTGCAAGAAGCCATATATTTTATTATGATATACTTGTTTTGCACGGCACACTAAGCATCACATTTTCTTCTTTAAGAATGGCCCGAAGGAGACCAATATGACATCCAGGAATTGGTTTCCTTCGTGGTTTCTTGTATGTCACCAAATCTGCAGCCCGTTCGATGTGGCACTGTTTATATAGATGTATGTGGATGCTGTTAAACTAGGCCCTTTGTTGGCAATGACATATAGACAAGTAATCACACTGCCTGTCATTTGTGTGTGATAATTCAGCCACCTCCTGCTATAGCTTAGGCTACAGGTAACCCAAATTACATTTTGAACAATAACGGGATGTTTCATTTTGAGAAAAATAAGGAAAATAATCGATTTTAAGTGACTTGCAATCGAAGATTTGTGTAATGCAGAAATAGACACCATGCATGATTTGCAGACCTTTTCCATATTGACTTAGCTTTCAAAGAGTTTAATTGATAGGGCCATATTAGTCCTCGTTTGATTTATTATGGAAATAAACTAGGTCTGATTTAAAATTATTATAAAACAAGTTTAAAAAAAGCTCATGCCGGTCGTCAGTCGTAAATCAGTCTTGCCACTCGCGTTTTGTTATTAAACCTCCGACTAATACGCACAGACTTCTACTCTGCGCAATGGAAACTTTCTCAATGTTTACACAGACATATGCCATCATGATGTTTGGGTATAGACATAGCACTCAGCGTGTACTTTACAAGTTTACTTTTCTGTAATCACTCTCTAGGCAAGCAAATAACCCTAAAATCTATTCACTTCAAAGGCATACAGCCTTACCTGTCAGAGTATCGAAAGCATCAATGGAAATATTGATGTATTATATTCCTTGACAACCAGCAGCAGGTTTGGCCTGTTTTACCGATTGATTGGCCTTCCTTAATACCGATAGATTATGAGAAAACAGCCTATCTTTTGATTCTTATATTCTTCTGCCTAATTTGTCTAACCCATTACTTTCAGCTAAAGCCGAAGCCAATAACTTTCACAAATGGCACGTATTCCTAATATTACCACCTTGCAGAAAAATTGTCTGTTTTATTTGTTTGAAGTTCAGTGTTTACACTGAACACACTAACACACTAACTCAGCCTAATACAGGATGCTGCATCGGTTCCCTTTTTTGATTTGGGATTGTTGAATCTCAGATGATTTTCAGCTCACTTCACTCCTGCAGGCTAGCTTTGATTTATGAGCGCCTCAGGCAAGGAATCTCTCTTGGAAGATATAAAAACTTTACACAAACACCCATCAGATTGTTTGAACAAGACCAAATACGAAACGAAAATGATCAGCTATTCTGACGGTGGTATAGTTTATTACCTGGCATATTGTCTATATTGGTAAAGTAAAATATTTCCCCCCTCGTCTCAGGTGAGTGTCTTTTCCAACCACTTTGGTTGGCAGTGAAAGGTCCGAGACGAGAGTATTGTTATGGTGCAGTCTGTTTAAACGGCAGCCATGGCAGCTGCATAAAGGCTGAGGGTTGAAACAGGGGTCACACTGCTATTTTCCAGGGACAGAAAGGCTCTCTCGCTTTGACCAGAGGTGGGTGTGTCATAAATCCGTAAATCTACGCTCCCACCCTAGGGAGCAGATGCACTATGTCTTTGTGTGTGTGTGTGTGTGTGTGTGTGGGAGGGAGAGGGAGAGATAGAGAGAGGGAGAGACAGAGAGGGCAAGAGAGAGAAAGTCTGAGTGCATAGATGAATTTGCATAAAAGTAGATTTTAAAACACCATCAGACATGTTAAGATGATTTACTGTCACGGCTGGCAAGCACTTCAAGGAGGGGACAACAAAGCAGCTTGGATCAACACTTTGATATCCCACTGTAGACTCTTATATCACATCAAAAAGGAGATTATGGGTTAGACAAACTTGCCTGTAATACGTTATGTCACTATAACGCGTCGATGAGACATATTTCATTGGCCTATTTGCTGCATCTTGGAGGACCTTAGAAATTAGACTCATTTTCCTTCGTTCAAAGTGTCATTAGTGGCCAAGACTGGGTTGAGTTATGAACTTTAATGATTATATTATTTCCCCGTCGTTCACTTTTCATTAGCAAAGGTGATCTGAAGATGGGCTTGTAAGACCATTTTCATTCCACAATTAGGTAGCGGTTAAGTGAAAACGTGATTCCGCATTTGATTTGTTCTCCAAAATGATTCTCCAGTGTATTTGCTTCACCACCAGTTGCATGCCCAGTGAACACGTCTGTAGTGATGTTGATCGGCAGTGGGCCCATTCACATTCTGTGGGTATTGAAGACAGATGTTTGATGTTCATCATCTTTGGAGTTGTATCTGCGCTATCAAGTTGTCCACCATTATAACATTTGCAACAGAAGATGGTGGTTTGAAATTTGCTGTCTATATATTTTATATAGAGAATATATAAGGAAGTATGTGTGCAAACAATTTCAATCACCCCCTTTTGATAGGAGGAAATTCTAATACACAACACACATATACAATATTTTATACATCAGCACGTCTTCATTTCTACTGAATGTCATAGGAGTTGCACAGCAAAATCGGCAGTGTTAGTTTAAAGCAACACATGCCAGTGTTTAGTTTAGCCTATATAGGTCCAGTCAACACTTGTTAACACTGTAAAATTATCTGTGTGTAAAGATGCAGCTGCCCCTGAATTTACAGACTCTCTTAACATCTTGAAACCAAACGTGGAGAACTAAAAGCTTTACACCGGGAGATGACAATGTATTGGCCAAAAGCTAGGATTTATGTTTTATGTCTCCCCGCAGGCAGGCCACGATTTACAGTGGGTAACGGTACAGCAGGCCCAAATTAATAACATGTCAACATGTAGGACGTGTAGGATAGTCTGTGTTAATGCACACGGTTATGCAAAAGTCAAAACGTGTTTGAGAAATTGACAATGTGTGTCTTTTCCTTACTTATGAAGTGCAGTCTGCAAACTCCAGTCCTTTCATTTCACTCTGCATTGTTTACAGCAATATAGGGCACCGGGCCCATAAATCTTCTCCTTGCTCTGCCAAGACAGCGCCATTTGTATGCACCGTTTTAACCGACAGCATCCTCTGCCCATTAACGTCTTCTCCCCAGCTCTCTCAGTCTCCTCTTATCTGCCCAGCTTTGTCCCTGGAAATACATTAACTGATCCATGCATTCGTTGAGCCCTGAAAACTAATGTAGGCGTTTTAAAAAGGGTTAAGGAATGTCTAATTTCCCATTACAAAGGTGGCACAAGCAACAACGAAAAAAGAGAAAAAAAACTTGTTGAAACAGTGGTGTTGCATTTCATAGATTCTCTAGTCTGTAGTCGCAGATATTTCCAAAAGTTGTCCTTTTACTGGTTATTGGTATGAAAAATAAAAGTTTATCGACGATTTCTTTGGTTGTTTGTGTCAGCAACCGAGAGAGCGCAGAAGGTAAGGAGGAATTGTAAAAGGGTTGACACCCAGAGCGACCGGCGCGCTTTTGTGTGAGAGAGAGAAAAATGATTTATTGCCACTGAGGCGGTTCAAACAGAGTTCACGGAGAATTGTGGTGGAGGCGCGGAGGAGCTAAATTATGGTCTTGCTGAGCTAGTATATCATAGATTCTATCTCCAATTCAGAGAGTGTGTTCAAGGGTTTGAGCTAAGAAAAACAAGACGAATTTAATTACTTTCTCCAATTTCATTCAACTTTTTAAAGTTGTGCCTATTTCACCTCTGTATTTGAATAATAATAATAATAATAATAATAATAATAATAATAGTAATAATAACGTATGAGTAGCAGTAGTAGTAGTAGTGTAATATTAGGAAACGAGTTTTTGGTTTAGAGCTAGATGCAATCAGATGCCATTATGTCTCCATCTAGATCAATCTCTAACAGCCTATATTCACAATTCACTACTGGGATTGATTAAAGGGCTTAGTACTGAGTGCCATTTTACTAATGACCTGTACGTCTTTGCAGAATATTGAGTTTGTGAGTAAAACCAGGTCTCCAAACTACACTTGTTGTGTTAAAATTCAGTTTTAAAAAAATAGTATTAATAATAATATTAACGATAACAAGCACCGTCCACAATCAAGCCCTCTTAACGTTGCTCTCGGCCACGAAAGACATAAAGCCATATCCTTTGACTGGAGTTGTTCCAAACGAAATAATTTCAAGTTAATGAAAATGGTCTATGCTCTGATTCTACCATGGAGGTTCAGGTAAAACCTCTGGTGGCAGGGGTGAAACAGAACGGGGGAAAGGCTCCTCGTCCCAGCTATGCAACCCTGAGTGCATTATCCATCACTGCTGAGAGACATCTAAAGAGGGCTTCTCTCGACAGCTTTGTTGCAGTGAAACACCAGAAGGAACTTATATCTAAAGCCTAGTTCAACTAAGATTGATAATGGCAGAGGACTTAACATTAGTCCGCAGAATCCACTCATTCAAGGAGATCCTTTGGCTGCACCATTTTAAATACATTTAGTCTACACTTGGCGGCAGCTTCACCGTTTTAGTTATTAATCCAGTTTACATATAGCTTTACATTGTTGTAATTAAGTAACCACATTTTATGAGTTTTTAAGTCTCATAATTCCGTAAGTCAGACGTGGCCTGCTGTAGCTTTTGGCCCACAGAGTTTAGCAGAAAATATTTATCCTGAGGTTTTGAAATGGCGTTGCAAAATTCATATTTTATTTAACTATATTGTACCATAATACATAGCTACTTTTACAGGTTCCCATGGTCTAGCCTGTGTCTTACATTGCGTTGTAACTGTAAAGTGGCGCATAAGGGGTTTACTGAATATTTCTCTGTCTCTTTGTCCATTCAGCTATATAGAGAACGAGAGGTATACTATCAAGAATCTCCCTAGTCTTGGGATATTGCCCCACAGAGCCGCAGAGAGACATTTGATACTGTAACGTGATGACCTGATTAATGCAAATATATTGTATACTCCTATAGAAAAAAACTCTAGTGATTGCCCCCTTTGTCTTTGTGTGGCAATGACTGTCAAGCCTTTGTTTGACCACTCCCAGTGAATCCTATTAAGTCGAAAGCTACACTTCGAGTACGACAGCTATAAGCATGCTATTATTTAAAGGCAAATCCACAGATTAAAATGGCCGGGTGAATTAGCTGCAAACTAAGTTACCCAAAATAATTGGATGAGTTTTTTGCAAGCAAAAAGCAGCCATAGACCAGAATGTAAATAGATAGACTAGCTAATAGCATGGAAATCAGTTAAAATCGAGCACAATAAATATGATTATTTATCAGTATGTTTAATAGTGTGAAAACATCCAGCAACACAATTTATTCTGGTATTTTACGTCTAAAAAACTTAATGAACTGTGATCGATAGCAGGTATGCTGCTATCCACTTAGGCTCGAGCATAATCTTCCATTTCACAGACATAATATAGGACTCCTCGCGTTGCATTTCATGTAACCTACCACAAAAGTTCAGGATGTGCAGTTGCGAGCGCCGGTTTCTTCTAATAAAAAGCGTCCTGCCAAAAGATTTACAGTTACAAGAAATAAACACTCAGTTTGTAATGAGACGTTCGGCACCACACATGAACTCTCTCTTTCCCCCCTCTGCCATTTTCTCTCCCCATATAAACACATCTCTATCTTTCTCTCACACTCTTTAGAAAATGGCATATTGATTAGACAGTTGTTGCCCTCTATTCATATTCCATTATGTTTTTGATCCCTAGGTAAAGAAACGCAGGTTGCTCATAGAAATGCTGTCTGAAGAAATATCGCAGAAGCTTCTTCGGGCTCTCCAAGTTGCCAGCGGACTACTTTGCAACTCCAGAGCTCGGTCATTGGAGGATGGCCACACGTGACTATGGCACCCTTCTGGTAAATATTATTCAAATGTTCCACATGCTTATTCCAAGTGCTCTTCCCTGTATGCATTTATACTTTCAGGTTAATTATGATCGGATATTAGACAGAGAAAAGTGCCAGGTTTTACTATTGCTGAGGGATTCCTTGTTTTATTTGAGACAAATTTGATGAGCTGGGTGCATGGACCCCCAGCAGTCCCTCTCGTTGCAGCTGCATGGCAACAGTTTTGCTATGAGCCCTGGACAAGTGCCAGAACTAAGCTCGGGATACAATGGAGGAGGAGGAGGAGGCCAAGAAGCAGAACTTAATCAGCAAAACATGACCTCCTCTGCACATGTCAGTTCCAGGTTGAACCCAGAGGAACAGTTTGGGTGCCCACTGGACCCTCTGGTTCACCACCATGGCAAGGGCAAGCTGGACACCAAGAGCAGGAGCTGCAGTCCATTCACCATCTGTCGCTCAGGAGTAATTTTCCCCTGGATGAATCTACGAACAACTGACTCAAATGAATCAGGTAATTCTGATTTTCCTCTGCTGTAGTAATTATAATTTTCTTATTTAAGGTATATAACCTAAACATTTATATCTGACCAACTTCAAGTATGTGTAGTGATTATATAAAATTCTAATGATTTTTCCAAATAAAATGTTGCTATCAAGCTTAAGAAATATGACAATAATATATAAAGAGATATAGTGAGACTAAATACACATCCTCTAACCACAAGCCCCGGCCACAAAGTATTTTAAATTAGATAACAAACTTAATAAACGGAACAAGCTAAGCTCTAAATGTCAGAATTGTATAAACTACCACCTGTACAGAATACTGTTTATCATATAAATTAGCACCAATCATTAGATGTTGTGGCTCTCGCTCCCCTATAGGTGTGAATATGTATATAGATGAATGTTACAGGATAAACCAAATATCAATTTCATGTTTATTGTTGTGTATTTTCTCAGTCCAGACCCAGGGATGCTCATGACAGAGAAGTTGCAGCAACAAAAATTCCTTTCAAATTGCCCTTTTGCAATTATAGTGTCTGACATTCTAGGTCACTTTAATGGTGATTGATTATTTTTCACTGAGGACCATAAATAAACATCACTATCTCACCTATACAAGTCAAAATCAGCATGTAACAAGGTAGCTACAGTCACACAGTGTAGCGGAGTGTTGAGGAGCATAGTTGTCTCTCTAAGTGAATATAGGCCTTATTTAATATCCATTAACCCCGGTGTGCTATATTGTTATCAACAGGGCCCTGGTATTGCTCATATACATGTCAAATGGAATCTCTAATGGTGGTTATTTTCAGTGGTGGTCCCAAGGTACCTTTTAAGTGACTGAGATGGGGATTTGACAGGTCCGCTTCCGTGTGTAGCTGTGATTAATGTGGCCTGTCAGACAGCGGTAGTGGCGTCAGATGTTTCCCCCAGACTGTTTCTTCTGGAGGTAACTTTCCCTTAACACATGACACAATAGACAGCCAGTCTTGTACAGTGTCTCAAGCATGACTGAATACACAGGAAGGGCTTAGGGCCCTACTTTGTCTCAGGTTGATTGGTTGAGGATTAACATGGGTCTTACTGGTATTTGATCTTACTTGAAGTCCTTCTGAGGAGGTTCTACCTTTTATGATAGACTTGTTAGTTAACATGACACTTCCTTTTTGTGTCCTTGTCTCTTTATGTGCTTCCTGCCGCATCAGTCAACAGTGGTGTGGAGGCTGGTCTCCTGGGCAGCGGCAGAGGCAGACACAGTGTCAGGAGGGAGAGAACAGCCTTCACCAATAGCCAGCTGCTGGAGCTAGAGAAGGAGTTCCACTTCAGCCCCTACCTGTGTCGGCCTCGGAGGCTTGAGATGGCTGCAGGGCTGCAGCTCACCGACCGCCAGGTCAAGATCTGGTTCCAGAACCGCAGAATGAGATTCAAGAAGGAGCACAAGTATAGAAGGGTGGCTAGGCCATCCCACTGGGCCCCATTCAGCCCCTCCCCCAGTCTGAGCTCATGTGCAGGCCACCTGAGGTTCCCAGGTGCATGCGTTGTCAGAACATCCTCCTCCTCCCCAGATCTGCACTTTATGGATTATGGTCATATGTCTTCCCCCTTTGGTTCTCACAGTGAGGCCAACAGAGGCCAATATATTCGTGTTAACCCTGTGGACCTGCCCCTTCTGAACTGTATACCTCCATCTGTTGCAGATGGTCCACAGTCCTCCTGTACTGGCATAGATAATAGTGATCACCACACTGGTATTTCAAAACTGGCCCTAGTGCCCGATAATGCCCATCCCTCCTCTGCTCATCAAAATCTCATTGATACATCTACTCTTACTTACTTATGAAAGATTGATAGACGTCTGATTAGCATCCCTGGATTGAAATTCCCTTAACATGTCCTTTTGCTATTCATTGAACATTTTAATTAGATTATGTGAATTTATCTTATTACCCACAGAAATGTAATGCTTCTTAGTCACAGGGACTGAAGACTGAGTCTTACAGTACTTGCAGCTTATGCACAAGACATTTCAAGGACAGATATTTTTTGCTGTAATTTTGTGATTGTTACATTTGTATTGCTGTGCATGTTTAATGCATGTTTGAATCATACTATGAGTCAGTTTTGTATTTCCTCTATTGTCAGATAATACATACGTGGTTGTCATATATGTCATATTAGGCCTCCTTTTCATATGCTGTGATTATGTGCTATAAATAGCTGGTCATTTGTGTAATATGTTTTAACTGTGAAATGCACAGAAGACTGTTCATATCGAATGATGTTATATTTTTATTACAGCCATTAAAGGAAACAATAAGTCTTTGATACCGTTCTTGATTAATTGCGATATAGACATGCATGCATACATATACATGCTTAATAAATGCATTTGGGAAAACTGCAGCCCTTGCGCAATGTTTACCCTATTCATTGCTTATTAGAATTACATTTTTTCCAGTGGTAGTTTATGATTAAAGAGTCCTGGATTACATCCAAAAAGAAAAAAATGAGAAAGATTCTGTAATCAAATTAAGGCATGCTTTAGATTCATTGAAAACTCTACAATATTGTGCATTCAAGTTGCACAGTCTTTCCATATAATCCTCTCCCTTGCTCCTGCCTCCAAGTTCCCCACCATTAATCACTGAGACAAGGCAGTCTTTCCAACACTTCAACCACAAGCTCTGAACCCACTGGGCACCATGACAAGATCTCTTGCCTCCTCCTTCCCAACCCTTGCCTTTTCAATAGCCAAATTGTAATGCTGCAAGTTGGGGCTGGCCTCCCTCTCAGGGGGCATGTTAGTTACACCGCTTAGAAGCCCTTCCAGCAGCCCATAGGCCACAGCACACCAATGGGGTTCAATCACTAATGACAAAATATTATTTTAAAGAACAATGAGGAGACTGTTTTGTAAACAGCATTGATTGTGCTATTATGACATGTACATTCTTAACAGTAAACCCTATATACGTCATGGAAAAGTTATTTTCCTCTCGCTGTTTTTGATTTCAAGATTTCTACCCTCATAGCTCTAAATTGTGCACATGGCACAATATGCATTTATTTGACAGAAGTGGGTCACAAGTTCTCTAGCGTCTCAACAGTTGTAGACGTCAAAGACAGACAGTAACTTTCATAACCATGATGAAGCACCTGAACCTTCACATACACTTGATAATGTCAATATTCTAAACAAAACCCTGCGCAATTTTGGACGTGTTGACAGTTTTATATCAGTGGCCTTACTGTAAATGAGCTGTCATAAAAGACCACTGACAGCTTTAAAATGGAGGAGGTGATGAGGACGCTGAACCCCTACTGGCGCTGGATAGAATGATTTCCTGCACCTAATTTATTACCCAATCAGTCTCTGGATCAACTATCATGTAGTTACTATTTAACACCATTTGAAACAAGGTCTTTATAGGTACCAGTTGGACTGTATACCTATAGGTCCCCTGATATTTTGATTTAAAAAAGTAAGGTCTAAACCACATTTGCATCAAAGAGGTGGTGTCAACATTTTGGACAGTGTGGGAGTAATTTAGCACCAAGAGAGAGAGAGGTTAAACAAGTGTACATTTCACACAAGACATTCTACACACAGATACATTCTCGTTTGGATATGTACACTTACAGAGAGAGAGACAGAGAGAGAGAGAAAGAGGAGGGGGGATCCTGAAGAAGAAGCAGACAGTGTTGGATTCCTAAGATTCTTGCATATGCTGGGTGATTTATGGTGTTAGTGGTGCCTGCGATGAGAGAAGGCTGAATAGGACCCTTACTTCTGGTTGCTCTCCACATTCTCCTTCCAGACACTAAAAGCCAGGAGAATCCACACTGGAGTGCAGTAATTCTCTGGATGGGGTCAAGAGGGATCCCCAAGGGTCAATAAAAGCCCCCCAAGGGCCCCACTGCAAGGGGAATAGTCTACTTTCATTTCAACATTAAGTTAGCGAGTTGTTCTCACACTCAGTAGCTAAACTATGGCAACAAACATTTCTATTTTTTCAGATTTGGGACATTGATCAGACTTTAAGAGGGTCTTTGACGTGCTAAATAATTCCCGTCGTGGAGCGATGAAAACAGCTTTGGTTACGGTCTACGATCAATTTCAAATTTTTGTGTTATGTCTTTACAGTGGCTGTCCCATTTGCAGCCGGTGTGAAACTGATTTTAGGGTTACAGTTAAGAAAACACTTGATATATTCTTCATGCAGCAAGACTATTCCTCTTCAGTGAATGTAATGCCTAAAGCTTGTCATATTACCACCATAGTAAGCTCCTAATGGCTATTGGATTCTTATGTTATAAAGTGGTAATCTCATTCATTTTATGGGGCTGAAGAAATGAAGAGTTTCATTCCAAAATGAAATATTGACCATTTCAAGAGACAAAAAATGATGACCACTCTTACAAAATGATTGCTGGGATGAAACTAATATTATGGGTTACTATCAATATTATGAGTCATCTTAAGATATTTGAATCAGAATTTTTAATTTTGAGGTCAAAATTGTTGGTATATTTTATATATTAAGTGATAAATTTCATGCAGCAAATTTTTCCTAATTGCATATATAATGTTTTGGAAGTAAACCACCATACAGAAGTGACTGTTACGTACTTGATGTCCAATGATGAACAAAATACTGAACTTTTATTTTTGGCCTTTAGAAGATTTTCTTCGTTTTAGGACCTATTAACCTTCTCAGCCTTGCCTCTTTTCTCCTCAGCAGTAACTCTGCTGCCCACCAGTCTCTCCAGGAGCTTGTTGCTCAAGATGATTGTTAAGTATCAATTTCCTGTGTCACCTTTATGGGTTTTATTTATTTGTCTGCTCCTTCATGTGGAACGGAGCCTGAGCATCACTCAGGTAGATGGATTATAACTCAACTGCTACGACTCATCAATCTTGGAAATTTGACTTCCTGAATCTCATACAACTGTTACTGTCATATTACAGCACAGCATTATCAAGATCAATGACATTTTAAATGCTTTCCAGTTAAGGATGATCGGTGACAATAAAAAGGTAAGTTGGTGATGAAACTGTCTCAGCTGCGGTGAGCGCCACTGTGCACAGTCAGAGAGTCACCTACTGAAGCCCACTTCTCCCTCTGAAAACCACCGGTGAAATGAATGAAGTTGTAATAACAACAGTCACCCTGGTAAATGTCACATGTTGATCATTATTGATCACTCAAGAATAATTGAACCCCCAATGGCTTTATCACACAGCATGTAATCAATGCACACTATCAATTTGGTTATTCTTGCATAAAAGCCATATGGAAATATCTTACAGACCACTGAGTAAACATAATGACATCAGTGACGTCAAACCTTTGGAAATACATCAGCATACTGATGTTGGGATATTGGAAATATCAAACATCATATGCATTATCCAAACTTCCAAGCTTCCAACTTTTATCCTCTTTTGACCGAATACTTGATCCTTACTGGACCCCAATCCCTAAACCTGAAGGGTTCATTTATGTGACATGTGTTTTCTAAAATTGGATTGACAGATAGTGTATTAATGCAGTGGGTTTTTCCTATTAACCATAATAAGCACATGCAGTAGACTACTGATCTAGGTTGTGAACATGCAGTGGTTAAATAATTAAAAATGCTCCTTCCCTTTCCCTGCAGTGAAAACAACGCTGTATGAGGGAGAATATTATAGTGTGTGCTTCAATGATGAACATTTCCTCCTGTTTCATGTTTAACCCTGCTCATTTCCCACAGTAAGAACACCGGAAACACACAAGTGTGCACAGCAGCTTGGGGGGAAGATGACTGATGGCTTGTTGTCATGATATTTGGGATTCTGCCGACTCGAAGCCTCTTGGCTCACAGAACCTGTGAAGCGCTGCAATACATACTACAGGCTATTGTTGAAAGCCTTAGTATTATCAAGGTATTGCTTCATTGTCATATTGTTGAGGCTGTGCAGTATGCACTTATCTGTAATGTCCCTGGCCATTTACACAGTGGTGGCATTGGATGTATGATTATCATTCATATACTGTGGCAGATTTCATAGTATTCAACAATGATGATGCAAGGATGATCATATGAATTTCACACAATGAGAGAATAGATTTTTTTTTCCAAATTGTACTCCATTGATTCTGTGTGGGCTGGATAAACATCTAAGCTAAACCTTACTTCTGACATCACTATTTTTCAGAAATGTCAATATTTGAAATAAACTGACATGCTCTATCAATCATATGGATAGCCATCTTTCAAATGGTCAATGTGCCATACTTGAATATCTGTGTCTGCTTGTGTGTCTGTCTTTGCCTTGTCCCTGACTCTTCCTCTCTCTCTCTCTCTCTCTCTTCGCCCCTCTGTCATATTACACCTTTATGATGATACCACCTTGATGAACATGGCATATACGGCAGTTACCTTCCTGTCCTGTATGTTGCCCAGGCACTGCAGTAACGGCAATGACCTCTCTGGTTGGTGGTGACAGTCATCTGTCAGCACTGGTTAATTCCCAGTCCTCTGAGGGTCAAGAGCAGACAAATAATAGGCCTGGCAGTGTTGGAGGGTTAGACAAGGGTCTGGTGTCAGCAGCAGCCATAGCATCATTACAAGCCACTGTCAGCAGGGTGAGGGGTCAATACAAACCGAGGAGGTAATCCTAGCACAGCCACGGTGATCCCAGGGCCTCGGTTTCCTATTGACACACATCAGAGCATGGAGGAAAACAAATTAGCATCAGTCAATATTCTCCCACTCGTCCTGACACAGCCACCCAAGTGCTGCCATGTTTACCTTACCTCCAGTCATAACAATAGAGACAATGGGCTTGTTGGGAAGATCATGATGGAAAATGCCTGCACTGAGTTTAGGGTTATCAGCTCTGACAGACCAGTGTTCACTCATCCAGAGACCATCAATGGAATAGGAATATATTTCTGGCCAGTGTGTAAATAGCAATTGGAATTTGGTTGGAGGGAAATATAATTCACAGAGAGTATTCCCTTTCTTATTTCTGAATCTCCTCAGCCAGTCCCTGCCAAATTTGTCGGTTTAGGGGATACAAGCTGTCCAGTCAGACAGGAGCCAGCTCAAGATCACTTGTTTTGGGTGCTAAATGTGATAATATAACTTCTGTTGCGAAAAGGTGCCGGGCAGTGATGTGGAAAACACTTCGAATGTGCTAATCAAACATATGGCACTTCTAGAAACAAACACTGATCGGTGTCCTTGTCCTACAAGATAAAAAGGTTACTTGATTTTAAATGTAATTTGAATGCGTCCGATGGCTGCAATAGGCTGGAGCTGCTGCACTTTAAAAAAAAATCGTTTGCATACGGAGAGGAGAGATTGCTCACACCTGTTTTTTCTCCTCTTTTTCGCCTCTCTGCAACCCCTCTTCACCCCCTCCCTCCGCTGAAAGCCATTACAGAAATACAATTTCTAATACCTCCGCACAGGTCTTCGATCGACTGCAAACAAATTTATATTCAGGCGGTAAACAGAAAGCTGCAGAGATTTATTTATTGAGTGTGGAGGAGAGAAACAAGCTAGCGTGTGAACCCTGAGTAACCTCCGAGCTGACATGAAGATGGATAAGTGTACCATGCAAATGCATGGAGGGAAGGGATATATTGCACTCAGTCATTCAGCACATCGCTGCCTGTAGAATCCCATTAACTCCCACAGCTGGGACCATATTTCTGTGTGGTAAGAATGCAGTTAGAAGTTGTTCATTAAAGTGAATTGTTTTGTAATTACTGGAGACTTAAAAGAGATACGAAATATTGTTAAAATGATGATTGCAGAAACAACTACTTGTTTTAGGTCTATGTTGTTTTCATTAAATGTTATGACTATATGTAATTTATGTAGCATTTTTCGAAATTATCTGAGACGAAATATAATAACAATAGAAAGACAACAACAACAATAATAATAATAATAATAATAACAATAATAATAATAATAATAATAATGACCCTGCCTTTCTTTTTAGCATTTGTTTTGCATAGATCATCTGATATGACTTTAAAATATTAATTTAAATATGAAAAATGATGAATAGATTGATCCATGCATAATAAATAAAATGAAAAAAAGATATATAATAATGATGAAGTTCTATAACATCACTGCCTACTTCACTGTCTTGATGTCACGACTTAACAATAAAATAAACTAATTAATATAATTGTATGCTGTTTGTTTGCTATTTTACCGTTGTTGGATTCCGTGGAAAACAGCTTTAAAGCAGCAATGCCCCTAACCCTAACCCTTTACAATAAATACATTGATTCCCGTTGATTCACGGTCAATTCGGTGCAAAACAATCAACAGCGGTGTTTAGATCACATTAGCAGATCAATTTATTTGTTCCTTGAAGTTCCCTTTTCTTTTAAATAAATGTGATCATAAGCGCCACACGGTGATGCGTGTATTGGACAAAAAGTAGGTCACAAAACACAAAAAACTTCGGCTTCGGCACCATGACATTTTCCCTTATGTAGGTCTACTGAAAATAAAGTGTTGGGTGTATTCCTTTACATTTGCTGTGATACCAAAACGCAGGCCAGTTGATTTGTTCGTGTTATTTTAAATGACAAATAGTAGTGGGGTAGTTAAATAGTTAATTGTAAGGTAGTAGGCCACACAGTTCTGGACCTGCGAGTGTGTCATTTTCAACACATCTGTGCATCTAGTTTCAGACAACACATCTTATGTTACTTATATCGGAAAGGATGCGTTTTCCCAATGATTCTTAGTTGATGGTGCTAAACCCAAAACACAATCCAGTGTCCAAAATGCAAAAGGACAATAGCCAGATCTCTATTTCGCCAATTTTATCGTCATTTTATCCATGTCATAATGAAGGCCAGTAAGCGGAAATGTTACCACGTGTGTTTGGTATGACTAAAATAAACTGGTGAAATAGAGATCTGTGTATTTTGTATTTAAGACGTGTGTGTGTGTGTGTGTGCTGCCTTTTGCCTTTTGGACACTGGACATCTTATGTTACTTTGGTACACTCCTGCATGTTTTAATGGCAACACGTTGTGTTGTTTGAACATGTGTTGGTAATACTATATTTTAGTAAATGCTTTGTTGAAAAAGCGAGCTGTGTACTGAAAAATGACACATCCTTGTTAAGAGTGTATAGTTTCTTGAAAATTACGCTTTTAGGGTTAAATGTTTATCAAACCTACAAGTTTGTACGGTAAAAGTTCTGCAGATGAAGAAGTAAATTCTCTTTTTTGTAGCCGGATAATAACTGTACAGTTGAAGAGAATATAACTAAGTTTAACTTGGGATGAACATGTCCTCTCTGTCAACAACAACTTCTTGATCTCCGCTCGGAGCCATTTTGTATTTGTTCGAGGCTAATTACAAATCTGCTGCCACTGAACCTCTAAATACCAGCTGTCATGACCTCTGAACCCATTAAGTGTGCCTTTCACATGACCTAAGCCCTTTGCTAAAGACGCCTCAGGTTTTCAAGAAGCCTTCACGAATTTGCATAATCCATTAGCTACATCATTGTAGACCGATATTATGTTAATTTAAGGTTTTCAGTGCAGTCTTTAAAAATAAGATTAATAATATCATAACAGAATCTGACCCAAAATACAGAATAATATTGCCATTAAACTGGAGGATGTAGAGTGGCAATGATCTCCAATGATTTCCAGGGGGAAAACACGTCTGACGTCATCATACCTGGCTGAATAGGTGAGAGGCCTATGAGGGCCCTCAGAGTCTCTATGATGATGGACTCTGTTGTTGCTTACATGATGTTCTTACTACTGCTTGGGGCTATTCTGTGCACTCAGACACCATGAAAATGTCCACCTGAAATTAGTTTACAACTTGCTTGCTTGGCTTGGTTGTCTCCCCTGGTGACAGAGATGTCCAGCTATTGGCCAAGACCAAGAGGGCACGTCATCTCCATCAATCAGGGACTGCGTTTCTCCACTAGGGATGTCCCCATGGTCGTCCAGGCGTCTGACCATGCGTTACTGGATGCATGAGAGGCCGGGCATGAAGTGCAACCCCGTCCAATGATTATGCAGGGGATAGGTGATAATGACTTCCTATCAAGAGTTAACGGCCGAAGGGAAGAGTAGCCCTCTGTTCACGGGCTGCTACCGAGCAAAAGAGGTCATAAACCGGGACCTGGACAGCAGGACTGAACTGAGCACTCGTGAGGAGGGGAACTTACAGAGGGAAGTTGCCTCTGGATTTTCGCAGCATCCCCAGCACTTTACCTTCCTCAATAGCAACGCTGGAACCGAGGCTTTGACTCTGTACACCATTTCGGACAGCCCTCCTCCACCGCCTCAGACTCGAGGCTTCTCAACACCGGCCTGCCCTCACTCGTCCCGTGTCCCCTGGCGGCGCAGGGCGCAGGGGCAGGGCTCTCCGGGACTCGGATACTGCGCGTCAACTAACGACAACTACGAGACACACTCCGATTTTAGGTCACTTACGGATCACATTGAAATCTACTCTCATGATGGGCCCGGGATTCACGTTGCTGTTGTGGAAAGTTCAGCCAACTTGGACTCTAGGTGTGACATAGCTCATGTAAATGAAAGGAGTAAAACTTTTGAGTGGATGAAAGTGAAGAGGAGCCAACACCGGACGGGTAAGTTTTGTCAAGGAAAACCGACCATAGCACCGGAGATAAGTGATAAGTAACTTAGAGAAACGAACCGACTTTTGCATCATTCTTGTATAGGCTAAACTTAGCGAGGTTTCATTCTCAAAAATGTCTCAGTCCTACGAAGAGCATAGTTATGAGAGTTACCTACATAAGACTTGATCGAAGTTTTCTCTACAAGCTAAAAAGCTGACGTGTTTTGTGCGTCACCACGCAGCATTTCCTCCATCATCAACAAACTAAAGTTATTCAGCTTTACAATATCCATCCATACAATTACATTATCCATCCTCAAACACACCGAAACGTTTGATGGGCAACAATAACTGTTAACTCAGCTACATTTGAATATGCATATAAGGACTCGGCTTGCTATTTCCTTAACGGTCCATGTTAATATGAAGCTGTTCGTTTGTTTAACCATTTTGCTCCTCCTCCTGTGATTAAACGAAGTCGAATTTAGACAATATGGGGAGGGAGGGCAAGTACAGTAAAAGGCCTCCTAAGCCTCAGTATATGTTTAAAAAAATGATCAATTATTTACCCTTGCCCTTACGCTAACCAGTAGTCTTTGAATAATGCAACAGACCACTGGCTATCGAGATCCACAGGAAGTTGAGTAAAACTTACTCTTGTAAGCTGGAGTGCTCCCTGAGTATTGATTAGTTGTCTGTTTGTAATGAAAGCCTTGGGTATTGATTTCAGTTTCCAGCACCTTTACATGTGTCCACCTTTTTAACATAATTGCTGTCACAGATCATCATTGGCCTGACTGATGAGACCTGGGCAAGGAGCCTGTAGAAGCATACATATATCCAGGCTTTTAAAAAATACCAATACTAATATGAAAAGCAACCAATCGATCCTCAATTTTCTATGAGTTATATTATATATTGATTCTTTCAGGTGTTCAATAATGTCAATGGACTGTCTCCTCACTGTACATTGATTGGGGTTCCATACATTTTGAATAGAGGAAGATTTACTCAATGGTGCCTATAGTCTTTTTCCCCCACAACCCTTATTGCTGTCTACTGTAAGCATGCTAACCCAAATGCCATGTTCAGTGTCCAGAAAGTGTTGATTGTTAGTGGTAAAAGACTTGAGTTACTTTGTCAGAGAAGCTTTGACCATAAAACCTCAATATCTAGGTTTTGATGATCTACTTGCACATTCAAAAGTCAGGGATTGATGTGTGAAGTGATGTAGCCCTCATACTGCTAGCTGAACATCTATCTGTTGAGAGAAAGGTGAAAGGTGACATCCATGTCTTACAGTCTGCCTTGGAGACATGAACATTACAATATTCATTTGTTGGGCTCCTTATCAGAAATTATAATCATCTGATACAAATTTGTAAGCTTAAGACACACACACACACACACACACACACAAACAAATACATTTCCTTGATGTACTCCTCATATCCTTGTAACATCTTTCTGTGTCTCTCTGAAGGGGATCATCTGGGTAGGAGTAACTCATTAGTGCTACTGTGTAACTTGTGAAAGTGTCATTAGTTAAAGCATGCATTTCTCTGGAGGCTGTATTGGTCTTGGCACAAAACAAAGTGTAGCGTATTCTTCCATGTAGAAAGGCCTCCCCAGACCTGCTGTAACCTGATCTCCTGGCTCAGTGTATATACTCCCAGTGCGTCATTCTTCAATTATGCTTTGACAGCACCTGAATTACTGTGGGCTGGATGCCCAGATGACTGAGGCAATGTGTATCGATCTATCCCTTTTCTTCTTCCCTCTCCTTGGCTTGGAAGGCCCTTCCATTCGCTTTGCTGGCTGGCTATTTTTAAGCGTGTAAGTCATTCCTCAAATATTTAGTTTGATTCTTTTATGCCTTCTGGCCGGCATCAATTCTATTATCTTTGCAGCCATTAATCAGAATGTGCATGTGATTTGCTCTCCTGAGAGCCGAAGTTCTTAATTACGTACTGTTCCTCTGTATTGGTTCTTCATATTCACTGCCCTCTTATTCCTAGGCTAGGTTACCTTGACATTCATTTTCTTAAAACACAGATGTCGACATTTATCCTATAACTGACCTTTCCATCTGCTATGCTTTTCAAAGTGGCTAGAGGCCTGTTAACCTTCCTCTCTGTGAATTGTGGTGGGAGAGATTGCACTACACCTGGCATGCTGACTCCATTATGCAGCAGCAGCACATTTTATCAGACCCAAAGACACACTGACAACTACTCACAATGTCAGCATTGAGAAATCAAGATATAGTTGCAGTTTCTGTCATTCATTGCACATAAGTAGTGTAGATGATACTTTAATGTGTAACCCAGAAACCTCAGAGGAAAAAATGGAGACATTTACCACTAACGCAACATTCAAAAGGGGGGTAAAGGATTAGTAAACTGTTTAACTGTCATTGGCATAGAAAGGCTTACAGGCACATTATTAATGACTCTGATGAATATGGTTAATGGTCTGTAAACACTACAAAGTTATTGAAACATTCTTCGTACTACTTTTCTACATATCTGCTAGACACACCAGCATAATGTTTTTCAATTTGGAGCACTTAGATGATAACAGTTCCCAATCCCACATTTTATCCCACATCTTACAGCAAACATAAAACACACAAAAAAAAATATTTTGCAAGCTGCCTTTATTGCTAAAGTTGATACCTTTGTGAAATTCCCTCTTTGTTACAGAGACAAAAATTGGCTCCAGGTTCAAGACTTTCTGTCATGTCATTTCCTTCAAGAATTAGGCACGTGGCCAATTCTTCACAAACCATTTTCTTGGAAACAATTGTATTTAATGTTCGAATGCTTGTTCAATTGTATTCCCTAATGTCACATAACTGTTTGAATATGTCTTAATTATATTACTTGATATCACATGAATTGCTTAATATCAGATGATTTTATAGGCCTACTAATAGTTTACTATTTCATCTCTAATGCTTTATACAACTAATACCTCAGCTTGTAAATTACATATTGCAACGTTTATTATTTCAGATATTGGCCTATTTTAGACTATAATCTTATTTCCTGGCAATAGGTGTGTACAGTTTTATTCAAAGAGGTTTTATGTTTCTTTTGTGGGTAATCTCATTGATCTTCCTGATGAGTGTTTTCTTGTCCTGTCTTCCCAGCCAGGATGCACATGACCTGTGGGTTGAGTATTGTTGGCTCGGGCCTCGATACTGTCGAAGGTGGTAACAGCATCTGCACGGACCGCCATCCAGTGAACGGGCCCCCGAGGACCAGCTTCACCACCAAGCAGCTGACCGAGCTGGAGAAGGAGTTCCACTTCAACAAGTACCTGACGCGGGCCAGGCGGGTGGAGATCGCCAGCGCCCTGCAGCTCAGCGAGACGCAGGTGAAAGTTTGGTTTCAGAACAGACGCATGAAGCAGAAGAAATTACAGAGAGACGGGCTGGTACCCGATCCGGCCCCCCCGGCGCCGCACTCTCACGCCGACAGTCTGGACACCTGCCCCTCTCCTGGACCGTCCTCTCCAAAACACCTGCCTCTAAACTCTTGAGCTAAACAGGAGCCGACTCACGCATTACGCAGCAAGGTCGCCCAATTTGCAGATGCTTTGATTCCTGTTTGCATTAGTTTCAATTAGGCTTCACCTTTATTTGCTTACAGCGAAGGATGCTTATCGCAGAGAGGCATGCAATGGCAAGTTTCCTCATCCAAGAACGGGTCAGAACAATTTGTCATCCTCCCTGGCTTCAGATTGGTGCGCGCAAGCGACTGATTTGAATATTAAAATCAAGAGTCATTAAATTGCACGCTTATCCACACCATGTAAACGAAGAAACAAAATCCTATAAATTGGCCATAGAAATTTGAAGTGTATTTGTTTATTTATTTTCAATACATTTATTTGAGTAATTGACTTTACTTTCATATGTTTATTTAATATGTTTATTAAAGAGGACACGTGTTTCCAAGTTTGTTCTTTAAACTATCTTAGAGGAATTATTTTGTTTTATTTTCGACCTACATCTCGCAGTAGTTTATTTTATTGAAAGAGAAAGCAAATCAATTTTTAGTATAGCCTACAAATGATTGCACCAAAATCCACTGCTGCTTTCCCACGCTATTTTTAAGTTCTAGGATATGGGGCTTTATATATTCTACTCCGAGTGTTTTCTTTTCACAGAAAGATAAAAAGTTAAAAAGTCAGCTGCACCTGTTGTAAGCATAGGGAATCTTTAGTATGTTAGCAGGTACTCTTCTCTGGTTGAGAGTGAAATATTTAAAGTGTCATCCGCTGAGGTCTTGTATATTTTGCTGTGTCCTGGTTCTCTTTATCCTCCTTCCACCGAAGGATTATAATGCCATAATTGACAGATAGATTTATTGACAGCAGGTATTTAGAGTATCGATTCGTGATGATCCATCTATTTGAGGCACAAATCTGGAAGCATTTGCTTGCATCTCTCACTGCATAATAGAAAGTAGAAACGTCCTAAACGGGAACTGTCGCGTCTTTTATTGTCTTATGCATCAGAAAACGATAATTTAGCCTGAACACTCCTGCGTTAGAGTAGACAATAAAACGCTCTCTGTGCTGTTTTGCAGATCAACCAATAAATTGTCTGGCCCCAGCAGTTCGAGCAACTGTGTCTCTGCTATACTCCTTCTAGATTCACATCTCATAAAAAGTAAATGATTGTAAGCTAGGTCCTTAAACACAGTTATGTTAGCGGTAGCCTAATGCGATTCTATCAAGTTAATGTCAGTTTTAATATCAAGATATGAGCTTACAGCCACATTAATTTTATGTAAGTGAATATTGCTTGTTTAGGTTTCAATTAGCAACATTTGCATTGGCTATGTAGGTATACGGCATTGCTAGACAGGCTGCAAAGAATGAATATTAACGATAACAAAGGCAATATGAAACAGTGGGGAATTGCCACTGGGGAATAAAAATGCCACAATCACAATGAATGCATTAGATCTGTTTTAACTGTTCACAGGTGCCGTCATTGGAACAAGAATAGGGCGTATATTCTCAGTAATAATAATCATAATAAGATAATTGCACCTCTGCAGTGCGTCAGACTGGACCGGGAGGCTGCAAGGCCAAGCTAATGTATGCAGTTACACCAGAGTTCACCTCTCACCTCTTGACCTTTGTCTTGCCTCAGGACAACGATGACCCGGTCAGCGGCTCAAGAAGAGAAAGATGCACCATTAATTTGGGTGACCTCGAAGTCTAAGCTTTCTTTCTCTCGTTCTTTCTTTTGCTCTTTTTTTCAACAAGCAACTCAGAGTGCTTTTGTTCTCGTGGTGGGTCTCTATGTCCACACAATAATATTTCATCCAGCTGAATAGAAGGGCTACCAGGCCATATGATAATTGTTCGTATTATAATTCCATACCAGGCCAGATAATGCATTTCTTCTACACCTAGAGGTAACCTCATTTTTAACCTATCTTTTCTTTTAATTAGCCAAATAATGTGTTACTAGACTTACTTAAAGAGTCTCCTGCTTTTTTACCCAACAGTTTTTGTATATAGACTATAGGCCTACTTTGCACTGAAAGCAATATGATTCCATTTCAGATTCCAGTATAAAATATTATTTTTATTTGAATCATTTTGACTAACTTTTCAGACACAATTCAATATAGAGATATGCAGAGCTTCTCTCTGAAATATATCTTTCATAATGTTCATAATCTTTCATAATGTCTTATTCATTTCAACTGCACAACTTTAAAGGAATTAAATGCTGACATGTGGAATAGTTTTGACTGATCTTGGTTATGTTCTACAAACATTTTATAAAAGTTTTATTTGTGAACGAGGAGCTTGATTTTACTATAAAGCGAGACTGAAAATGTACTGTGCTGAACTCAGTTTATTTTCATTTTGCATTTAAGCAAAATACACTCCATTCAGCCTGCCTTCCTATAAACAAAATAGTAAGAATGATCGCTCAACAAAACCATCAAACATGTCAGCCTCTTTTAATGCAAATATGTATGCACTTGTGAAGGTTGTGATGACGATGATGACAATGATTATGACAGAATGTAACTATAGGGCTAGTGAATATGGCTTCACTCACAATGTCCACTGTCCATACTGTCAGGGCTATGACCTTATTAGAGACCCTTTGATCATTATACAACAAATACTAGTAAGTATTCAAGTAAGTGTGAGGAAAAAAACTTTATGCGAATTCTACAGATGAGGTGAAGGCAAAAAAAAGAGTTGATATATTTTGGGTGAACTATCACTTTAATTTTGTTCTCTGGCAGTTTCAACATTTGCCTCTCAATTGATGAGAGGAGCCCAACATTGTTTGTTTAGACCTGACATTTAGTTTGAACGCATTCGAGTGTGACTCTAGTCTGATGAATTTGTGCTCCTCTGTAACTCCTTTCTGAAGATGTACGGTTGGCTCATAAGACTGACAGCTGTGCTGTGCCTATACACAAGCAAACACATGGTAAATAGTAGGAATAAAACTATTACTACTACTGATAACTTACCTCAAAACGTATTACTGTCACAGGTATGACTCCATAACAAGTGTTCCTTCACCTTTATTTTTTCTCTTCTCTTATCTTTATCAAAATATTAATGTCTAGTGTCTACTTCAGGTCATTCAATTAAATCATTAGGAAATATATTTGTAATGAATAGTTCCAACATTATTTGATAGAGTGAGATTACTTTGTACGTTTTAGGATATAGCATTCAAATTGAGATATCAAAGTAGAACTAGTGGTGTACTAGTTCATGATGAATGAGCCGATCGACAGTCTATTTACCTCTATATTGTCTTGTATTGTAATGTAGAATATAGCTGATGTGGACAGCTGTGTATTCTCCTGAGGTGCACTGCATAGCATGAGCAATGAGACAACATAAGCGGCTTACAGAATATCTCACATTGCATTTTAAATGAACACATATAAGTGGGTTCTTTTCTGAGCTCATCGTAATTAATACTAAGTTGACCTAGAATTAACTTAATGCATAATATGCATGTAATATCCTCACCAGTGCTCAGGGGAACGAAATCAATTGATCAAGTTAAGCTGTTCCTAACTCCACGTGAAGCACTTATAGATAGCTCAGTCGTTGTTGTGCTGTAATTATAGAATATTTGAATGTGTATTCTGCAACTTTCCTTCTTCATTTTTTCTTTTCTGCTAATCTGATTTTACTGTTTTTCTTTGCTTACCGTGACTTTCAAAGTACTATTGGTCTTTTTGATCTTTCTCAATCCCATATTTGACTACCAAACGTGTTGTTTGGCAAGAAAGTAGTGCACCTGTGGGTGTTTGTACGAGTGTGTGTGTGTGTGTGTGTGTGTGTGTGTGTGTGTGTGTGTCCATGCATATTTGTATGTCCTGTGTACAATTATGCAAATATGTGTTTTGTATCCTAGGTGCTACCAATCAAGCACTTAAAAAGATACAAAGCACATATTTGAATAATTGCTCTCTCTCTCTCTCTCACACACACACACACACACACACACACACACACACACAATCCATACATAACACATTCTGACATAGCTACACTAAACAACATGCACACCGATTCAGTCCTTGCTTCTCCTCTCCTGCTCCACTCCAGGGAGCAGATGTTTGGGGACAGCTTACAGCCTCAGCGAATTTCTGTGTACAAAGCAAACAGCAGCACTCAGCACTTCTGGCTGCAAAGGAAAATTTGCTCTTGAAAGGGGGAGGGGAGGCCTTTGAGCCAACGTAAGGTACCATGAGGGTGGGAGGGAATGAAAGAGGGAGAGAGAGAGAGAGAGAGAGTGAGCGAGAAGGGGTGCATGCAGAGGTGAAACTGTGTCAAGGTTGCATGTCTGTTGCATAGGAAAATTCCCTCCATTTCCTGAGGCATTCAGAGCTCTCGGCCCGTGTAGCCAAGCCTGAGCTCAACCGTGTAGGACAGCATCACTTACAGTACCTATCTCCCCTGGAATCATGCAGCATCAGTAAAATCAACCACTCTGACCTCTTATGCAGCTCTGTCTATTCTCACAGTTTGGATTGCCCTTTCAAAGTTGCAGACAAGCATAAAGTGAGGGAAAAGGGAAAACAATGCAATGAGGCTTTACGGAGTTTGCTGATACTGCAGCTGAGACATAAGCAATAACCCGAGCCCAGCATTGCTAATGATACCATTGATATAATCCGCTGATTTAATGGCACTGGTCTTGTGGTGATATTTTATTGTTTATATGCCTGCACTCACATCACTCTGAGAAATATTGTAATATTCCTTAAGAAAATATGTCATTATAATTGAAAATATCTTCCTCTTGCTGAGAAAATCTCTGATGTTATTTCATTTTCTTATGGAACTAGAGCGTATCATGTGATGAAGACTTAAATCAATAGATGTTTTTTATTGTTTTCCTCTTCAAAATATTTACAGTGCAGCTTTACCACATATGCTTAGCCACATGCAGCGTACACAGTTTTATGTGAATGGACTCAAACATAAACAGACATTCTTATGTGCAAACACGTGTGTGAGTATACACATTTTGACCTCTCATCAGTGTATTATAATCTCTAAACAAACCATCATAAATGAACCCTGCGATGCTTATTTGTCTGAACGAAGTCTACCCCCTCCTGCTCCGCCCCCGGGGTGAGGTTGCCATAGTGACAGGCTCATAGACATATGGAGAGAGGAGAGAAGGGGAGCCGGGTTGAAGGGGCGGGGCTGGCGGGGGTGGCGGGGGAGGGTGGAGGGGGTGGGGGGTGGTTGGCAGAGGAGAAAAGGATGGGTAGGGTTTGAGGACATTGGTTGTCTGTCTTTCAGATATGTCTTTGTGCTTCATCTGTCAATCAGCCATCCGTGCTCAATGACAGAACAGTTCATGAACTTTTCTCAATCAAGTCCCTGTCAGACGCCATCTTGGTTGTCCTTTCAAGGGGGAAAGGATTGATTCTCATACCGCCATCACGCCCTGAAAACACGTGTCTGCAGAAGCATCATAACCCAATATTTCAGCAGAAAGGTAGAAAACAATTCATTTAGAATATTCTGTAATGATTTTGCAATCTTGGGTCATTTTGTTGTTTATTCTGATATCTAATCAACATTAGACATGCAAACGTTTTTGCTCCTTGCTAACTAGATTCAGATGATGTAATCAACATTTCCGCCAACCTGAGGACAGCTAGAGAATGGACGGGGAGAGAGGTAGAGAGGAAAAAACAGATTGAGAAAGGGGACGATAGAATGAGAAGGAGAGAGAGAGAAAGGAAGGGAGGGGGAGCGAGGGATCAAATGGCCATCAGGACTGGCCTTGCTGCTATAAAAACACATTTTTTCATCAGCCATTTTATGCAAAAGGAGAAGACCAGGTGCTCAATCAAACCTCATGCCTACTGTTTTATTTTTCATCTTTACCCCTCCCATTGCTTCTCCACACAAACCTTCTGTGTGCCTTCCCTCTCCCCTCACACCATTCTTCTCTTCCTCTTCCTTCCCTCCATGTCATTCATCTTCCCTCCTGCCTCTCCACGGCCTGCTCTCCAACTGATATGAGAGAGTGACCCTCAGGCCCTTGGGGGTCAAGTGATACAAGGTCATTGGCAGGTCATCTCTGCTGACTGGCTGACCTCTAAAAGGACTTCTGGAAGGAGCCAATCAGGTCTTGCTCCTTCCCCCTGCGGCGGATCCCCCTCCCCAGCTCATCAGCAGCCTGTGTCACATGACCAGGGCGAGGCGTCAGAGGGAGGATGATTAATGATGCTTTTAGTACCTGTTTAGAATGAAGCTGTCCACACCGCACTGTAATTACCCACTCCCAGGCGGCAGCTGCCCAACATAATTGCTTTTTGTTTGTTGACCTGGTTTAGTGCAGAGAAAGATGGCTTTGGCAGGGTAAGATGATGCTATGTACAGTATACAGGGGTGATGATGTGTGTATGTTAAGAATTTGGGTGACGCTGTGCGTACGAGATGCATGTACAGGGGGTATGAGAGTGGAGACGTATGCCTTGGCTCTGTGTGCACAGATGGGGGAGGGAAGTGACATAAGGCATGAAGGTGCTTTATAGATCGTATATCCAAGTCTTGAAGCTAAATCAGAGTATGTAGTTATGGTATGTACAGTATCTCTGCCATGACATACTGAGACATACAACAGTATCAAAGAGCAACGGAAATGTAAGTGTTCGGGATTACTGCATGCCATTGAACTACACAAATATTCAACATGCCCAGTGAGGAGGGGTATGCTCTTTCATGCATAATTTATACCAACTCAAAAGCGCGAGTGCTGAATTGCTCTGAAAATTCAAAACTATAAAGTTCAGGAGGTCAATGGAATTCCACACCTATGGATACCCCTCCCCCCTGGATCTTTGGCTACATGCCTAAGGTAAATATGAAAATTTCAGTACCTGCGGCACAGTGCCACGAGGACAGTGACAATGAAACTCAGATAAACAGCCCCTCGTTTGACCTATGGGGAGCATAAATTTACCACCCATAAATCCTTGAGTGTTTCAGCTCCGTTTGGCGCGCTTGCCGTGCCTCTCTACCCAGACAGAGAGAGGTGAGTGTCGGGTATCAGTGCTGCTGTATGAGCAGCTTTCATCCTGCGCCTGGTTCTCACATAACTCAGTTCTGCAGCCTTTATCACCGCCTCATAAATAACTAGGCTATCGCCTGATAATGTCCGCTTAATGCTTAGTCAATAAAGCCCACAGTAAGAGGGGCCTTTTTTAGCCTCTCTCCTGTACATAAATATAAACAGTGCAGTAGATTGATGTGATGGGCAGGCTCTTTTTACACTGGGACAAAGAGAGGCAGCGTGTGGGCCCCAGAGCTGAAGGTGGGCTGTGGGGCTGCAGGTGTTTGGAGGAGATAGTGGGCTGTAATGAGGGGGCTGCAAGAGAGGGGCTGAGTGGATAGCCTTGACTGATCACCTGTGAAAGACACACACACACACACATATATACACACAAATGATAGCACACAGACATAAATGCACACATGCACATGTGCACACATAGTCACACTCACTCACACACCCACACACACACACACAGACACACTAATGCCATCATTAGTTAACCCATTGGTGTCGATGCTTGCTGCACTAGAGCTCATCTGCCCTATTTGAAGGGCATTAGAGCATGATGATAAAGAGACCCCCAAATGAACTGCTTTTGTATCTTATTAGCATCTTCCTAATCTATTGACACATTTGCCAAAGACGCCCTGCCATACATTACTGCAGCAGAATTATGTATTGGGATATACGTTTTGTCTCATGCACGTATTGGGAACGGTTATCGACCCTTCGCACCAGTCATCAGACCATCCAATTCCAGTCTTGAGCCAGGGGCAGCTGTAGTCAGTCTGATGGCTGGGATGGGATCAGACTGAGCCCTGGGGAGACAGAAGAGACTGACAGGGATGTTGCTGGTTTGAAGAGGGGGCTGATTGTGATCCATGAGTTAGTCAGTGCAGCAGCACCTGGGCTTGAAGCAGCAGCTGGGAGAGATAGGCAGGGGTGAGGGTGTGGGGATCAAAATGAGAGGGATGATCCAATCAGCTTGTATTGACAGATACTGTGTGGGTATTGAAGTTGCAGCTTAGTTTAGTTGCTGCTTTAGTCGTTGTATAAGTGTTGGCTATGTACACATTTAATCAGATCAGAACAGGCGCTAAGTATGGGCCATCAATTAAGTGGCACCAAGAAGGGCGGAAAAATTATGATTATTTATGTCCCAATTCCAAATAAATTTTATATGGATGTATTTGGTATCATTAGGATGACACATTTTTCATCTTTATGAGCCACTGGATATGCTTGTCAAATGAACATAATGGAGCTGCTGAAAGTGACCCATCCTTCACGTCTTGGCTAGTCCTGCCTGATTCACATAGGCTAGTGTTTCTCAACTTACTGTGACCTCTATCAGCCCCTAAAATTCCAGATCCCAACATGTCATTCTAGTTATAGGCTGGATCCAAGCAGGTATACAAAAAATAGTGTTAATAAAGTTTTTTTTTAACCTAAAACACTGAAAAAAGATAATTAAATCCTAAAAGGAACCTATTGATATTCTATTTTCCAAAATGATCAGATCAACACACTTAAAGGGGCTATGCTGACCATTTGACTTCCATTCATCTTTTGTTTTTTTACAGTGCCTCAATATTATTTTGATGTTTGGTAGTGTAGTCACAGAGGCAAAATAGTAATCAGAATGCCTTGCAGGAAAGCATGCTCTTTGATTGATTCATCAAAACCTAGAGTTGACAAGCCATCGTGGTATTAAACCTGATATTAAATCACTGCTCCAACATCTATAAGATCATTTGCTACTCCAAAAGAAATACACACATTTGCCAAATGCATTACAGAGGTGATCAAAAGCTCCTGAGTTCCAATCAAAACACAACAACCTTAAAATAAGAGTTATACAATATCATATTGGACCAATGGTTGTTTTGGGAGATCTTAAATGATGTGGGTCAACATACATTTTCAACTTTTATGTCTTTACTTTCATTTCTATATAAAATTTGGGGACCAAGTAGAAACAAAGAAATGTATTTATTTAGTAATGCTGTAGAAGAAGTCACTGCTATAAAGGAGTGACCTCCGAATTGATTAATTCAAGAGATATCTCCAATGACCATGTCAACATGGAAGGACAATCACTGGAAATGCCCACAACAACACAGCAGCAACAGCAAAAGTAACTAGCTTCTACTAAACTAAAAGAATCACACTCCCGAAAAAAAAAATGAATTCATAATTTATGCCTGACATGTATGGCTCCGTAATATGAATTAATGACTGACCACCCAACCTTGAAGTTGCTGGAAGGACTATTTCCTCACTATAGAGAGATGCTTGTTGCTCTCAGCGTAGCTCTCCACTTAATATGCTACAGCCTTAGCAGCAGTGCAACAGCTATTTTTCAACAGAATGCAGAATTATTACAGATGAGTTTGTCTGACTCTGGGTAAGTAATACAATAAGCTTATTTGATAAAATGTTGGTGTATCCCTTTAAAAACGTTACCCACCATGTCTCCAACAGCATCTCTGTCACCTACCACTCGTGCAGGGCCTCATTTATCAATATTTCCATACGTGAACGGCATTGAAAGATATTGAAAAGCCAGACCAAAACCTAACACAAAATAGACTCGGTATGGCTTAATTTGTTGTTGTTTGTTTATCATTGTGTATATTTAAGAGGAATTCCACTTGGTAGTATATTGCTTGATGAAAACATTTGAGTTCCCAAAGTAATATTTGCAAATGCAAGCTCTGCCTAAAGCCATGGCAAACTCTCAGGTGCCAGAGGGCAAAGCAGCATAAAAACCTTTTTTTTCCCTCCATTCCAATGTCTATCCTCTTATGATACCCAAAATATGCATTAGGTTTAAACTGTAGTGCAGTGGATCGCAGCCTTCAACATCATGCATTCAAGAGTCCTTAACCTCAGGCCACAGATTCCCTCTCTGGCAGGTGGTGTACTAACTTAAGGGATGGACATGATGGTGAGGCAGGGGCCAGATTTAGGAGGAGGGTGAGCTGGGAGGTGCCCACAAACTAGTTGAACACTGCGGCAAATGAATCTCCCGGGTAATGGAGACAGAACTATTGCAAAATTAGGAGAGACATTAACTGGAGTATCAATAAATAAACCTCTAATTAGGAAAAAAGAAGCGAAGCGGAGCAGGAGGCAGCAGCAACAGCACAGGGGGAGAATATCAATGGCCGGCTCACATCTGTATGCAGTCATAGCTCTCTGGTGAGGGGCTGGGCCTCATGGGGGCTTCACCAATGGCATTGGCTCACCCATCCATCCCCGACCCGCCCTGGCTGAGAGCGTGCCCACTCTTTGACTGTGCAGTGAACCCAGCGCACCCTCCCCCCTCCCTCGCAGTGCAGCTCCCACTTCGTCCACCTTTCGCTCCTCTCCTCTCCTCTCCTCTCCTCTCCTCTCCTCTCCTCTCCTCTCCTCCCCAGCCTATCTGCACAGTGCCCTGAGTGTGCTGCTGTGCTCTGTGACTTCACCATGATTGATTGTGGTGGGGGTCCTCCACTCCCTCGGTGAGAGAGAAAATGGAGGAGGGAAACAGGAGAGAGAGAGAGAGAGGGGAATGGGCAAAGCAGAGCAAAGCCTGGAGAGTGTATGAGAGACGCTGAAATGGGTAAAAAAAAAAAAATAGGCGGTATGTGTTTTGTGTGTGTATGTGTATGTGTGTGTACATGTTTGCATGCATGTATGTGTCTCCATCTATATGTGTACATACATGATGGAGTATGCAAACAATGCATGCGTGTGTGTTTGCAGAAATACATGTGTAGGGTATGCATGCTTTCTGTACATGGGGGTGTATGCGTGCCCATGTCTCTGTGGGTCTGCACGTAAGATATCTACTAGTAGTGTTTCAGGACTAGCTTGATGTCTGGTGTGGCCAGCAGGGGGATCTGGAGGTGTAACCTAGGTGGTGGTGGTGGTGGAGGAGGCTGAGGATGGAGGGGTGCGTGGCGCTGACCGCTCCCTGTCTCTCCCCCTCTGTTCCCTGGAGGGTAATAAAGACTGATGACACTGATGCTGTGCCATCCGGCTCCGCAGTCTCCACTGCACAACCATTTGCGCCATCATTTATCCCACTCCCCCCCCCTCCCCGCTCTAATTCTGCTTTAATAACCGCCAGCTCCATTCATCAGCGTATTGACGGGCGTGACAGGCGGTGCGGCACACACTAACTCCCTGCCCTTTACTCGCTCACAGCCGGGGTCAGCGCCAGGTCACACAGTCAATAATCACAACGCACCTCGCTGTCACCTTGGAGCGACTGCACGCCCTGCATATCTATCCTCATGCACGCCCCGAACCCCACATGGACTTCACCTCTTAGTTTTGGTGTTGGATGGTATGTATAGGCACAGTTAGAGCAGCAACACAGGAAATATGCATAGCGGGCTTATGTATTGATCCTCTATTGGTGATCTGAATGTGTGAATGAGGACTCTGGTCCAGTAAACTGAGTCGGGTTGTTCCAGTCTTGCAGTCTCAAAACGTGATTCACCCAGTGACCCCAAAGGATGTATTCACTCAACACAGTAAGAGTTGATTTGTTTCTCAGGTATAATATCATATTTACACTTGACTCTCATCACCAGCATTCTGGGGGAAGGGGAGGGGGGAGGGGGGAGGGGGGAGGGGGGACTACAGTCATTTGTTACAGGTGCAGTCTCTCCCCCCTTCTCTCTCCTTGGGCATTCACCTCTTCATATGCAAAACATGTCCTGCTGTCCTCCAACTCCGGCACAGTTTGCTGCCGTGCCACATTTCTTCTTCATTTAAGCTTGACAGTGACATTTATGTTCATTTGCTCTGTGCAATTGTGAGGCATCTGGAGAGGCCGTTTCCCTTTCTCCCCCCCCCCCCCCCCCCCCCCCCGCACCTTTTTCCCTTTTTTTCTCCTCTGACAAAAATATTAATGCAGATTTGCATGCCACAGTGACTAAGCCCTTGATGAACAGTTGGATTTTTGGGAACACACGGGGAAAAACACCTCTGCAATTATACATGGCAAGAAGACTGAGGAGGGCCATGGAGTCTAGTATTTTTAGATAGATTACACTGTGCGTGGTAACTCAAAACACAGCCAAGCTCAGTGGCACTGGGAACCCGCACCAGTCCATGCATCTTGTGATGCTGCTGAGTATGGTGGTGCTGGGAGTTGTGGTGCACTGGGGAGCTGAACACGCTGCATACTGCGCTGGGCCAGGTGGCACCCAGCCTTCTCCCCGGTCACATGATTTATCCCTGGGCTCTCATACAATCCATAGTCCCGTTCCTGACCCCTTGTCTCAACACATACATACACTTAACACCGAGACAAACCAACAGCCCTCTGTAGCCACATAACATACATACACCTACACACTGCCACACACATGCAGATAACAGAGAGACGAGGCATGGCGTCCTATAGTCACTGTAAAACACACATACTCACACACACACACACACACAGTTCCCAACCCCCACCCCAACCCTACTTCACCTATCCTGGCGAGGCAGCAGCAGCAGCCAGGGGTGCGGGTGCTGGGGGCTCTAATCCGCGGCGCAGGTCCCATCGGCAAGGATCATTGAGCTAATTAATAACGTGGCACAGAGAGGGATGGCAGTCATTAAGGAGCCACGGCTGTGTGCTGTGATGCTGTGGGCTTCTGCAGGGGAGTGTGCGTGTGTGTGTGTGTGTGTGGGGGAGTGGGGGAGTGGGGGAAGTAAGGGGGGGGTGGGTGGGAGGGTGGAGGACTGCAGACACAGAGACTCACTCCGGCACGGAACCCTTTGATTCATAATTCACACAGGCCGAGCAAACATGAAAGCACAACACACACAGTTGCATAGCCAGACACAAACACACACACACACCATGTGTATATATGCATGCACACACATACACACGCGCACACACACACACACACACACACACACACACACACACACACACACACACACTTTTACTCACATTTACTCTGGTAAAATAGACTCAATTGAATTAAGGGTCAGCCAGAGTGCAGCTGAGCCGGATCTCCCTCTCTCTTTTTCATCAATGGAGACAACTCAGTGTATTACTCTAGTTAGACCACGTTGTAATTCAGACACAACCGCTCAGCACAGCACTCCATAGGGCTCCGTATAAAACACTTCTCTACTGCTCTGTAGGGGTGCGCTAGCAGAGCCTATCATTTCCAGTCTGCAGCCATATAATAGAAGGCACTGTATATATCGCCAATATTTACTATAGGCTAGGGGACCAGAAGCCTAAGAGCACTTAGTTGTGTGAGGCAGCCCAATAGCTCAGCCTGGGCTAATGAAAGGAAACAACAGGAGCAATTAGCAGTGTAAACAAACAGCTCGCTGAGGCCCCAGTCTCCAGCCTCCCCCCTGACAGCAAAGGGACTGGCAGCCTGGAGTAGGAGGTAATTGGGGGAGCTGGGAGCCAAGACAAAATCAATGGCAACGTACGCACACACACAGCACGATTACTCACCGCCCCACGTCGCAGCCCCGGGGACTCAAACGCGACAAGGTATTGTAGCAGGTTTGACCCTGCCGAGCTTATACTCACTACGGGAAACACTGTTTGACTGTACCTCAATGAAGTACGTATGAAGACACACTCAAAAGAAACCCATTCGAGCGCAGTACACGCGAACCTGCTTTCACACATAAGACGCACAGACACAGAGACAGACAGGCAGACAGACACACTAACCCTAACACTACCACACGCATCACACTTAGACCATCAGCCATACAGGACCCTAACTAGCGTCTTCTCAGTCTAAGTGATCTCGTCTTGGTGCCATTTATGTGTCTGCCTATACACTACTGTCTGCTACTTACGGGCTAATTGGGAAGCATCGGCGTCTACAGTGCGACCATGTGGCTGGGGCCTTGCAGACAGACACACAGAAGCCGTGGCCATGTGCGTCTGCTCCACTCTTTCTGAGTGGAGCCGCAGGGCAGAGGGGCATCACTAATGCAGGAGGCTTGGCTGGGACTTCCACTCTGCAGGGCACATTCTGCTGCAGGCATGGGGCTTCTGCTGTCTGAGTTCTGGCCAACGCAATAAGCAGCAAGGGACTTTCCTGCAGAGTATTACAAAAGGTACAGTCTGCTATACATTATAGGCCGTTTTCCCAGGTACAGGTTCCATCCGATCCAGGACTTGTTGGTCCTTGTTTTGGGCCGCAAGGTGGCATAGTAAGACAGATAGTATCAACCAGAGGATACGGATTCAAGCTCCATGTCAGTAAGCATCTGACCTGCTGAAGTGCGCTTGAGCAAGGCAATGAATCCCTTCCAGCTGCATGGACTGCTGTTCTGTAGCTGAACATGCACTCTGACCTACCTGTGGAGGGGTGCAAGCGAAAAGAGAATTACCCTATAGGGCTCAATAAAGTATTACCATTTTCATTATTGCTTCATTACCTGCCTTGATTACATACGACGGCGATGATTTCAGCAAAATGCCAAAAATCCAATATAATGGAATGACTCAAAACTGTATTTCAACAGGACTTCTACATTGACAAGAATTTAGAGCCCACAGTGAGCTTTATCTGGATCGGAGAGATCCATTCTATCAACTGTGATTCAGAAACCAGAGGGAGATAAGTGGACAGATTACTACATTCATCACCTGCTTCAGTTACATTTGTGATTTAGTGGTCAAATGGATGGATATTGCCTCGATTAGTCCTCATTATTACTGTAAACTCTGCAATACCGCCAGGTCAGTTCAGCAGGGGGTTATGGACCATTATGAGCAGAGACCTTCTCAACCAGATGCAGCACAGGCAAAGAGGAGGAGCAGGAGAGGGGAATCTCACCAGGCTCCTTATATATTGTTAATGTGGGAGACAGAGTCCTGATTGGGATGCAATCATCTGCCGATTCAACTATCCTTAACAACATCCTCCATAACAGCATCCCTCTGGGTTCAGAGAGCCCAATGTCTGCACGCTGCCTGACGCTGATGAGATGAAAGTCTGTATCCATCAGATGTGGTACCACCTCCCCACCCCTGGCTTGGCCCCCCTCTGCCTGCCCTCCAAATGCCAGTGCATTACTGCCCTGGCGCTCATTGACAGAGCTGCCACTCACCACAAAGATGGATGCACCTCCTGGGACAACTCCAAAGCACCTTCATTGACTCATTTGTTTTGCTGATCTAACTACCTTTGAAAACAATGCTGAAGTGAATGTGTGTGTTTATGTCAGTGTGTGTGTGTGTGTGTGTTTTTCCGGTGCCGAACACTGACCACAGCTTCCACTCACTCGGTAAAACACCCTCAAGGAGACTGCTAACGGTCACTGCAGAATTAAAAAGCCCCAACCCATCTTTGCTTCCTGTAACTTTAAAGTGCAAGCGATGCCCTCGCACAAGACAACGTGCAAATAAACCCTGTTGCTCATTTATGCATGTTTCCCTCCAAGTTCCTTGATTAAAAACATGTAAATGACTGGTGTAAGATCCCAGCTTCCCAGAGCATAATATTAACCCACACCAGCTTTAACATATGCACTCAGTTCAAGAAGGCTCAAGGGTATTCCAGTCAGCGCTCTCCATCCCGATACATAGCTCCAAAAACATCTCCATCTCCTCTCCGTCTGGAGTGTGTCACTACCGTCGACTACACACACATTCCGGCAGACAGCCCTGCATTCATCACCCAGTCCCGGTCTTGTCGATAGTTGCTAGGGTGATCGGGCTCATAATGAATTTGAAGGGTTGCACACCTATAGCAAAGTCATTTACTTTATCAGTCCGATAAAAGGAAGTGATAAGATAGCGGCTCGGCACTGCAAGAGTATCAGCCTTACTCCGCTATTCATCTCACCAAGATCTACAAATGGCAAAGCTCATCCCTCAAGGCGGCCACACTGAGTCTTTATCTATGGAATATAAAGAAGGGCTAATATCTCATAAGAATGTGTGCTTATGAAAAACATCATTTCCATTTCATTATCAAACTGAATATCTGACTGCCATACTAAGTGGCTTCTCTTGCCTCTCTGAATCTATCCCGCCTCTGCTTTAGGAACTGCCTGGAGAATACAGGTGCAAATATGATTTAGGCCTATTCCTCTTATGAAGTTGACCCCCCTCTAATTGACACCGACACACTCCAAATTTGATTAGCTCTTCCTGCTGCTTGAGGGCATTTGACCATAGCAGACTCGCTCCCTGTTTTATGTACATAGCTCCACCTATTGGTAAACTCACGGAACAACACGGTGATCAAAATAAATCTCAGTTCCCTGACTCCCATTGCATTTGGAACTGAGCCACTGGGCCAAATCCAAGAATATTTAACAAGTCGGGCTATGCTTGAACTACAGACCTAAATCAATAAATGATACCGGATAAGCTCTGTAGAAGCAAGGCTAGGTAATAAATTGGGAAATTGCTCAAATGTTTATCATTATTGTCATTATTTTAGTGTTGCATAATCAAATAATAACAGATGTTTTTTATTGGACATTTCTCTCTTTAGGTGTATGTGTATAGCAATCTGTGTGCATGTGCGTAAAGGGGGTAATTTGTGTGTATGTGTGTTGTGTGTGTGTGTGTGTGATCGCATTCATGTGTGTGTGTGTCTGCACCACTGAAAGTATCTCAGCCATTAGAAAAGGAAGAAGTGACAAGAGCCTCTTGAAACACTTGAGATAAGCTTGAGATAAGTGCAATGAGCACGTCACCAAATACTCCACTCTCAGGAGCGCAAGAAGAAAAAACAACACACACACCACAATAACAATCTCAATCATCAGTCTCAATCATAGCACTGAACCAGAATGAACCAGAATAGCAAAGTGTCACATGAAATGAAAATGACTGTATGTCGATTCATCAAGATACATCATGAAAGCTGTCAAACATCAAAGGCTCTCTGATGACACCTCATACTTGAGAGAGACACCAATAGCACCATTCGTCATATTTGTTTGAGGAACAAGAGACAGAGTGAAACAAGAAGAGAAAGGAAGAAGGAAGTAGGGTGAAAGAGAGTCAGGAGAAGTAGTAGGAAAGAATGGTAGAGGAAATGACGATAGAAATGAACTAGGATGGTATACATGAAACGGAAAAGAGATGAAAGGAAAGGGGAGACAGAAAGAGAGAGAGAAAAGAAGACGGAGAGGGGGTGGAGGGGATTAGGTGGGGGAATAAAGGTACTAGAGCCATGCAAGTGATAATTAATAGCAAGCGGCAACAGAATTTTCTAACACCTCTTTTGTAATGGGACGCCACCTGGATTGAGCCTTAACCCCTGAGGCTCTCCAGCCTAAGCATGTCGCTTCAGAGCTTCAACACCTGCACGGACCGAAAAATGTTCACAAAACACTATCTCTTGCTCCATCTTATTCTCCCTTGATCGCTCACGCTCACCTTTGTTTGACCCCAGGGGACTTCCAACGTATCGCTTACTTCCATCAAAATGTATTACCGTTCATCATTTTATTGACATGTGAAACATTTTTTGGGGGGAATTACAGTGGCAATTTCTGTCCAAATAATGGTTGTAAGTTAAAGTTTATGTGGCTTGTGATCAGATGGGTTTTATATATCCCCAGGCTCTTGTATTCTCCAAATTACTTCAATAAATAACTTGTAAGTCTAATTATGCAGCAATTAATTGTGGCCTACATGGGACGCCATCAATCTGATAACTTGAAAACGTGTTTTCTACAACAGCTTGGCAGTCCAAATAAGAAATTTGATTAGATCCTGCGTGCATGTGATTGTGCACATCCGCGTGTGTGTGTTGGTGTGTGTTTGCGCGAGCTTGTCACCGTGCGTGTGTATTTACGTGTACATGTGTGTGTATGCATATACACGAACGTGCGCGAGTGCCAGTGGAGGTTACAGTCAGATCACAGGAGTGAGAGAGTTCCAATCTCGGCAAACCTCCGCAGTCTGGTCTCTCTGCCGTCTCGTCCAGTTGCTATGGCAGCAGCACTGAAGGCTGTATCCATGGCCGAAGGAGGAAGCTGGCATCCCCCAATAACAGACCTCCCACCCCTCCTCACTCCCCCGCCAGGCTCCTGACCCGCTGGTGAACCTGCCTGGGGGTCGGAGGTCAATGGCTCAGAGCTGCCGAATGACAGTGAGGGATGACGATGGAGAGAATGAGAAAGAGAGGAGTTACACCACACAGATGGGGAGGAGAGATGAGAAAATGAAAGGATGAGACCAAATTTGATTACTATCAAGGAGGGGGGATTTCGCATTTTAGAAAATGGCTGCTGTTTTGCTGGTTCTCTATAAAATGGAGGTGGAGCGCAGATTCTCTTGTCTCTTTTCATTTTGTTCGATATTTTTTGTGGAACATCAAAGTACGTGTTTTGTGTTTTTGTGTATGTCTTTGTGCTGTGGGGTTTGGGGGATTGGGGAAGTAGAAAGGGGCTGTAAGGCAGGGGGAAGATGGATTCTCTATCACTTCCACTTTTTTGTTTATTGATTCTGTGTGTGTGTGTGTGTGTGTGTGTGTGTGTGTGTGTGTGTGTGTATTGAGTGGGGGGCATGACAGAAAGTGTTTCTCTCCTTGACTGTGTAGAACCCGTCTGGGGAGAGTGAAGGTATGTGTGTTATCTGTGTGTGTTTGCATGTGGTCAAAAGGGTTGATATGGTCAAGGGGGTCAAGTGAGTTGACCCCTGACCTGTCTGCCTCTGAGAGGTCAGACGGTCTAAGGTTAGCTTGGAACACAACTTCCTCACCTTAAAGATTTGTGTGCTTTAATACCTATGGGCCAGCAAAAATATGCAGTTGTTCATCAGTCGCAAATTCCCAAAGCAAAGATTTGCTGACATCTTTCTGCATGTTTTCACTCAACAATGAAATGTGGCTTTAATTTAGTTGAGTTTACCTGAACTTGTGTGCAGAAGAATTATTATTAAATATCGTTTCTTTGTGCATGCGCTCGTATGATTGGTTGGCCGCCCGGTTTTAAAAACTTTAACCGAGTGATTGAGAAAGTAAAAGGATCCAGTAGGAGTGTGGAGCCAAGGAAGAGGGCATAACAGATGACCCCCCCTGCAAGGTTAGAACCTGTGCTAATATATTATCATCAACCCCACTGCCAATATGACCTAGGAAATCACCTTTATTACTACCTGAGCTAAAGCACCAAAGTCTCATTTGAGCGCACTTCGAACACTGTGAGGATAACATTACCCCCTAGTGGCTAATATCCCCAACTGCACTCTCAACCTCATGGGTATGAGTGAATGTCAACAGCCAGCCATACAATCAATCTTCATCCATTACAGTCTGTGGTCCATACAGTAGCTACAGAAGGAAGGCTCTAACTCTCTATCCTATTCCACCTGATACATATAATATGTCAGCGCTATCAGACGCAACTATATAATTTTCCTCCATCTCTGTCATTATCTTTGGTTGGTGTGGAATGCAGGAGCCAGTCAGTTAGGGCTGTCAACCGGAGACCCACACAGTAGCCCAGAGGGCAGGAGAGAGAGTGTATGTTTGCTTTGCACACACACACACACACACACACATACCCACACCACACACACATTCTCGCTCAGGGCGCTACATACATACTTACGCAGCCCCTCTCGCCGCTGCATTCTTTTTCATCTGCGTGTTCTCCAGATGTCGTGTCCTCTTCGTCACCCCTTTTCCCCACGCTCTCCGCTCCGCTCTGCTCGGCTCCCCCCCCCCCCGCCCCGAGACTTGTCACAGCCCCCCTAACTGCATCACGAGCACTGCTAGATTGGATATACATGATCTGTCCATCCATCAATGGAGAGAGAGAGAGACAGAGAGAGGAGAAAGAGGAGAGGAGTCTATCTGTAAAGAGTGAGGCAGAGAGACGGGGGGGGGGAGAAGTAGCATATTGGGGATGGAGTGTCATTGCGAGCATAAACACTCACAGGCAGCAAAGAACACATATACAGACAGACGTGTGTACAGAAACAAGAACACATTAAAAAGATATACTCTGCACACACACACACACACACACACACACACACACACCGTATATATGCACACTCCAAGCTTATAAGAAGGTTGATATGGAAATAAATGGGTTCTCTCTTTGCAGGCCAATGACCCATGGATCTATGTTCCTCATCACTGTTATTGGTCAGTAATGTGATTAGTGATAATGTACTGCCGCGGAGCAGTGGACCGGCCTGCAGAGCTGTCTCGCCATCAAATAGTGTGCACACAAAAAAAAAGTGCATGACAGTGTTGACAGCCCCATCTGTCTGTCTCTTTGGCTGCCTCCGTCCCTATCCCTCTCTGCCTCTTTCTCTCTCTCTCTCTCTCTCTCTCTCTCTCTCTGAAGGTTAGCTGGTGACGCTGAATCATCTCTCCACTTTCTCCCTTTTATTCTCTGAGCTGAATGAGCTGGAGCCCATTGGAGCCCATGTGTCTACGCACCTGTAAAATGTGTCGGTAAAAATGGGCACGCACAGTAGAAACCTCTGGGAGTTAATGCTTGGTTCTGTGCATGTTTATCTGCAGGTGTTTCATCTAAACCGGATTATTCTCTGTGCCGGGCAACGTTCATCAAGCAAAGTCAAACTCTGTACAGGATGACGAGCTGAATAACGTGATATCATGGGTCTGAGTATGGGAAGCTGCCAAATAGGATCCTACTGTGCTTTGCATGTAGGCTATTTATGACTATTGTAATCATGTTGGTTTATTATATTTTGATTAGTTCATTTAAACTATTATTTGTGACAGATTGTTGTGGGTTGCCACAATGTTTTACACCAAGCTCCACGATGGAAATAAGTCTTCAGACTGTATCAATGTGGTTTCATATGCCAATCATTATTTATCATTATCATTATCATTTATCTTCAATTGTCAAATAAACAAAACTAAATACAAAAGGACAAAAGCTGATAAATAAAAACAGTGCCAGTCCTGCCATTTCTACAGGTTGTGTTGCTGCTTACAGCTACAGAAAATGTGCTGTCATATATTTGTTTGATGTTGAATACATGAACAGGGTTCAATCCTAGGTTGCCCTAACACTCCATCGTTTTATCTTTTGATATTCATCTATGTCTGCTCCTCTATCTTTTCCATACATTTCGTGGCGATGCGGTATCTGTGCATAAGTATACATCATGAGCACATCTGCACATCTCCTCCTCCTCCTCCTCTGTCTCCATCTTGCTCTCCTTATTCTCTCTGTCTCATTCCCTCTTCCTCTCTTTTTTCTCTCCACCTTTACCTCTGCCTTTATCTCATTCCCTTCCTCTCTCATCCTGACACCCCCACCCCCCCCCCCACCACCACCACCCCCACGCCTCTCTCTCCCTCTATCCCTTTCTCTCTTTCTCTCTGTCCCCTCTCCTCTCTCTCTCTCCGCTGTGCTCTGATGAATTGCCTTCCCCTCCCGGTGAACTCGACCGATAATCCTGGGGAAGCAGTAAAAGACCATCGATCAGCCCTGCAGACAGGCCCACAAGCCACAGCACAGAAACAACACACTAACAACAAGCCACTGCACTTGGCTCTCAATGCATAGACGTGCATGTATGCATAAGCATTTGTGTGCATGCACATGCATTTGTTTGCATGCATGTGTGTATGCATGTTCACAGAACATCAGCACAGAATGAGACGGTAATATGCATCACTGAGACTGGAGACGATCACGTCTTTGTATATTTACTTGTATGTTCGTTCCTTCACAAATGTGAGCCACCCACGATGGATTGCGGAGAGTGCTTTGAGTCTACCACTGCTGGTAGTGTTTCATGCATTGTCTATGTTTAGCAGTGTGTTACTGGCATGCTTAGCATAAACTGAAGAGTTCCCCCTGTGCTCATCCGGCATCCTCACGTGATCCTCCCCCCTGCTGTGTGCTGCATGTGTTATCCATGGAATGTATGCATGTGTACATGCATGTCTATGTGCATGTCTATGCTGTGTGTGTGTGGCGGTGTCAATGTCTTGTGTGTTTGTCTCTGAGTGCGAGTGTGTATGCTTGTAAGCATGTGTGTAAAGAATTTGTATATGTATGCAGCACACACAGAGGCTATAAATCATCTGGCATTCTCCAGGCCCATCCTGGAGGAGAAGGGGAGAGAATGCACATAGTCTTGGGCAAAGCTTGATGGCTATGAAATTGACCAATTGATTGATTGAAACAATTAATTATTTTGCACCATGGTTTTATAGCTGAGCAGCCAAACAATCATTAGTTCACAACAAGCAAGTGAAGACAGCTGGATTGTTTTATAATTTCCACTGAAAGCCAGCAAAGGACCAGCTACTGCTATAGGCTTAGGATAATGATAAGCTACTGGCTATTGGTTAACGTTATATGACATGATATGATTACTTGGACTGTGCAAAGTCATGTATGAAGTCCATTCATCTTCATCCTCCATTTTGCACACAACAATAAGCCAACTTGAGCGATTCAAGCACAAGACAGCCAATGGTCATCATTCTACCTGCTTAAATATGACAAATGCAGGAGCGCTTCTATCGAATCCCATTCTTTACATGCCATATTACAACCCACTGCTGTTCACCAATGTGGAGGAGCTTGACCATAAAAAGCCAGTTGCTTGGAAGATAAATCTCCACCTTGACAACCAGTGCACTGCTTTTCATTGAGGAGATTCACCTTTCATACTTTATCTCCCTTTTTATTTTGGAACTGTTTGTGAGTTGTCCTTCGATGCCTTTCTCTCTGCTGCTTTTGTTCCTAATGTACTGGCAAGGCTGACTTCATTAAGCTCTGTATGAGGCAAACACATTTATGTCCTATTTCCATTTTTCCTATTTCATTTTGCCGTGATACACCACAGCACTGCCACCAAAGCAGAAAATAAAGCCCCTATCAGGCTTGAAGCCATGTGCTCTTTGTGGACAAGGTGACACCTTGTGGTAGAAACAGAGAACCACCACACCAGCTGAAACCAAACAAACAGCTTGTTAGAAGTCAAAGGAGGACCAACCGACACACAAAAGCAACTGGTTCCCACAGAGAACTGGAGGTTTCAAACCAAGGGAATGAGCCCCACCAAGAACAAGACCGCAAACTCAAACCACACCACTAGCCTAAAAAGACACCTGCAACAGGTATCTGAGGTATTCCACTGGTATGAGGAGGCGTTTCTGGCTCTGATTCTTCTAATACTTGGGCAATGAGTTAACGTGAGGGCGTGTGCGAATGTGCGTGCATCCCTGTGTGTTTTCCTGAGAAGTGAAACGCCACCACGGACATTGATGGATCACAGGGGATCTTACAATTGCAGGTTGTTGCGTCCTGCTGTCATTGGGCTCATCTGTCACAGGGTGAAGCTAGCTGGGAGGCAGGAGGAGGCAGGAGCGAGGGGCGTCACTCCTCCCACAGATGATGATCACACCGGCGCTCCTGCCAAGGCAGCCTGCTGGCCCTGTCTTGCTCCTGTGGTCCCTTTGAATTCTTCTCCTTCACATTCAGTTCCAGAGCAATAATATTGCAGCTTTGATGGACTATAGACGGCAGTACTGAAGTGGCGAGGGGTTTTCCAAGTTGACTACACTATAGCTCTGTATCTCTATCGCTCCATCTCTTGGCCATGGCGCTGTGTTGATCACACAGAATCTGTGTATGAGGTGAATTTGGCAGCTCGTGGGATTATTTTGGCTGGATGATGAAACATTTCTCGCTACAAATGCCACACACAGATTTGTTTTGTTTCAGAGATGAGTCAATACAGAGCCTGCAGTAACACAACTGATCAGACCTGCTCTTTCTCTCTGTGTGCCTGTCCTTTCTTTCCCTCTGTATGTGTCTTTCCTCTCCCTTTCGTTATCAGTCACTCACTCACACACACATACAATTAATTGTCATGCACTCTTGTGTCCTTACCTCACCATTACTTCCTCATCCTTCCGCTGTCCTTTGTTTCTTCTTCCTGTGTGGAATCTGTTGTTGTCACAGTGACACACGCCGGCTGCACTTTTACACCTGCGCCCTCTAGAGTCAGTGCCGGGAAGTGGATTTGTTGATACATGTGGAAAGATACAAACAGGAAGGCCAATTACAGCCCAGCAGTCATCTATCTGTCAACCATTTGACAGGAACATAGCACAGCCAAATATACGATGCCCTCATAAATCACACCATCTCACTCTAACTAGCCTGTCTCCCGTGAGTAATTAGTAGTATCATGCAGAAGCATTTCTCTGTCCCGAAATACCATTACATCATTTTACTTTTGATTTTCAGTCACTTTTCTCCAAAACCCACACACTCAGATAGCCAAATGTTCCTGAAAATTATATGCATAAAACTGATTTAAGAGGCACTCAGGAAATCGATCATGCAACGAAATCGTTTAATGTTTAAGGAAGGGCCTTATGATTTGTAGGTGTTGAAATAGAGTTCATATTCCACATTTAAAGATTAAAAAGAGGACCTTGTATTTTCATAGTGAGCCCTAACCGCCTCATACCCCCTTGCAGCAGTCCCACCCTGAGAGCTCCACTGCTATTGCAGATGCTTTATGACGGGCAATTTAGCTTCAGCTGCTATCTGAGCCATCTCAGGAATGGACGCGCTTAGAATCAAGTGCAATAAAGCAGTGAGGGAAGTGGAGAAAGAAGAAGGGGGAGAGAGAAAGAGAGACAACAAACTCGTCTGGACAGCCCCTCCGGACAAAAGGTTTGAGGTGAAGGGGGGGAGGTGGTCTCCTGTGGCCCACACAGACACACATGCAATGGTTTCCCAGGCTCCAGGCTAGACAAGGCAGTAGCGTACCTGCTTGTTTTCACAGGAGCTTCTAAACAAGGCCTAAAGAGTGTGTGGGAGAGAGTGTGTGCATGCATCGGCATAAGTATGCTCATATGATGCATGTGTATATTTGGATGTGTTTTGTGTGTGTGTGTGTGTGTGTGTGTGTCTGTCTGTGTGTGTGTGTGTGTGTGTGTGTGTGTGTAACATTTGTCCCTCCACCCCGGCTAGGCTTTGTTGAGTCTGCTGAGCCCCAGGAAATCTCCTGAGACGGGGAGACAGATTTACACCCTTCCCCCTGAGAGGGTTTTACAGCCTGGGACCCGGGCAAAGCAATGGAAGGGCCAAGAGCACCAAGAGAAGAGCAGCATGATGAGACACAGAGAGAGAGAGAGAGAGAGAGAGAGGGGAAAGCAGGGAAGGATAAAGGGAGAGAAGAGAGATGAAATATGGCGGAGATGGGGGGATTGTGATATCGATGGAATGCAACATGGCTGCCGTTTGCTTGCAGCCCTTCGTTTCCACTCACATAGACTCTCACTCTCGCACCTTCTGTCGCTCGCTCTAACTTTATTACTCACGCTTCTATTCTCTCTCTCTCTCTCTCTCTCTCTCTGTCTCACACACACACACAGACACACACACACACACACACACACACACGCACACACACACACACAAAGAGAGGTCATAAATCTGCCAGTGAGTGCTGCTGGGATACAAACACCTCAGACAGGCCTTTGCTGTGTTTGGAGAGAATGCAGATGTACCTGCCTCCAGCACATCATCCTCTGTCCGTCACCCTCGTTCCCCTCCTCCCCACCCCGTTATCCTCCCCTCTATCTTTCTCCAAAGTTTTCTGTTTCGTTTTCTTAACTTCTTCCAACCTCACCTCAGCTTTTCTCTCTCAACTCTCCTTTTTTCCTCACCCATCCCCTTTTGGTCTCACTAAGAACTGACACTCTCCCACTTAGGGGGAACAAAACGCTCCAGCCGAGCCCCATGTCATTGTTGTGCCGAGACAAGGCCATGCCAGGGGGGAGTGAGGACAGACAATAGAGCGAACAGACAGGGAGACACAGCTTACACTATAGGTGGCACCTTGTAGGGGCATAATGGTAACAAATACAGGGGCTATGTAACCTGTTTGCTGCAGTTCCTCTTTCTGAGAGGCAGTATCCATCATGCAGTGACAGGTCTAACTACCTGCTGAGTGATACCTGATGTCCTCAGATGGTCTACATTCACAGCTACCCATCTTTATATGATATGGCTGGAAAAAAGGCAAGGACATCACAAAAGAAACGGGGGAAAGTATCAGCGTGAGGGGTCCCGCGTGGGTGTCGTGTTTGCTCACAATGTAGAATGGTGACGGCAGGTGTAGGTATTGAGGGGGTCCATAAAAATGCATGTTTGTTAGTTGGACAGCATAAAAACTAGGTATAGCTAGAGCTCCAAACCATCGGTATCAGCCTCGGTGGCCTCCAGACCAACAATCGCATCTGTGCACACACACACACACACATACAACCGTATACATACACAAGAGTGGATTAACACACATGTGCATGTCCTTATAATCATTACCACGCCTAGAAAAGTCTCTCGGCACATACATGGTCTCAGACGCAGACACACACATGTAAATACATACCGTCCAAACAGACATGGCCTGCGTGACCTGATTTACAGTCGAGTAAACGGTTTAAGCCACACATCTCACTCCAACACCTAAACACCTGACAGGCCTCTCATAAATAAGGCTGGCCAGAGACTCCCACATAATTTACACCTTCGCTATCTCCTAAGCTAACATGTAACAGGTCTCCACTCCATATTTCACCACCCAGAGCCCACCACTCACTGGATAAGATAGACGTACAAAAGTTGGACCAGATCAAGGGGGCAGGGGAACTTCAAAAGCTCAGAAAGGTTTGGGTTTTGGGATGTGGTGTGGGGGTTCAGCCTCTCCTGAGCCTAGAGCAGTGTGAGTGTGTGTGCGTGTCATGTGCATGGCCCTGGCCTGGGGCGTAGCCTAACCTAGCGCCACAGCCCAGCTCAGATCAAGGCCCACAGCCAGGAGTTCCACTTCTACCTCTGCCATAAATCGCCCTGCCTTTGTCTGTTCTCTCTTTCACTGGCTGAAACTTATCCTCTTCCATTAAGAGTGATGGATCAGCAGCTCTCAGGGCGTAAGAGACTCTGAGGTTACAGGTCCCTCCAAAGATCGTACTTTACACTGCAAATGTGAAAGAAATATACACACACGCATACATGCACACACACACACACCTAACCTACAAAGGAACTCAATACGCAACATTAGTCATGAAATAATTTTCCAGACAGGGACAGACAAATAGGCAAAAAATAGAGTTGTTTGGTGTTGAACCAATTTCATAGCAGGTGACACATATTTGAAATGGTAATAGTTTGTAGAGTGTATTTGAAAAATGGTGTATCCTTTTACTGTAGTAATGGTTTTTAACTGTCAGGTAGCTCCCTTGGATTTAACAGCATCTGTGCTCCCTCTGGTGGCCGTTCCCTGCCATACATCCGTAATGTCCTTGATTCAATGTTCACTATGTCTCAAACAGTCATTTAAAAATTACCAATGGCATTCTTTTGTATTTTGAGAATATAAGTAATATTATATAAAGATTTAAGGAACACATTACTTGTTACTTACACATTACATGTTACTGTTAATAATCGTTCATTCTAACTGTTCATTTTACAGTATACGTTATCATACGATTGTAATGAATATACTGTCTATTTAACAATATAGTGTATAGTGTATTGGTAGGTATGTTGGTATGTTGGTAGGTTCTTTATTGTCCTCCAAGAAGAAATTTGTCTCCACAGTCTGTACAGTAAACGCACAAAGCAATATCCCACAATACTGTAAAGAAGGCTTTATATGGATTGCAAATCAAGATTGTTTTCAGCATTGAGACTTGGCTCTATTTTTGAAGCTTGGCTTTTCCTACAGCATGAGGGAGATCATAGTTTGGCAAGAGATGTTACACAGCTCCACATGTTACAACAACTACCTCAGATCAGCAGCTGTGAGTAAGTGTGTGTGTGTGTGTGTGTGTGTGTGGGTGGGGGGGTGGGGGGATGCGGGGGGGGGGGTGCGCTTGTATTTGTTATATGATTGTGAGTATTATACATGAAGCGCAGTTTGTTATATGTTTGTGAGTATTAGATATGACGGAAGGGCCATTGCAGAGATTGATAGCTTTAGAAGTAGCATAACACTGACTCAAAGAAGCACCATATTCTCAACATAACATTTAAGGCCTTGATAGGGAGTGGGCAATTCTGGCATGAGAGCAAAGCAGACCAAGCCCAGAAATGTAGCCCTAAGCCAAATGCCTCAGTAAAGTTCTTGGCAAACCATGGGAAATACAAAATATGTGTATGGACGCAAGTAAAAAAGTAAACTCAGTTTAAGCTTTGTAACCCTTGGGCAGATAACAGAAAGATAAAGAGCAGAGCCAAAGAATTATTATAATACATACTGAATACCCAGTGCTGTTCCAGCAGGCTATGGCAGGCCGGCTGAGTGATGTTGCCCTCAGGTGGTGAGAGTGGGACATAGCAGCAGTGGCCCTGGGGGCTGAAGTCCATCAGCCAGCTGAAAGATTCACTACTGATGCTCTCATCTGCTAGCTTGTACAGTACCCCATTTGTGCTTGAATGAATCGTGTTTTTGATTTACATTTTGTGTGAGAGCGCGCGCGCGTGCGCGTGTGTGTGTGCAGACATGCATGTGTATGTGTGCGCACATTCAACTGCATGCTTGTGTGCACGTGTGCGAGTGGATTTTGTATGTACACATGCGCAGTGAGCGAGTGAGTGGCGGCCTTTGTCTCGGAATGCATACCTCCAAGCCCATGCGCTTGCGCGTTGCTCCGCCGGACAGCAGAGGCACATAAAGCCTGGTAAATTGCACCGGGGCAATAAAATGGCAATAAAATGACAACAACAGTGCATTAATCCATCACCAGGGAGCGCTGGAGGTACTGTAAAGAGCTCTGGCTGGAGTCGAGAATGATTTCTAGGGTTTATCGGCTCAGCGGTTGTAGCATCCATTCAGCATGCCAGGGGGCAGTGAGGAGCAAGAAAGTGCTGATCCTCTCCCTCCCAATGGACTGCGTTAATTTAAGGCAGCTAGTACACTGTAATCAAGAGATATGGGATTTTGTATTGAATAGTCCAGCTTCTTTTACTTAGAACAGGATGTGAATAAAATGAGCTTTGAACAAGCAGGGATTGATGGAAATCCCGAGTGTTCTGCCTCTTTTAGTATAGCCTTATTTTCAGTAGTATTTTCCATGACATGCTCACGAGTAGGCAGAGGTTCACTGTTCCAGCAGCGCAGCCCCTCCAGCCTCCTCCTCCCTGGCTCCCCGTGGCTCCTGGAGAAAGAGAGCTTTATTTAGGAGTACCTGGATTTATGTGGGGGAACCAGAAGCAGCAGGTGATGGAAACTGCCGGCCCAGTGGGTTGGCTGTGGCCAGGGGGTTCTGGCAGGGTAGTAAGTGGGCCCAGTGGGTCACACTGTCATTTCCTGTTTCTCTACCCCTTGCTCTCTTTCTCTTTTTACCCTGCTTCTATCCAAGCCTGCCTTCATCTGCTGCCCATGCCTTCCTGCCTGAATCACTTCCTCCAATAGGAAACAGATGAGAGGCTCAGAGTCTGAGGTGGCCCTGCGTTGCCCTTCCCATCGTCAAGGCAACACATCTGACATACATTTTCACATAGTTTGGACTAAAATATGCCTTTAAAAGTTGTCGTTTTGAAGTCACAAACACTCTGCCAAAAAAAATTATCAAAAACTTTACTTGGCCAATAAAGGTCTATGTGCAAGCTTTCCTTTTCAATAATTTGTTAGTGATGCCTAGTGGAGAGACCGTATTATTCAGGTCGCAACTTACACTGACACTATGTCTTTGATTTTGCACAATGTACCTTAATGTTGATTTGACAAATCTCAGAGCGCACAAGGGATGAGATATGCGAGAGGATCCATTTTGTGGTGTAAACATTTAGATCTCCACCTCCCAGATGCATCTATTAGCCGGTTTGCCGTCAGCTATTCCGCAGCAACAACATTCTAAACCGAACCAGGTGTGGACATGCCACAGAGGAGAGGTCAAAAGTGGAAACACATGATACACTCTTTCTTCTCCTCTTCCTGCTCTTCTTCCTCTCATAACTGCTGGCTGGTAAAAATGCTCTGTGCTAAAATGGACCATTAAACCTTCCAATATTGCTTATGTAATTTCAGTTCATGGCAAACAGATTTCAAACCAGGGCAACTGCAGTGGAAATTAGGGGGGGGGGGGGGTGAAAGACAGACAGACAGACAGACAGACAGACAGACAGACAGACAGCAAAGGGGATAGACAGACAGCGGAGAGTAGGAGGTCTCTATGTTATGGAAAGACATCTGTTTCGTCTGCTCTGCTTCCCAGATTCTCTCACGTTTCCTGGATTCCTGCCACACTCCTTTGCCTGGGTTTATTTCTGGCCAACAGTTGAGATGAAGGACTCAATGTTTAGACATGAGCTGTTTAGATAAATTGGCTCCTATGTGTGAGAGATCCAGCAAGCAAAGCCCTGTATCACCCCAGGCGCACTCAGAAGTATGACACCTAAGACACCTAAGACACCTAATATTTCACCAATATGCTTCCATGAATCAGCATGCTTACCATCTTCCTCTATTTCACTAAGTTTTATTACAAATGTGTTTACTGCTAATCAGTGTAATGGACTAGACTATGAGCACTTGAATGTGTGTTTAATGTATATATCCTGGGGGCCTCGGGAGATGACAGGCCCCTTAAAAGGATGGTAGTTATAATATTGAGTTATAAAACTTGTTCAGGAGCCCTTCTACCCGGTGTGGTGTAGCAGCTATTCCTTCTTTTATGTGCCAGGTTTCTCATGCAGTGTGGGTTTATAAAGCATTATAAAGGCTTTATAAGACACTCAAATTATAATCAGTGTAAAGGCCACCTTCCGCAGCAGACCTTCTTGTGTTGTCGAAAGCCCTTTGTCAAGGAATTTGTGGGCACGTCTTGTAGCATTTTAAGCTGTGCCAGAACTATTCCTTGTGGATCAATTAATATGAGCTTCAACGTCTCCTGTTGAAATAAATACCACCATTGAAAATCCTGGGGATTTCATGGCCTCTCTGAACTCTAATCCTCAATGGAAATGGCAAGGGCCTGCAACTTTATGTTCATTTGACATCCTGCAATTGAAATGTAGGATGTGTAGAGTTCTACATTAGACAGATGTGTATTTTCCCCTTCTTTGCCAAAATGGGGCTGTCACAGCTGGACCGTTCTCACTGGATTATAAGCCTTGCATATTGAACCTCAAGCGTATAATACCTCACATTCATAGACAGTGTAACATTAGATAGTTTATGGTGTTGTATTATGCTGGGGCTGGCTGTGGCTTGGGGCTTGAGGCAGGAGAATGCCGTGGTCAGTGGTGGGTCGTAGACTGTCAGGGCTCAGGGTCGGCTGAAAGCCAGTCTCCGTACGTGTCTGCCCTGAATGTTAATGGATTAACGCTCGCCACACATACAGCTACACTGGGAAACTCAAGATGACTTTTAACGCAAAAGGGCGCCAATAAGTCGCCATCATAAATTCAGGGACACATGCTGTCCGTAGCAGCCTGGCAGTCAGGCATGTTTCCTCCGGGAGGCCGGGGCCGAGGGACTGTGTGATGGAGAATGGGGGAGCAGGTGGGCTCTGCGTTGGCTGACCTTGTCTCTCAAACCCACTAGATATGATCAGAGCACGCTGGCAGCTGTGGCCTTGCTCAACATCACCCAGGGTATCATGTATAGCAGGTATACCACTGGCCAGATTTCCACCTACATGTACTGTTAATGCTTTAAACTCCCTGCTGAGCTTGCACTTTCCACCACAACAGAAGCCCGTTCTGTTACATCATTTTCCCCCAAATTGCTTTAAGCGGGTAACTTGGGCTTGTCTAATGTGAATTTCCACACGGCAAAGGGAACTGTAGTTGTAATGCTCAGACACTCTGCAGCGACAGCCCCAATCACCGTGTGTAATTTAGCAGCAGGGGACGAAGAGCTAATCTTGCAAGAGAGCATAGTCCCAATTTAAAATCAATCAAGATGCATTTGTATTTTAAAGCCTCTACTTGGGCTGTGCTGTAAATAAGAACCAGGTTGGAGACACGCATTGTTCTGCCTGTCTGTGTGGAGGATCGTTTTAAATGCACTGATGGATTCATAGCACATTTGACTTCAAAGTTTCACACACATTGTGACATTAATATACTCCAATTTTTCCTAATCTTTTTGTTGCTGCACTGAAAGTAATTAGGTGTAATCATGTCAGGGAATGATTTCTAGCCATTTATCAAAGAACTGACTCGCAAGCAATCATTAGCAGCAGCACGGGTTTAAATACTTCAAAGAAAAACAACTGAAACATGCAGCAATGGAAAAGTTATGGCATTGGAATTTGTAATCCAATTATTCTGATGATTAAAACATTGTGCGCGTGGTTGCATATGATTTTCTGTCTCCAATCACGAAGGACTTACTTAATGCTTTCAATCTTTTTTCGCTCTCTCTCTTTTCTGCAAATTAATTTATGGTCTAATTACAGGACAAGCCTCCAGATATCAAGGAGCACAAATCACTGGTCCTTACCAGATGGCAGAAAAACGACACAGGATAATTGAAAATCTAGAAGTGGATCAATATTTAGAAGCCCAAGGTTACATGAAGTATGACACTACTATTAACATGAAAATATGATGCATTACATCCACAGGCAAATTGGCTTCTATTATTTGATGGTGAATGGATATGGACTGAAATGCTTCTAGTGCTTGCTGCTCAATAACAAAAGATAGTTTTAGATTTATCACAGGTTAGCTATGCTCATATACTAGCTCATCACAAAGCTGCAAAAGCGATGTGCATAGACGCACACATACAGATACATGTGCACACTTACATACGTGCACACATATGAACACACGTGCACACACAAACACGCACACATGCACTCTATGGGCGAATGGTGTGTGGCGCAGGTCTGGAGCTCTCCTTTCCTGGCGTACCCTGAGTGCTTTGAGCCTCACCATGTCACAGACCACCTCCGGACCACCCCACCCTTCTCTAGCATTTACCTCTGGCCTGTTAAAAATGATATCAGCTCATGGAGGGCAAGCATTAGCATTTGCATTTTATTGGAAGCATGGAGATTTAGAGCAGAGGATATATCAGCTCTGAGCAGACAGAATTAGTTAACAATGCATTACCTGCCTTTTATGGCAGCTATAACTCTTTCCCCTGGTGGGGAGAGGAGATGAAGGGAGGAGAGGGGGGGAGTGAAGGGGAAACATAGAGCCCGGTGGAGGGTTGGTGGCGCGAGGTGTGGCGTGGTGGAGGGGGGCACTTAGAATGAAGAAGCTTTGTCTGTGATGCTTTACTGCACATTAAGTGTGATAGCCACCCAAATTAGAACATCACACCGCAATCACCTTCACACAGATCAGTGCACCATGCTGAGAGACGATGTGCCAGTCATCACTGCAGACCTTTATATCTGGTTGCAAAAAGGAGGCTGTCGAGCAGCTGTGCCTATCTGATCGTAGCACGAGAAAGGCCACATCAAACGACATCGGTCTGTGATACTCATGACTTATGACACTTAGAGAGATAGCATCGCCTCCCCCCCAGGAGAGTCCCTGAACACTGCAAATCTTTCATTTTTTTTCCTTTCAGATACAAGTAAGTAATGCATTTATGGGTTGTGTGTGTGTTGTCTGTGTGAGTGCACGTTTATTTGTTTGTTGTGTGTTTGGTGGTGTTGTTGAACATCCTGCGTAACACCGATGAGGCCCACTGCAGCAGTCCCTTACCATGACTCCTCGCCACAGCTGCACAGTAGCTCCCCGGACACTCATTTGGGGTAATGTGCTGCAGGACGACCAACCTCTGCCATTGGAAATACCCTCTGGAACTCATTTGCACTAGAAGTTACTGGTACTGCACAGACTATTCTTGACGAGCAGTGCGGCTGGTGAAAAAAAAATTACACACATGCACTAATGTATATACTATAGTATAGTATAGTCCCTCTGAGGTTTAGAACCTGTTTTTCAAGTGAGACGTGGCTAAGAGAGCAGCATCCTGACAGATAAACAACATACAAGAATGTACATATATATTCATAAATCAAATAATAGTTAATAATAAAAAGTGCAATGTCAATGCCAGGATAGTCAAAATAATAATAGCTAAACAAAGCACAGCTCCCTATTGACTCTGCTATATACACTGCTATATCACTTGCAGCACTTTGCCTAATTCCATATTTTCACCAATTATCATTTAGATTTTTAGTGTGACCAAAGCCTCTCTCTGTATGCCTTTTGACCATGTACCAGAACTGCCTGTACATCTGTATTTGCTACACACAACACAGGCAGAGCTCCCCTGAGTGCCACTGCGGCTTTCCCAACCAACCCTACTGGCCCAGGTTTGTCAGCAGACAGCTCCAGGCTCCATAAAATAGCCTGCTGCTCACTCCCTTTGCTGGGCTTAATGGTCCCAGGGGCTGGAAATTTACTAGTGACCTTTGCATTCCATTTGGAGTGTAACAGCCTTTTTTGCTAGGAAAATTCCACCGCCCTAGACGTAGCTGTGCAGCACTTTGTGTGTGTGTGTGTGTGTGTGTGTGTGCGTGTGTGTGTGACTATGCATGCCATAGAGAGAAAGAGAAAGACGGAGAGAAAGAGTGGATGATAAGAGACGGCTGGGCGTAGCATGAGGTTAGACCTTTACTGCAGTTTATTACTTTAGTATTTGTTCCCCAAATAATAGCGATAGCGTTGGTATTGATGCCCTGATACAGTCATCTCAGGACACAATTTAGTGATACCCTCAAATGAAATTAATATGGAGAAGAGCGAGAGCAATTTATAATAGAACAAAATGAAAGTCTAACAGAGAAAGATAGTTGCAGTCAGTCAACTAGACAAGAATCCATGCGCCTCCAAAGCATGCATAATAATTCACCCATTAAAGGCTCTACAGAGAAGACCCTTTTTTATGAGTTGTAGAGAGTAACGTCAAGTGTTTGTCTTGTAAATGGCTTGTATAAAAATGGAGTTATGGCGTTTACATTGTTATTGTGTCAAACAGCACCATCTGCTGGCTGACTGTAGCAAGTGCCCTTGAATGATTTCTCTTCCAAACAAAGAAAACGGGAAAAGCAAAAGAAGATTGTAGCACGAAAGAGACCAAATTAAATGGCATCAGGCTCATGATACTCATGACTTAAAAGTTTGTCCCCTCAGGACACTTGCCAGCACTGCAAAGCTTTAGTTTTTCCTCTCAGATAAAATAATCTCTCTCCTGATATGAGGAATATTTAGTGATATATTTATTGTTGGGGTTTGACCCAAAACAATCCTCCCCAAAATGTTTTTAATTTTAATAGTGGCTTCACTTTGCCCAATCACAGGAAGTTATTTCCAACTAGAATGTAAACTAGATGAAACACAGAGGAGTGCTTCACATCAATTCCTTCACATCTTAAAACAACAGCCTACTGATAGTCATTTAAACATTGAAACTTTATTAAAGGTTAATATTGTAGACATATTTGGATTAAGAGTTGATTTAAATTCACACAGGAAATATGAGGAAGGCTTACTTTTGATTCTTATCACAGATGAAAGCACCAGCAAAGAAATTAAGTAAAAATTCTCAGGGGTGAATCAAGTAAAGAAAATAGTCCCATAGTGTCCATGTTGGAACCACAGATCAAACTGAAAAAGAGGAATCCATCTTGTGTATCAGATGCTGGCTAGCCAAAAATTTTTCATATCTAGTTTCTCCCACAGTATTCAAATTAATCACATTCAAAACAAGATATGAATGATTGGATCAGATACTGGTTTCAGCTCCCTTTAATGCTTCAACTTAACATTACAATGATATCAAGTACGACAAATACTCCAATGGCTGTGTGGAATTCACCACTTAACACCGTAGAAATCTATCAAAGTATCACCAACTAATGAGTTTAATAACACAAACTGCAGGGCCTTCATTGTGTAAATTGTTGGTCACATCAGACTGAAGCCCATCAAAAAAAATACAAAGTTTTACATCTTTTAGCCACAAGGTGGCAGACTCAAATGACTGGTGGTGAAGAATGCTGGTTTTAATTGCCCCTGTAATTACAGTAAAATGAAGATTGTCTAACCTGTGGGGATGAAGGAGACTGGTCCAATGTTAACATTATTGCAGCTTTAAAAAAAAAAAAAAAAAAAAAAAAAAAAAAAAAAAAAAAGGGTACAAAACTAGTAACAAAACTGGCATGCAGAACTGAGCAAAAATGGTTTATTATGTCCTTTTCTGATCTGGTGATAGCTTTAAAAAAAAAAAATACAGACATGTAAAAATTTGCACAATACAAAGGCCTAAAAAGACACACAACAAGAAAGAAGTGACTAGGACTAAAAATAAGACTATGTTTTTTAAATGAAGAAGAATAGCCTTACTACACATTAAGAAATTGGCAGGTGTCCTTTGCAATAAGAGTAGTTAAATCCAAGTAGACAGCACAAACTGACATACAAAACTGAGGGGTACAAAGTTTTAAAAAAGAGGAAAGGATTATGCAATCAGGAAACTTTGACTGTTGGTGACAATGACTGAGGTCTATACCATATTTGAAAATGCACCCTTGCTTCCTGAAAGTCACTTCTACAGTCTTGACCTCCTGAAAGTCACTTCTACAGTCTTGACCTCCTGAAAGTCAGTTCTACAGTCTTGACCTCACTGGCATTAGTGGGTTCTTAAAGCAAAGTGCACAGCTCTTGATCAATAGAATATGGGGTGGGGATTGTGAGCGGGCCTTGGGACAAGACAACGCTGCCAGTACACGATCTGGCTCTCAATGAAGACATACAAAGTTTCAGAGATGGCTGCCTGTGCTTGTGAATGCAAAACAGAAAGACCTTACTGACATAACCATATCCCATAAGCACTAAAACATCATATGATAAGACATTAAAAGAAGACAAAGAACAGAAAGCAAGAACAGCACAAACCCTCCCCAGTAGCATATCACCCATGTCCACCACATCTCTCTCAGTCATATTGGATCCTTCTCAGCAGTTTGGGCTCTTGTTCTCTGATACTTGCATGGGGCATGTATGGAGATATCATGAAATGGACTGTGTCCTCCATCTTTGTGTGTAGTTGGATATGGCCAAGAGAAAGAATGGGAGGTTTGGATGTGAACAATGTCTGTCAAGGTTGTCCCTGCAGTGGAGGAGGTCTGGTTTCCCCCTGAGGTGATGCACTCACACACTCACAGCTTCTTTCTCCTTCTTGTCACCGTCTTCATGCCAGGTGAGACGTTCCTCATAGAAGGCTATGACAATCTGTGGGCACTTATGATTGGCCTCCTTGGCAAGCACAAGATCTGCCTCATCAGAGTCCTTCCTGCATAAGACAAGGACAAATATGACATGTCAGTAAAAGCAACTCTGAACATATTTCTATGCATTCTCTGGGAAGTTTTAAAAAGTTCAAAATGTCTGTCACCTCTTACCAGCTATGGTTAGAGCGGGCCAGCTATTTTACACAAGACAGCTTTATTTAATTTGAGTAGAACTAAAGCAATATGTTACGGATGATTTTACGTGGTCAGTCCTGTGTCTTGTTCACAGGTGGCAAGGTAGAGCGAGGAAACGATATTACAAAAAGGCATTATATATAAAAATATATATAAATCTTCTTCCCTTTACCAAAAGAAGAAGAAAGACAGGATATGTTCCATGTTTGGTTGAATGATTATCCAAATATGGAAAGACAGGGCTGGTGATCGGACAACCACTAGTGGCCAGACGGACACTGGAGTGCTAGGTTGGACTGACTTGACTAATAGCTTCATGGTGAGATGACTACAAGCTACAGCTAAACTCTTCATTGTTTCCAAATGCAAACTGGCTTTTTAAAAGACATTGTGCTTAGCTAGAGTGGATTGTATCATTGTAAAGAAAATGTGTCTTGTGTCTAGTCGGCTAGTTAGTTACTCAAGTACGACGGTCTTGTCATAATATTATCTGTTACTACAGCTATGATGCAGCATGGAAACAGCTTTCTAACAGAAGAAGATGAGGTAAAATAATTTGATTCTAAAATACAAATACATTATGCTTAAAGTTAGGTTTCCATATCTAACAAACAAAAGTAGCTTACTATCAGGTTGTAACAATGAGTTGAAATATAGAGGCACAACCCTTGATTAAATATAACTCATTGGATTTAATCAGTTTTCTTTAAAAGTAAAGAGCAAGAGGTGTAATAAGCACATATTGCATGTCATATACAGCTATTAAAGTTTTATACATTCATTGATAACTGTCTCTGTTCTCTTGTCTTGTCTAAACAGAGACAAAGATGAAGGGAGGAGAGAAATAAGAGGAAGCAAGAGAAGAATTTAAAAAAGGAAAGGAGGGAGACAGCAACAGATAAGACAGACAGCAGTCACTGTACACTGGACTGCTGTTGAAAGTGTTTTTGCTTTGCTGCTTCATTTAGACATATACATGTTCACAGCTAAGTGCACCAGATTGATGCCCCCAGACCCCCGTACTATGGTTCTGTAACTGCCTCTGGGTTGAGCCCTGAATGGACTGAAATCCCAACAACACCCCTTTACTACTACTACTATAGGCCTCTTGCAACACAACCACTGGTGGGCTGATGTAACACATTGGTAAGGACACCCTGCCTGGAAGTTTCATTTCATCTTCATATTACATGCCGTTGCTTCGCTGGTGGATGTCACTGTGTCAACAAATGAAATCAGAAATACACAACCAAAATACCTCATGCAAATTCAACATTCAACACATCAACATGTTAACAAAACGTACCACTTCATCAGGAACATAAGGTCTCCACACGAGTCAGTGGCTCCAATGATCTTCTCCGGCTCAAGTCCTCTCTCAAAACCACGTGCTACTAGGATGTCATCCTGAAAGACAACAAGGGAAGCAATATATATGTTCACATAGCAAACAAAAAGCTCTGGAAATCATTGCAACCAACTGTAATAAGAACTAAAAAATAAGAAATCCGCCATTTCAAAAATATGCAACTACACAACAAAATGATTGCTGGCAGGAAAATAATACTCATTATTTAAAGACACCATCCATCTTGGAGCCTTTTATTACCAAATAGGAACTTCTTAGACAGGGTGTCAAATTGTAGACATTTTAAGACCTTCTTGCCCAGTAGAATGACCAGTTGAAAAGAACATGAAAACAAGAGCTGATTTAGCAGAATATAGGTCTGCATGACTGGGATTATTTCTAACTAGAAAAACAGCACACCTCAAAACTATAACATTTATAAGACATTAAGACTTTTAAGACTTAAAATTGACATATTCAACTAGTCTATACTTTAAGGAAAACACATTTTTTGAATTCCAAGACTTTTCTTGGTTTTCCATAACTGTAGGGATTATAGTGGGCATTCTGAGACTTTAAAAAAAACATGCAGGCACCCTGCTTAGAAGAAGCAATCTTATGAAGTCATATCAAAAAAATGTGTTGAGTACTGTAGAACAGTCTTTGTCTTCATTTTAAAATGAGACGAAAGTCAGCTGTTCCTTAACTTTCAAATGAGCTCTTACCAAGACCTAGGCTATTGTTTAGATGAGTGGCAAAGCTGCTGTCGATTATCCACTGTGCAGCACTCAAAAGGCGTCAACTCAGAAACCGCAAATTCTTTCTGATAGACTTGATAGCAATGCCCTGCTCTGTAGATATTCAATGTGATTTTTAAAAGGGGAATGTATAACATGAAATGTCTTGTCTGGAAAAGCCAAAACTGGGCACCAATCTGCCCAGTGACGATTGGAGCTGAACGTGCCTCAACTTTGATCAATGTATAGGACTTATACTGCACCAACATGTTACTTACTTCTTTTTTCTTTTTGGGCTTACTACCCCCCTCCTCTTCATCTGAGGATTTTTTCTTTGAGCTACTGGTGTCTTTGGAGCGTCCTAATGGGCCTGCACTTGATTTGCCGCCGCCGCCGCCACCGTTGCTGCCGCCGCCACCGCCACCACCGCCGCCGCCGCCACCACCACCACCACCACCACCACCGCCACCACCGCCGCCACCACCACCACCACCACCACCACCACCACCACTGCTAGGTGTGGAGCTTCCACTGTTGCTTTTCTTGTAAGTCTTCATAAACTCTCCAATAAGCTCAGGGCAGTCAAGATTCTTCTCTGGTTCCCATGTGTTGTGCTTACTGTTAAGGATCACAGTGCAGAAAGTCAGTAACATTCAAGTCATAACACTTGACAGTCAGAGCAAACAATGCAAATGATACTGACAACAAGTCATCACAGTGAAGGAATACAGCTCAACTCACTCCGAGTATCCTTTCCACTTTAGGTAGAATTCAACTCTGCCTTTCACCACCCTCCTGTCCAGCACTTTTTCCACAACATATTCTTCCTCTTCGGAGGATGAGGATGCGTCTTCACGAGACTTTTTGCCCATGTCAAAGTTAGCTGCTGAACACTTGCTGTCGCTGGACAATGACACTTCCCTACACAGGAAGTACAAAATCTGCAGAGAGAAAAACCCATCCTGAGCAAAAAAATGCAATTGGTAAAGAGTCAGGGCTAAATTAATAATTGAGAAGCATGGAGCACAGAGCTGTGATGTGAACAGTTTGGTATACATTAACGTTAGCTAACGCTAGCCACTTTATCAATGAAAAGCATCCGTTTCACAGTCATTTAGCAAGTCTAGAATAGGCATGGCTACCTAAATTCGCTAAAGGGAACGAAATGGTTAGCAAAACACTTATAGGTAGCGTCAATCGGCCACTCGTTTACTAGTATTACGTTACATATAGCAACCTGAAGACGTGTGAAAAGCGATATGGGTACTAGCTAATACCTACTAGCTAACCAATAAGTATGGAAGGCAAGTCTGCTGAGGCAGATAACTGTTAGCTTACCAGCTAACGCGTAAGCGAGCTAACTAGCGATAACAACACTCGGGTACAATGCGCTTGCGATACTTGTAACAGTGTAAAGGAAATTGATTTCTTACCCTTTTGGTGCAGACCACCGGTTTTAACTATCAACCTTGTCCGTATCTTTGGTAGATGTGTATTCTGCGAAGTCAACGTTAGGGCTACTTTAGCTTCTAGCCTGAGCCACAAAAAGCTGCTGTGCGCTTGCCTGTGCGTAAAAAGCGCGCGTTAAGTGCGCACAATGCTTAGCACGCCCCTAAGTCAGCTGATGACCTACATATGTGCTCCTTATTCAATGTCCAAGAACGGTTTGGGTTGTAATTGTGGAATATTAACAGGAAAATACATTGAATGGTTGAATATACATTTTAAATATTTTCCATTAGTAGAAAACATTATTGTATGCAGAAAACCACAACCCCGCCACACCCCCAAGTCGAAAACCACGTATTACTATATGCCCCTCTTTACAATACGACTGGGGATTTATTATTACCATTGTGTAATCTACTATCTTCAGTATTTCATCTGTTTTTGCTAAAATATTTATACCGACTAACAATTACTTTTATTAATTGCAATAATTTGGAGATTTCCCTCTGAAACATTCTAACATTTTATTCTCATCGTGAAGTACACGCCCACCGTTGATGTTGTTATGTTATTGGTCATCGGTTGTGATTGATTGCATTTCGCCCAATCCCATTTTAATAAAAGATGACGACGCGATACAGCGGGAACTGTTGACCAATTGCTATGCGAAAGAGGTGTATCCTTTCCTATTTATCCTACTCTTTGGTCCCGCAGAAGTCTATCGCAGATCCTCTTTCCGCCGTCGAGTCGCAAGCGGTCTTCAAGCCCCAAGATGTCTAAGGACGTAAGTACCTTTATTGGAATTATTTTATCCACTTATCCAGCATATCGGTCATTTTTTAAACTCGAATAATCAGTTCTGTGTAACGCTCGGTAGCGTTGTGGAAACTGCGTTCCTGTAAAATATGTTGCAGCCAGCAAGCTTGGCAAGGCCGCCATCTTATAGAAACTAGGCCTCATGGCCTTTTGTTCCTGCGGTGGTCTATTTATGTCGACTTACAACTTTGGTTTTGCTTAGTGCATGTCAATGTTAAACAAAATATCTGTTATGTAAGTATTATGTAATCACGCGATTGTAGTGGGAGGTTAAGAATTTAATTAACGCTTACAATTTGTGGAAACATTTCCCTGATCCGCTAATGGCGGCGTTGTCGCTTTCGCCACCCTGTCGTGCCGTGGTCTTTGATGGACTGTAGCCATTACCCACACATGCTACATCTCACGTCCTATTATCAGTGTTTTTGTTTTGTCTTGTTTTTTTTAAACTGATACATACTATGAATGTGTCCTCCAATGCGAATATGTTGCTTTGTCCAATGTGTAGGCCCCACGTGAACCGGAGCAGCTCCGCAAGCTGTTTATTGGAGGGCTGAGCTTTGAGACCACGGATGAAAGCTTGCGAGCCCATTTCGAACAATGGGGGACCCTTACAGATTGTGTGGTGAGTATTTTCTAATGTGGAAAACGTTGAGGAGACGCAAGCTGTTTCTTAAACCTTTAAACTGTAACACTGTTAATATCAGTTTATCATAATTTGTTCTCTTACCTGTCCTGAAATCAGTTTTGTGTGTGAGAATGTTTGAATGTAATCCTTTTGGGATGTTTGGTAGAGTGGTGTTTAATGTGAACTTTTTTTTTTCTTCTTTCCCCCCCCCTACAGGTCATGAGGGATCCAGCCAACAAAAGATCCAGGGGCTTTGGTTTTGTCACCTACTCTTCAGTGCAAGAAGTTGATAGTGCTATGGATGCCCGCCCTCATAAGGTTGATGGAAGACTGGTAGAGCCCAAGAGGGCAGTTTCCAGAGAGGTGGGTCAGACAGGTTGTTGTGTGAACAGGATTCTTTTAATGCGTTATGAGTTTCATGTAAAGACCTCACTCTAAATCCAAATGCCTTTGGCCACAGGACTCAAACCGACCAGGTGCCCATGTTACTGTAAAAAAGATCTTTGTTGGAGGCATCAAGGAAGACACTGAAGAGTCACACCTACGAGACTACTTTGACCAGTTCGGCAAAATCGAGGTCATTGACATTATGACTGATCGTAACAGTGGAAAGAAGAGGGGCTTCGCGTTTGTTACCTTCGACGATCATGATTCAGTGGACAGGATTGTCAGTAAGTAGACTGTCAATAGGCTTTGATGCGGCTGTATCATTTGAACTCAAAATTAAACTAAATCTCTTCTGTTTATAGTCCAGAAATACCACACTGTCAACGGTCACAATTGTGAAGTAAGGAAGGCCCTCTCAAGACAGGAAATGCAGACCTCTGGTATGGAAATGGAAGGTAAACAAAATAAAAATAAAATAAACTTCTCATTCTGATTTAAAAGTGTTCAATGAACAAATGTTGTATTTTTTGGTTCAGGTCGTGGTGGTGGTGGCGGCGGCGCTGGTAATTACAGCAGAGGTGGATATGGAGGTAATGATTTTGGCCATGATGGATGCTTCGGTGGCCCCGGTATGTGGTTTTAGAACCACCAAGTTATCTTTTCCCCCCAAAAATCTGGTTGTTTATTTGCCTTGCATGTCCTGCATGATGCTGACTGTCTTTTTCAGGCGGCCGTGGTGGTGGCGGAGGCGGCGGTGGATATGGAGGCGGAGAGAGCTACAATAATGGCTATAATGGAGGAGATGGTAAGTAAGCAAGTTGAAGACTCACTGACTGATCTCCCCCTGCCATGGATGCAGTGTATTTAGGATGTATTTATGCTGTAGGTGGCTATGGCGGTGGTCCTGGTTATGGCGGTGGAGGCGGCGGCAACCGTGGCTATGGCGGTGGACAAGGTTATGGTAACCAGGGTGGCGGCGGTGGCGGCGGCTATGGAGGAAATGGTTATGATAACTACAACAATGGGAATGGAAACTTTGGTGGCGGTGAGTATCTTTTTAACTCTTGGCTTCTGAAAGTGTTTCGATTTTGGACCATTTTAGTGAACTGGTGAATGTTCTACTTACAGGTAACTTTGGAAGTGGAGGCGGTGGCGGCGGTGGCAGCAGTGGTGGTGGCAGCAACTACAATGACTTTGGAAACTACACCAGCCAGTCTTCAAACTATGGCCCAATGAAAGCAAACAACTTTGGCGCGGGTGGTGGCGGCAGGAGCAGCAGCGGCCCATATGGTGGTAAGTGACATAGAAGAGGCTGGTGCCATGTTTTATTTAATTTTTTTTATTTTTTGGGGTGTATTCTGACTATTCTGTTCCTGCTGCCTTCCAGGTGGCTATGGAGGCGGCTCAAGCAGTGGCGGTGGATATGGCGGTGGCTCCGGGCGACGATTCTGAGTGAAGCGGTGAGCATGACTGAACTGTTACAGCATCATGAAACTAGAGTTTGTAGTTGTAGGGATACATTCTAACTTTTAGATCCCAAGTATTGCAACAATCACTCTGGATCTCAGGTCATACAAAGTCAGTGCACAGTATAACAATGTTGTTCCGTATTGTTCAACAGGACTGAGTACTTAGGAGAGGAGAGCAAGGAGAGGAGAGCAAGCGAAGTGACAGGGCAGCTGCAGGTTTACCTCCTAGATCTGCTCAGCCAAACAGTTGTGGCAGGTTACAGCTGCTACATGAAGAGATGTACAATAGAGAATCATGGAGGGTCTTCATTTAAACGTTTTTGTGTTCTCACCGAGGATTATTTTATATTATGTTTATGGAAAGCAAGCATTCCAATGAGGTTTTATGTAGATTCTTTCTTTAAGTCTGGTTTTATTTGTGTAACTGCAACCAATCAAGTTGAAATAAACCACCTTTCAGTTTTTTTAAACTGTGCAGTCTTGTTAGCCTCTTTTAGGGGTTTGGGAGAGGGAGGGGTCACTTGCAGACATTAGATGCCACACATAGTGGGAATGAGGGCCATATCTGCTTATGTATTGGTGTGAGAGGAGTTTGTGAGAGAGCCCTGTGTTTATTTACCTGTGGCATGGATGAGTGTGGTAAACCCCTGCACCAGTCAATGGAGCTTGAGTGGGAAGGCTAAGTACTTGCTCCCTAGTGATGCATTGCATTACTTGATACTGATTGAGGACTGAGATGAGTGCACAAATGTGTTCATCATAAAGAGCACATCACTTGGCACAGACGCTACCCTGAGTTGTTGGGCAATATCATCTGGAGGATGCTAGCTTACATGCGAAGTCTTTTGAGGCTAGCCATGGAAGCCAGCTGAGGGAGAGAAGTAGCAAAACCATCGCCAGGAGCAGTGAAGCAGGAGAGAGTGAGAACAGAAGGCTGAGGCTAGCAGGCAGCAGCTACCAAAGGGCTTTAAAGCTGTCTGTAGGTAAGACCAGACTTCTCAACTACTGATAGTCTGTTTTGCTTTTATGTTCTGTAGCTGGTAGTGAGTTATGTAGCCCACTAATGCCGTAACATTTTGTGCAAACAGGATTTATTAGAAATTACACAAATATTGACTGGTAAAATGGGCCTCTACTTGTGCATATTGGTCTTATATAATGCATGCTGTAAATGGTAATAACACAGTAACGACTTACCAAGGATCACTTTATGCCATCCTTATTTGTGGTATTTCTGCTTTCTAGGTAACTCGGACATACGCTTTCCATAATGGACTTCATTTCACTGACAATGGCTCAAGCATTTTAAAAGGTACAAATGATCAGAATTTTTCACACTTCAAGTTTTGTAAGATGCTTCCTCTCTAACTTGACTTCTCTGTCACAGGTTGCCTGAACAGTTGCGTCGATGCAGGAGACGTTTTAACCTAAGACTGCTGTGCAGTTTTTTTTTACTTTTCTAATAAAATGTTTTCATAAAACCCCTTGTTTCGACTTCCATACATGTATGATTGTAAACATGCAAGTGTCCATTGATAGATGCATTGTAGAAGTCTAACATGCACAAGTCAATTGACAAGTCATAGCCGCATGTACAAAATGAACTGTATTGCTTCCAGCCAGTTAATGTTAAGGATTACAGTTGGCACAACCAGGCATTGTACTTTTCCTGTATAGGTATAAATAAGGCAGTGTGAGGGACTGCCCCTGATGCTTCAGCATTGCTCTCTTCCTTGCATAGCTGTACGAGGTACCAGGTAGATTTTGCCATCAGGGGTCTGTTGTAGGGAGTATTCTTCTATTGAGTATGGGTGCCCATCTTCATCCCGCAAGTGAGAAAACACTTCTGCATAGAGGTCTGTGAGGCGGCATTTAATGAAAGCCAGACTTCGTTGGAATTCAAGCTGTTCTTGTGTCAGGTGCTCTTTTTGGGTCTGCAGCTGGCCCAGATCCCCCTCCAGGTGGACTATGTTCTCTAGCTTTCTCTTCCTGCAGTTCTGAGCTGCCACCTTATTCTTCCCCCTCCTCCGTATGTCCCTGACCAGAGCCAGCTGAGTTTCTGTCATTGTGTACTGCGTCAGGAGTTCATTGAAGTCATCCACTGGCAGGTTGATTATCTTTTCCATGGGGAAGGGGATCTTCAGAGCCATCGCCCGCCGCTCATCTCTGCTCATTGGTGCCGGGCTAGAGAGTTGCCCTTCTGGCTTCATATACTGGTTTTGTTGGGAGCTCCCTCTGCTGGACACTCCGGCGTCGACTTGTAGGTCGTTGAGAGCACTGGCTGGACCCTGTTGCTGTTTCAGTGATTCAGGAGTCGGAGCACTGGGTTGTGTATGGGATAAAGTGGGTTGGGGTGGGAAGTAAGAGGAATGAGCTCCTGAGTACAGGTAGGAGTGCGGTTGGCTCTGATAGTCCATTGAGTAGGGCAAGTGTGTTCTTCTGGCATGCTCAGTCATGATGTCTGTATCCCCATCACTAAAAGTCATGCCTACATCTATGTTGTGGTAACCCGTGGTGCCATTCATGGCATTATCTGGGGAGGCCAGAGGTGGACTAGAACCCAGAGACAGCCCAGAGTCTGACTCCAGGTCATCAGCTGAGCGAGGGTGCAAGGTTTGTCCATGTCCCTGTGTAGTCCACAGCATGTGTCGACTTAGACCCTGAGAGAGACAGGTGTTGGTCTTCCTCTGCACTTCACTGGTACCTGACATGTTCATTTGCTCCCTAAGAGCCACGAGTGAGGGCTGTGTTAGAGAGGAGGTGGGGAGCATTCTGGGGTTGAGCTGAGAACCAGGGTGCCCATACATTGCCTCTGCATTGCAGAGACGATGGCAGGCTGGCGCCACTTCAGAGTAAGATCCCTCATAAGCAGCAGCAGCAGGGTTGAGTTCACAGGCAGCAGGAGGGGGCTCAGAATGGGACTGAGCCATACCATACCCTCCCATAGGGTCCATGAGGTGGTATGATGTTGTTTCATAGGGGCCTTCGCCAGGGACTTCAAATTCCTGTTAAGAAAATGAAAAAGGCTCACTAACTTGTATTTAACAGCCAGATCAGTGGACATGTCGCAGATGTAGCAAGACAATAATTCAAAGCAATTATGAAATACAGGAGACTTCTGAGTTAGTTAGTGTGATGAGGTCTTATTCACAAGTCATCTGGTTTGCCATAGAACACAGTTCACCCCCGCTGCAGCATGCCACCCATAGCTTATGCAGGGCTCTCATAGATGTGATCAGGTTTCACATGGAAACAGATGGCCATTGTGCTGTGCAGGGGGCTGCTAGCAACATACAGCACTTGCCCCCTCTCCCTGTCTCTTCATCCTGCCATCACTCAATCGGGTCATTGTTGCCCACCTCACCTGAGTGTAGTTTTTAAACACTCGGCATCAGGTGAAAAGTGTTATAACATTTTGCATTCAGTGGCCTGATGTTACTGTCTTGTGTTCATGAAATGTATGTGCCTCCTCTTTTATGAACAATATTTTTTTTTTTTGTATTGTTTTCTACTGATATTTTAGGTTAAAATGACTGATTAAACAAATTGATAAAATACAGTAAATTATGTCTGAGGTTACAGTAGGACCTAGTGAGTTTGGAGCCTGGAGGCCCACTAAAATTCACATTTAGACAAGTATTCATTTGCAGATATGCAATTCCATGTTACGGGAAATATTTGAGACATGGTTACATGTGGGGATAGAGTTGGCATGTCTAGTTAAAGGATACAACTACATGCATTTTGGCACATATGGTGCAGAACTAGTTTGATTTCAACAGCACTTTGTATGACTTGCTTTCCATGTGTCACTGCTAAACAGTCAGGCACTTACCTGCATGTCTGTGATGGCCATCAGCTCCTGCCAAGCCAAATCCATGTCTGTGTCCTGAGGGGTTCCATGAGACCGGGCTCCAGGGAAATTAGTGGGCATAGACACTCCCCCACACAGCCTGCCTGGGGTGGCTAATACCTTGGAGTAGAGGAGAAAGTGGTTGACAACGATGTAGCACACTAGGAAATGTATGTTAGGTTTCGTTATGCCCCGTAGTTTCTCTATTCCCACCTCTTAGACAGACCCACCTCACAGGTTCTCCTCAATGGGAGAACATAGTTGGCTGTTGAACACATTCAGGACAGGGTCTTGTTGCAAAGAATCCTACTGGAGCAAACAGAATGGCAAGTTATCATCACCCATTCAGACAGACAATGTGATGAAGCCTCTCTCCTTTCAAATAAATAGTCAGCAAAGAAGAAACATAACTTGAAAGCACACTCACGCAGACAAATGCACATCTCAGTGAACCATAAATAATCTCATTTAACCATGTTTCCATGCACAATACATACATATCTGTAGACCCATTGGTGCCAAATAAATGATAGTGTTTGGGTGCTATGTAGCTTTGAGCTTTAGGAACACATGAAGTGTTCAGTTCAGTTGGGTTGACTCCTCCCATCAGCTGTGCTGGGGTGCAGCTATGCCAGCCCCTGATAAGACAATCTGCGGGAAAACAGCAGGCTCTAGAAAACGGAGACTGGGGCCTGATCGCAGCCTTGGAAATTTGGGTGTATGGCAAATATGCCTTCATCAGTCTCTAGGCTCTTTTGGCTTAGCGCTGACAATAGTTATGATTGGTTCAGTGTCTCCAGGCTGATTCTCAGGATAAGGTTCTTCTTTCATATACCTTGATCTCAGATATCTGTGGGTCACCTAAAACTGACATTGACCTCTTGCGTGGGCAAGAATCAGGATTTGTTTAATTATCTATATGTCACTATGACACTATCCACTGTCAAAGTCTAGCTGCAGATAACGTATAAGATAAGAATTATTTCAACATGAAAGATACAGTAAATGAGTCAGGCTCCCATTCACTGGAAATGGAGTAGCTCCAGCAGGCTGTCACTTTAAGACATCACAGATCAGTCTTGGTTCCCCGTCTGGTTTTAGGCTTTGGGGCGACTTAAATGGTCTGCATGGATTAAATCTAAAAAAACACTGAATTTGTAAATTTATGTATTTCATTGTAAGACTTATGTATTTTTCAACTAACTCTATTTTTAGGTAAAGGTGTCACAGTATCTTTCATTTTAAGATTTTCATTGCACTTCTTAGTTCTTCCTGCAGAAGAACACTACACACCTTTCACTACACACCCCGTGTGTGTATGTGACAAATAAAGTTCTTGAATCTTGAAGAACTGTAGAAATACTTGTCATGTTGAGTATACTGCAATGGAACATAATATGTAGTGTAAGGCTTAGTCTCAGTATAAACCTTTAGAGTATTCATATTGAACACATCTATTTGCTATCATCTGCCTTATGTGAAAGCTGTATGTTATGTACATAGGGTTATAACAACTATATCTCAGTGGTGAGTCTCCTAAGGCTGTCTCCTCCACTGTAAGAGGACATTATTGACTGCCACCACGGCAGTTATGTCCATACTCAATGCTCTGGCTCTGCCATTACAGGAAAGTGAATGGCAGAAGAAATGATGAGTCCAATTTTGTCAGCAAACGTAACTTTGAAAACCAATTGCATCTACTTGTTTGTTCAAATTTACTGGAAGACTGTTATTAGTTAAATTACATTCTATATGACTTAAAGGTTTGGCAACAACATATTACTTTGTTCACTAGTTTAACATGATGCTTATTTGTAATTTCTGAAATGACATTTTCTCTGAGAGGTTAGGTTTACCAAATCACCATTTTGTCTTATTGAAGTTGTAACCTCTCAACATGATCTTGCAATAGAAAAAGAAAACAAATGTTTAAAAACCTGTAGAGTGGAGATGTTAAAGGACATACCTGAGCGACATTCTCTGTGTCTTCAACAGGTGATGAGGAAAAAAACTTCAGATGTGAAACATAATCCTGGTGGTAGATGAGAAGCAGAATAAAAAAAAGCGTTCCTATTCTCTTTGGTATATGTTGTGGCGTTGCTTACTTTGAACAGACCATAAGAAGTAAAACATGAGCATTGCCTCTCATTCTATCTCTCATTCACTGTCTGTCTCTCTCTGTTCAGCTACAAATACAGCCACCGGCATAAATGGGATGGCTCTGCGCAGACAAACGCAATCTTCCTGTAAAGCACCCACACCACTCTTTTTTGCACTCTTGTATCCTTAATAGCACACTTGCACCCCAACCCCAAAATTTCCCTTTCCCCCACATGACAAACCACAAACCAACAGTCTGGCACACACCACTGCATCATTCTGTCACTCTACATTCAGAAGAAGAAGCTGTAACAAATAGTGCTTCTAATTATGCAATGACAATGCAAGTAAATCATTAAAATTAAAACAACAAAGTGGGAATTAAAGCTAGCCGATGGCTGTCTCAGTCCTGGCCAAACCGTATAAGAACAGTGTCCTTACAAATCCTCCAAAATGAAAGGTATGAGGAGTGTGATGTGATGTGGAGCACCTGGAGTTAGAGCTGGCGTTGCAGTGAGGGCCCTGTTCAAGCAGGGCTGGGTTGGAGGCTGGATTGAGATTTAGTTTAGAAGGGATGGAATGTACACCTCCGACAGGTAAGAAAGACCACATTGTTCCTCTATCTGGCAGAGCAACTGCCAAGGGAGAGAGAGGAGCAGGGGGAGAATGGAGGGGAGCGTGTCTTACATAGCAAGTGACCATTAAAATCCTTCACAAAAAAAATCCCCTCATTGCCCTGATCTGAAGCTTTGTGAACAGTGAGAACACACAAAGGCAAAGCGTTATGCAGAACTGGCCTATTGAACAGCTTTCAAGTACTTATGGTAGAGATGTATTTATTATTTGATTCATATTGTAATGCATTGCATCCAGTCAATATCATTTATTATTATTCAAGCCCTTTCATGCGCTCTAACAGACTCAGGACTGCATTGTGTAAATACACTACATTTCTTAATAAATGCATTATTTCATGATAACAGCAATCACTGGACAGATCTAAGTACAAGTCGGCTGCTTTTTTTCTTCCTAATTCAACCACTGTAGGTTGTCGCAATGTGTGTTACTACATTTCGTATATATTTCATGAATAAATCCTGCAAAGTCATTGTAAAATAAACAGATGCAAATATACTTTTATAGTATTGTAGAAGGATTCCCAGACACATTTACAAAAAAACATGACGACACTCATGAACACATAGTTTTAGTAGTATTAACAGTGCAAACATTTCCCATGGGAATCAATGTATTCTTATTTAAATGTCTCTCTTTGCATTTTTACTATTCTAAGTAAAAAATCTTAAGATAAAAGTAAAATTTGGAGTAGTTCACAAAAAGGTTATATAAAATAATGACATTTTATGTATAGAGTATGCCTTTTAGGGCTAGTAAGGAACAACAATTTGTCATGCAGGTAATATTTAGTTAGATGTATTCAACAAACATGAGAACATGGAAAGTTTTGTCTGGAACATTACATTGTCAGATCCCACTGAGCCATAGATTATGATGTTTTTCTGTCATTGTTCTAAGATGGAAAAAGTAGGTGGCTGACAGAGTCAAGAAAGGTGAATGTCTACCAGGAATCAGAGAAGGGACTTCCCAACCCAAGTTCCTAGCACCCAGCCCCCTACTCAACCACTGCCAAAGCATGCCAAAGAGCAGCCTGTTATTACTCCGACCACAGTGGTTTTGAATCTGGACACAGTTCGCCCAACGCCCACAGTCTCTGCTTGTGTTTGTTTGCTTCAATTAGTCTTTGACATCTCTTACCCGAGCCTTTAAGCGTTTTTAGCCCATTCTCATTGTGCACCTTTGTGCTCCAAAATGCAGTCACGCCTTCCTCTTCATAAATAGGTGGTACATGTTGTCTGGGACCGTGAGGGCTCAGCATACAACACCCCCAACCCCCAACTGATGTTACTTACTGAATTCAGCGATTAATAATGTTTGTCCTTTTTTTCTTCCCCTCCTCTCCCGTGTTTCTTGTTGTTGCTATGGCATTTATTCATTAAAGATGGAGGAATGTGGCATCCATGGTCTTGTTTTAACAACCAGAAAGTATGCTGTATCAGACATGAGTGGAAAAACTACCTCACCGCTAAACAAAATGAGTGTATTCCTTTGGTTGTGGTATCAAGAAGGGAATATTTTTGGAGTCAGCTGCTGGGAAAAGAGGAAAAAGATACATTACAGAAAGGGTGGATGAGTACAGAGTGTGTTTTTGTACTTTTATCCAGCATCACATTGATTATAATTAGCAAAATTACAATCTTGAAGTAAAATGTGAGAAATTCTAGAAAATAACATTTGGCTTTTTTCTTATATATGTTTAACATTTCACTCAAATAAAAAAAATACTATGAATAAAGGAAAGATGTCAGGTTAGTGCACAGTTCATAGTGATGATATGTAGGATTGGACTGATATGAAGGCTGATACCAATACTTGGAATCAGCCTTCATTAGACATAGACATTAAACATTGACATTGACATTTTGTGGCAAAATTCAATACATTTCCTCACAGCAAAAAAATTAAATATTAGTGTTTTCTATGGAGTGGAAAAAGCCTCTGAAACAGCATGTTGACCATGGGACACTAAAACTCTAATACTACTATGAATAGTACTACTACTGCCACTAATAATAATAAAATATTAATGCACACTTGTATGGAATCTGAAATGTCACATTAAAATCAAGTCAGGTAAAGGGCTTCAAATAGACAATGTGTGTGGTATTGATCAATTAAACAATACATATGTAATCATACAAACTGCATCATATCAATCATATCTGGCCAATATCCAATGTTTAATACAAGGCCAGTATTGGTGCAATATTTTGGCAAACCAACATATTGGTGTAACCTTAATGTGGACAATATTTGACAATATAATAAGTTATACATCCAGATTAATGCATTTATCATCTATTTCAACTGAGTGCGATACAAAATGATCATCTTTCCACAGTCTTCCACACGCGTCTATTCAAAACAACTATTGTAGTACACAGAAATGGGATCAGGAGAAAACATTTCTATTGCCGTTATCAATATCTGCCATGATGGTCAAACATTATACCTGAGAAAGAGCAAATGAGGAACCTGAACCTGCATTATCATTGCTCTGAATGTCTCAATAAGACCTCACTTATCTTCAGATTTTCAGATTGAGATAATGTTTCGCAATAATGTTTTGTATTCTATTGTATTTCTTACTTATTTTCTGATACTTTTTGCTTGCTTGTTTATTTATATACTGTATTTAAAAAAAAGTACCACATTGCATCAGTAGTGCAGGAAAATAGAGTTTAATATGCTTAAGATTTTATTTATTTATTTTAGTTCCCTTAAATAACCGTGTGTGTGTGTGTGTGTGTGTGTGTGTGTGTGTGTGTACATATGCATATGAATGTGAATGGGTGCATGTGTCTGTAGCCATGGATGCCAAGGCTGGTGGGTTATAGAGAGGCAGAGAGGGAAGACAGGGAAAGGAGGATGTTGGTGGCGGAAGCTCTGCTGACTGCTGATAAAAGCAGCACTATTTTCTTATGAAGGGAACTGCTAACTGCTGTGGTTTTTGGCATAAGCTGAGGAGTGAGGAGCAGCCCATACTATCACATTGTTGCTTCGTCCTCACTATCTACTGCTGTGCTAGTGCACAAATACTTTATACTCTTTGTGAGCTAAAGACAGGTATAATTTAAATCATTGATGAACTTGAACAGAGATGATTTCAAAGAGGAATGAATCAATAGCCTCTTAAACCATACTGATATCCCTTCACTTTATGTCTTGTTTAATTTAAGACCTCCTGAATGTGAAGGCGAATTACACAACAATGTGAGCGCATACATTTCTATAGCTAATTCTTAAAAAAATCCTTGGTGTGGCCCTAATGAGAAGCAAAATGTTAACCCAGCAGTCAGTGCCATGCACTAACCTAATACAAAAATACAGTCATAATATTCCCTTTTTGTATGTGTGTGTAGGGTATGGTAACATCTCTGTCATTTATCACCATTGCCAACCTGCAAGTCATTGCTACTGTGATGGATTTCACATATATTTCAAAGCATTCTGAATATGAAAATAAAAACATTATCGAATCAAAATGTACATCTAAGATGAGGTGGCATGACAATGACGTGTAAGAGTCTTTCAACCTTTCTGTACAGTTCAAGGCGGCATACAGTACTATGTTTCCTCTCAAGTCCTCCAGGGTAATTTTGAAATCTTAGTGGTTGAATTGTGTAAACATGGTGGAGCATTGCAAAATTTCATGGTTGCCCACAGCACTGTTGCAAATGTAAGTTACAATAGTTTAATGTTATTATAGGCTGATAAGCCTCTTTGCAGTGCAATAATGAACGGTTGGCAGCCCGTTCTTCTTTGAAAGAATACATTTTCCACTTTTATTTAAGAGACTGAGATCCAAAATATCCTACAGTAAGGCCCAACAGTGATGTCATTTATGGAGTGAGATAGAGGGAAATCCCCATCAGCCTGGGTTTCCAAATGCTTCCCAGAAGTGGGAACTAAGATAATTGGGGTTGGTTAAATGTAGGAGGATCCTTAAAAAAGATGTTGATGAGTCCAAGCAGGGTAAAATTGCGTGTAAATAAGAGATTTTACTTTACAGGCCTCTGCAACACAAAAAAAGCAACAGCCTAAAGTAACTTCACTCATAATCTGCTGGTTAGTCTGTAGTAGCCATGTATGTTGGCTGATCATTTTTACCTATGACGAAAAACAACTACAGTAATCCTATAATTATGTTCCGAAGATAGATAATATCATACAGATGGCCACTATAAACGCACTACTGAGTACCACGGACATACTGTAGCCTAAATCCCTACAAAACATGCAATGAATTTTCATATGGAAAGTTGTCAAGTAGCAGCTTTACATAAATACTTTTTGAGTGACAAAAAGTTTTGCCAATGTAAATTTAAATGACACCACATTTTAGATTATATATATATATTTAGATTCAATGTACTTCCTGCTTGTGTACTCGGCGTCGTGTACTCCGCTCCGGACATCTTCGCTACAGTACACGTCACACACTGCATCAGCCAATGGGCGAGAGACGTATTCATAGCACGCATCACGTACTCTAACTTCTAGCCTGCTAGCTAGCTTGCTAACCACAAAGAAGATGGATTCTCCCATACTGGTAATATTAATAGTTGTCACATATATTCATCGAGCATAGTATGTGAGTTATTTAAGCCTACAAAAAATGGGATTGCCGTTGCTTCATAAAACATAGCGAAATCTGCTATCGTGTTAACTCGAGCCTGGCGCTAGAGGGGTTGTGTTGGCTAACTAGCTACCTAACGTTACCTTAGTATGTGTGATCCATGTCTTCTTTTTGTCTGTTAACTGCTTTCCCGTCGCAGCTGCCATTTTCCAAGTTATTCGATTCATATTACTCTGGTCGTCATTTTTTGTTTCAGTCATCCCACCTTCTTTTTTTCACATCTGAGCCTGGCTCGGTAGTTAGCTACTTACTTTGGCCAGCTAACTGAAGTTAAAAGAGATGCGTGACACGTCAACGTTACAATACAGTAGTTTTAGTAAATTTTAGCTACAGGCATGTAAGGTACTGTAACGACACTTGTGTGAATAACGCTACATGTCCGTTTCCCTAACAGGAACCATCCTTGTACACTGTCAAAGCAGTTCTTATTCTGGACAATGATGGAGACAGGCTCTATGCCAAGGTATGATTTTGGCAAGTGAACAGTGAAATAACTTCCACTGGTACATTTTAATAAAGCATTTCTTAGCTGAACTTCTTGTTACTAGACCAGCTGGATGGCCTCCTTGGTGATTTTCATCTACCGTTAAAACTGCTACGTGTAGCATTTTACACATCATCATTGTCAAATTGATTATTATACCGTTGTAATATTACTGTCAACAAATGAGACTTTGGTCGAGATGATTGGTATTGTTAGTGCCAGTGTTTGTCAAAATTAAGACTACATTTCCCATAAACCCTGTTTCTTCTTCTGTGAAATGTTTTCCCTTCTACTTTACTGAACAAGACAAATAAATTGGAAGTGATTCTTTTTTTTTTACATAGGCCTTTAACTTGTTCTGCTATCTGCCATTATGAGAAACACTGAATGCTTTAGCTGCCTTTCCTGTTTCGTGCCATAAAGCAATCTAGCAAAATCCGAACTGGTGGCACCAGTGTAAAATGCAGTAGAGTACAGGCTTCCAATCTTCTTGGCGATGGTCTCATTTGTTTACAGTAATTATATTAATATCTCAAAATTAATGTGGTAATGATTTATTGATGTTGAAATGCTACAGGTAGCAACGTTTGAGGTAAATAAGCTGCATCCTAACTCAGAACGTTTAACTCAAGATGTTAATACAATTTGTTTGCATTTACTTGCATCTTGAGTCTGAACTATGCAAAACCATGACAGAATTCGTGATCACATATGCAAGAAGCAGCTTGTCAAAAGGGGGGTTGATGTGATGCCTTGCTCTTTGAGCATACAGAAAATAGAGATGTGGTATGTGATGCTGTACCATACAACACTATTTGTTTTATTTGATCACTTATTTTGAAATTTGGTCTGCGTGTGCTAGAGGCAGTGCTGGCAGTGCTTGCACAGTGGACTAAATGTTGTACTTGGAGTGGTCTGTTTCTGAGACATACAAGTTTAACTAAGTCATAAAATGAAACTTTTGAGTGTTTATTTTTCACATATCTGTTTTGTGTGTGCTCAACAAGGAAGGCATTGTATCAGAAACCAATTTTAATCTACCGCTTCTGCACAGTATGTGGTGAAGATTTCCTTCAAGGTTTTGCATTGGTTGAGTTCAGACTCATGATGCAAGTGAAGGTAAATTAAATCTAGTGACATCATGAGGCTGTTAGGGCCAGCTGCAGCCCATCATCAAGCTTGTTTTTCATTTATTTACAGTATTATGATGATACATACCCCACAGTGAAGGAACAGAAGACTTTTGAGAAGAACATATTCAACAAAACACATCGGACAGATAGTAAGAGAAAGCATGATAAGCATATTAAAAGCAATCAATTCCCCACCCTCAATACAGGGCTAATGTGCATTGTTGTTTTTGTGTGCTCCTAGGTGAGATAGCATTACTAGAGGGCCTCACAGTTGTCTACAAGAGCAACATAGACCTCTTCTTTTATGTGATTGGAAGTTCACATGAAAATGAGGTAGGCTTAATTGGAAGATATACTATGGCTCTGATATTAAGTATGACTAGTACCTTGATTATAAGCCGATCAATTAAGTAATCGAGAAAAAAATCTACAAACTGAAGGAAAACTAATCAATATATTCATGTTAATCCTGTCTCCTATACAGTCTACTCAGTATTTGTTATGTTGGGGGTGGGTATGGATTTGGAATGGTTGGGGATGGAAGTTGTTTGAATTAAATGGGATCAGCCGTCAACTTTTTATCATTATCATCCTCAAGGTAATACAACATGTTAAAATAAACTAAAACCCACACAGACTTGTAGCCTTGTACTTGTACTTGTACTATCGGTATTTTACATCAACAATTTCTGTCATATGTCAATCAGCTGTAATGGGGTTTATTCTGACATTCTGCAGTCCATATTCTAGTCATTTTTTAGTCTGTATACATACAATAATACATACTAAACCGTCTTTGTATATAGGACTGATATATTTCAATAGCTCTTGGGTGGGTTTTTTGGTAATATAATTAATGGATAGACATTATTTCATGCATCATCAAATTCATTGTACTGGTATTCTGTTCTTGGTGTCTGTCCCACACTGATAGAAAGTAAAAGTAGTGTAGATTCTGCACTGGCAGAGACAGATATTGTTATTGGTGTAACAGTAACTAGAAAGAATTACGTAAAAGCTTTAGTTTAAAGAAAATACTTTTCAAAACATTTTTGATTGAACCTCATTCGACATGAATAAATTCTAATGTGCTATTTTATTATTCTCGCTAGCTAATGCTGATGGCTGTTCTAAATTGTCTTTTTGATTCGCTCAGTCAGATGTTGAGGTGAGTTGTACAGTTTTAGCAGCATTTATTTATGCTCCAAATTGGTCATCTTTTAGTTGACGGCTATAAAGTTAAGTTATTTTTTCTCACTTTGCAGGAAGAATGTTGAAAGGAGAGCTTTGTTGGAGAATATGGAGGGCCTCTTCCTTGCTGTGGATGAAATTGTAGATGGGGGGTAAGTGAGAATTGATTGCTCCAAACCGTTGACAATAAGACAAGATTCTGATTTTTGATCTCAGGCTAAACATGTCTATATGTTAGTGCGTCTTTCCTCTCACTTTACCAATTACTAGCGTGTCTCTTTGCTGCCTCTTACAGGGTGATCCTCGAGAGTGACCCACAACATGTTGTGCACCGTGTGGCTCTCAGAGTAAGCCTTTCCTCTCCTCCCCTCTGAAACAGTTAACACAATGAATGTATAGATGTCTGTCCTAGCTGTAAACATACCATGATTCTTCCTGCAGGGGGATGATGTGCCTTTGACAGAGCAGACAGTCACCCAGGTAAGAAACCACATTCTTGCCCGCCTCTTCTCTGTGTGGTAAAGCGTAAATGCTCCATTAGTTCATTGACTGTTGAAACTCATAACTTGTGAATACAAGGGCATTGTTATAGCATCAATCTCCTCCACTCCTTCTCTGTCACTTGCCTCTATATTGTCACACATTGCCTTATATTCCCTGTATGTGTACATGCTTACTAATTATTTGGTGGTAAGGTGGTAGATAGCCAGCGGTGGTTCCTGTCTTTTAGTTCCTAGATGAGTCTGCCTGTGTGTATGCTCCTCCTGATTAATGTTCTCATTTAAGAGGCCTGAGACAGGCTACCGCCATCCCTCCTCTGGCCATGATTAATGGCTGTCCCCCTTCGCCATGCTTTATGGTTATGGTTCGCATTTCATTCGATGAATTAAGATGATTAATTAAATCCTGCATATTTCTCTTCATGTACATCACTCATTCACCCTTCTTTGATACATTTTTAAAAATATATTAAATGTATAAATATTGTTTCCTTCAACCTATTTAAAAGGTGCCAGGTAGATTGTCAATGTCTTGTTTGTTTTTTTTGTCTCAAATACTGAAACCAAACTGTACTGCACAGTACATTTGATCATGTATTTTTCGTTGTTGTTAGTGATCTGCTTGCTGAAAACTAGTTTTCCTCCGCAGGTGCTGCAGTCTGCCAAAGAACAGATCAAGTGGTCACTTCTACGATAGGGGCCACTGTCCAGTTCAGTCATCATGGCACTGTTCCATATACTCCTTTCCTCTGATTTCCACTCCTCTCCTCCAATCAAAGGCTGTGAAGAGTGCACTGGCTCATCTAGTCACACTCCAAGGAATTCTTCTGCTAAACATTTTTCGGTTGTTTTTTCCCCGTTCTGTACAGGCTTGCATCATATTACATAATCCTCATGATAAAATAGGATATGGTATACATTCCAGCTCCTTAGTCTGGGCTGCCTCTTTTTTTTCTCTCTTTCCAGACCATCAGTGTTTATTGATAGAGTGCATCTCTCCCTGAAAAACATTATGATGGCCCTCCTGATAGCCTGTGATAACATTCCATGTTTTTTTAGAACAAGATTTTCCCATTTGTCAACACCCTGTCATCCCCTCCAGACTACTATACAAACTCGAGGCACTGATTCTGTTATGCCATTTCATTTATATAAATATTGTGATAAAACGTACAATAAGTAGTACTGTAAGTATACCACTGGTTCTAGAGGCATGTATTTGTTTAATCCAGGAATCCTCCTCCATCAAATACTTTAATAATCAATCAATAAATTGATTTCACTACTTTCACTAGTTTTTCATTCATGCTTTTAACAGGATTTGCTATTGTAATTTCTACCAGCAGATTTAGTCAGGTTGTAAGAGCAAGTGTTATTCCCGAACTGCCGTGCCATACTATGTGCTCTTTGTTCAAGACATCAGTGATAGCCAGGGACTCTCAGCTAGAACAAGGGCTCCATCTCCTGGCTGCTGCAGCGAAGCGCAAGGCTGAGGTACACTGATGGACAACATAATAATGGATACCAGAGTTTACCATGCGCTAGTGCACAGGCACATTGTACTGTATGTCGTTATGAAGCAGAGTAGAAAATTCATTTTCATGATTCATTTCCATTCTGTATAGAGCCAATGTGTGTATCATGACTTGTCCTTTCATGCGTGCATTTACACATATACACATCTCATACACATTTTAATGCAAATGGCGTATACTCTCCAGAGGGAAATGGATGTGAAAATAGGTACTGCATCATGTAGGAGCCTGATACATATGACAGGAGAAGAGCTGATCTACCTGCGTTGTTCCAACTAGGTATCCCCCCCCCCATATGTTCTCATGCTGACCTCTTGAAGGCATTTGTTGCAAGCTGAGATTTGCGTTGTGTTGCGCAACAGACAGATCCATGTCTAATGTGAACCATATTGGGGAAGCAGGGCCTCGTCTATGACTCCTCCATAGACTTTTCACCTCCTTGTCCTTACCCTAACATGCCTCATCCCTGGAACTACTTTGCATGCTATAGCATGTCTGCTGGCAAGGGTCAGGAGCCATTAAGCTACTGTTTGTGGACATTTCAGTATTTGGTGTACATGACATTTCCCATTTTTTTTCAATTTCTCTCTGTTGTCTCTGTCTAATGATTTGGCTCAAATATCAAAGGGAGAGGCAGATAAAGGGAATGCTCTGAATGTTGAGTAGTCTGTGCCCTGGAGCAGTTGGTAGAAGTAGATGACATGTTACTGGTAATGTCAGAAAGAAGAAGCTACATTTAACCATCACACCCTTTATTTGCAGTATGGAAAATTCCACATCTCTTCCACTGGCAAAAATGAGTTACGAGCTGCTTAGCTCAATCATATCACAATCATGTGGGGTAGAGCACAACACTAACGCCAGTGTTTAGGGGTTGATTCTAGCTGGATCCACCTGTGCTTAGTAGGGGGTCATGGTTTTATAAGACACTAGAAAGTTTCTATACAAGTATACCTCCCAATATTAATAATAAAAGCAGAACACTGCTGGATTTTGGTCCCATGTTATTCTAGGCCACAGGACCTTAATGGTGTCACACACGTATACAGCTCCATTGAGAATTGGAAGAAACGGTTAGCAATACTGCAAAATGAACATTCAGACTCAGAATCTTCAATCCAATCACCAATACAACCTGCTCTTTGCATTTCTGCTCCGCATCATTCACAGTTTACTATAGGCAGACTGCAGTGGGTACGAGGCAGGACAACAGTATGTGTGTTGTGAGTGTGTGCCTTCGTGCATGCATGTGGGATGTTTTCACATAATAGAGAGGAGGAGGGTAGTCAATGAAACTGTTATTGGCGCTGACCTTTGGACCTATTGTCTTGGCTTTGCTCCAGTTTGATTCAGCCTGTGAATCTGTGGCTCTTTATGGCTGCAGATAGCATGAATGGAGGCTATGTCGGTGCTACTTGCTAAGCGTTTTACCATAGAAAGAGCAGGGAGAAGGGAAAGGTAATCATTATAAATGGACTCCATTATCACACCAGTTTACTGTTATCGCGCCAGTTTGCTGGTATAATGAGAACAGCTTTCTGTCTCAGTGTGTGGTTTCCGGGAGGGGCGGGGGGGGGTGGCGATGTAACATGAAGGTTAAAGAGGACGAGGTTAGCAGAAGTAGACAGCAGTAAATGTGATTAGATGAGATCCCAGCGAGGGCACGGCGGGGAAGAGATAGGGTTAAAATGGATCCCACCCAAGGTGCCTGTCCAGACCCTCACTTTTCATCTAGATAGCCCAGCAGCACCATCGGGCGCTCAATGACTTGCTTTCATCCGCTAATTACAGTTGCACCATCGTAAAAAACCAGAGAGGTAATTTATATTAATTATACAGGAATGAGTATAACAGTCTGAAACGCCATGGCTTGACATGCTGTACATAACATGCAGTAAAATTGTCAGAGACGTGTGGGCTAGAGCCCTGTAATTGATCGATGCATATAGTGATCTCTCCCTCTCTTTCTCTCTCTCTCTTTTGTGTGTATGTGTGTGTGTGTGTAGAGTGTGTGAGTAAGAGTCAATAAATTATCATCATCTGCAAGCTTACAGAGTCTTTATGTCATAGTCAATGGGCCTGAGCACCCATCCAATGGCTTGCCCTGGTAAAGAGAAACAACACAGGGGGAAAGCAACGACAAGGCGTTGGATCCAGTACAATGCACATATTAAACAAAATGCCTGAATTATTGTTTGAGCAGGACAAAGGGACAAGACCCATATGTCATTTCATGACTACTGTATTAAAATTAACACGGTTATTTTAACCTTAGAGATTGCTTCCACAGATAAAACCAGCCCTTTATTTGAGTTTGAAAGGCTGGCGTATTGTTTAGCTGCATTGACTCAGTAAACGAAACCGATCTCAAATGCATTGAATCATCGAGAACATTGGATGTTTGAAATGGGTTACTGAAGCCCACTCAAAGTGCATGTGTGTGTGTGTGTGTGCAAGCAGAGTGGAGGAGGTATGGGCCTGGGGCTGGTCCCTTTGCCTCAACAGAATCTCAGCAGCCTGACGTGCTTTATGGCCATGGTTGCCCTCACTGGGCCTGTTTATGGATTCCCATAGAATAGAGAATCATGGCCGCTGCAGGAAAAGCCAGCCAAAAACAACACCTCCACCATTGCACTTTTGCCTGCCTCTGCCATAACTCAACATGCTATTTATGTTTCTGAAGAGAAAAAAAAGTATTCATAGTAATGACATAAGAGGACTGTAAATTCTGATGCTAATGTTTAATTTTTTTTGTTGTTGATGTAAGATAAAAATGTCACGACAAATGTGTCTGGTTTATTGGATGTCGTTAGAATTTGGTGAGAAAATTGTAGGGCTTTGTTTAGGGGAAGCTTTTTTTCTTTGCATTGGAATAGCATTGCCTTTGCAAGAACCAGTTATTTTATGATACCCGTAAGATTTATTACAGCAAAATGTTCAACTTTGATAGGATAATGACAGTTCATTACCAAGGGCATTGTTAATGGAGGAAATATTCTACCTGATGTGTTTTTCCTCTGCTGTTTTCCCCACAGTTGTCTTGGACCAGTGCAGTCCATTACTCTTCGCTGAAAGCATGCTTTAGCAGAATGATAGTGATGCACTCCGTATGTGAACATCCTCTTCTCAGTTTAAAGCTGTTGATGTTTAGACAGAGAGGGGCTGTGTTGTGTCTTCCCTGTGATTTAGTGGCAGAACAAACTCCTCTAGCCCAGAACCAGGTTTGGGTCCTGCTGTGCTGCAGTGGCCAGATAACCAACCGATCCTCCTCCTCTGGAGCTGCACAACTGGGGCACATCTGGTCAGCGGTTGGGCTTGGCTAGGCCGAGGCCTACCCCCTCCCCAGACCTTCCCAGACAGTCAGACTGTAATCCCGAGGGCAGCCTGTATCCCAGGCGCCTGCCACTGCCCACTGATTGTGCTGTTTCATGACAGTCAGAGGTTACTGGGTTACTGCTGTTATCAAATAGTCAACAGTAAGTTTGGGACTTGTGATGGTGCAAGAGAGCACTAAAGAATAGCCATCAGTCATTTTCACTGTAGACAGTCAACATCAGACACAGCCTTGCTGGCCGTAAAGCTTTATGAGTGTTTCTCCTGGTGTTATTCAAGTCCCATTGCATCCCTCAGGGGGACATATGTTTCTCCTCTTTTGTGGCTGTGTTTAGTCTTGTTTTTCTCAGAAAATTTCTCCACATGCCCTCCACCGTTTTACTACACTATGTGTGTATGTGATTTTTATCGGGGCCAAAGAATGAAAGTGAAAAGCAGCATTTTATCCTGTGGCATGCCTCTGAACCCTCAGTTCATTCCCTCCTCCCTCTGTCATCTACTCTTTCTTTCTCTCTCACTTTCTCCCCTCCCTCCCCATGGATTCCCCAACCACACCACAACGCTGTTAACAGACGCAGACCTGACAGATTTACCGCCATCGTCTTTCCATTGGCCGCCAGCGTGACAGCTGAGATTTAATGCTGCCTTCTCATTGGCCAAGACTTGACAGGTTAATTTATGGATGCACTGTGATTTGATGCCTGCTGCCTTTGAAGTGAGTTACAGCTCTGTCGCTTATAGGACACAGAAATGGTGTCAGGTTGCAATCGTAAAATCTTATCCCTGAAGGGAGGTGGCGCTGGTGTATAATAGTCCTGACGTCATAACAGGAGAAGAGACCTTCTGGAGAGCACCGAGGAAGAACAGAGAATCAGTGTGATAGGGGAAAAAAGGAAAGCCCGTGGCTAGGTGTCTATCAAAAAGATTCTTTGAATAGTTTACAAAATATGCTATTAATGTTGCGGAGGGCAATCCAAGTTTATGTGCTACAATCATTATGCTACATAGTGTTAAAAAGCTACATTGTATTGTATCTTATTTAATGTGCAGTTGTCCTATACACCCTGAGAAAGAGAGCGTGTGCATCTCTTATGTTTGTGTGTTCCTGCCTCGGGTCTGAAGACAACTAGCTAGTATGAATGTGAGTCCATTTATCTAAGGGATGGTCTGCACCTGAACTGTGCAGCTGTTTTCTGTCTCCTCTAATTCCACACCTCTTATGATCCGCAGGCTTTCATGTGACTCATAAGGGGTCAGAAGACCTTAAGTGACAGCGTGTAAATCACCGCGTAGATGATCAACAACAGAAAAGTGCCAAAGTCACTTTGACATCTGACTACTGTATCTACTCACTGCGGCCCAGCGTTCGTGCAGCGCCATCATCTATCTGCGGCCTATCTCTTCATCAGCCTGACAGTCTATCCTGCAGAGATCAAGAAGAGCAAGAATGCGGCCCCGTAATGGCCTTGACCCATGGAAATCTCTAAGGGTAAATAGCAAGGCTGCCCCTGCCCCGTCGATCAACCCGGGTGAATTCATGCGCCATTTCCCTTGGATATCAAATCCCTCTCCTTACTCTTTCACTTCACACGTACGGCCCTCTGCTCAAGTGGAAAATTGCTGGAAAATAAAGAGACAGAGGAAAGCCCTGGACTCTCCTTGTCAAGTGGGATTGCGTAATTTCCGTGAGAGACCTGCTCGTGAACTTGATAACTCGGGGGGGGTGGGGGGGTTACAGGGAACGTCCTCTGACAGTGCCACGTAACAGAAAGAAAATAGGTTTTATATGTGGAAAAACATGATCCCTCTGAACTCAGAACGATGGATCCTTCAGAGGTGTGTTTGAGGGAGTTGAGACACACATACCTGTACAGAGAGTTATTTGTTTTCATGGGAACACATTGTGCCTGTTGCTGTGCTGTGTGTTGTGTGTATTGTCTTTACTATGGAACTTTTTTGGACCAGTGAATTGCATTATAAGTGGTGCTCTTCTTAGCAGATGCATTGCGAGTCATGCGCGTCAGTCCAGAGCGCTGTAGCTTGTCTTTTAATGAACTCATACCAAGAGGCAAGCATGATCTACATCTCATTTCCATCTCTCAAGTGTGTATCTGCTTAATGGACCGGATTCATAAAGACGGCGGCTTCCCAGATCAATGTCCCTTCCCACAGTGCACTGAGCATCCAGCCTTTCTGAACCTGCAAGAGCACATGTGGGAGCGTGGGTGCTTCGCAGTGGAGGATAGGTAATGATCTAAAACCAAGACACTGCCATAGTAATGCACCTGGTCCGTTCATTATTTTATAACTAAACACTGATTTGAAATGGCTTCATCTATACTGTATATTTTATGGGATCGACTACAGTTTGGCTTCACTAAATCACCTACCGCACTTGAGTCCGTTAGAACAGAGCTATAAAAAGAGACGTTGAGTATTGATATTGGTCCAAATATTCCTCCACTTATTCTTGGTCAGGGGAAACTGCAAATTAAGTTTAGCTTTAGATTGGGCTACCATAACTTTAACTATTTAATGTCAATGGCTAGGTCTATATAACCCCACAGTTGATGCTAATGACTAGGCTGAAGATATATGAAGGTCCCTGCCTTGGGTGAACTATCCCTCTGAGCAGACTACTCCTTTCAGCAGACTATTTGATCTCGAAGAAACCGCTACGATTTCTTCATCAAGTAAATGACCAGGCCTGGGGTGGCACTCACTCAGGGACCCATGTTTTGGCTGGTTGGCTGTTCCCCCAGAGAGGCAGCTTAGTCCCAACGTGTCATAACAAAAGGTAGATTAATGGGGTGGCGTAAGGCCACGGCATGTTAATGTATCTGTCGAGGCTAAACGCGCCTCCGTTGGAAAGTGATTTTTACACAGTCGGCAGGGCGCCGGGGTGTCCATCCTGTCAAGGGAAATGTGGATGGCTCTTGGGCCAAATAAATCTCAGCATTGAGGTCCAACACAACTGAGCTGGATCTGCACACAATACATCCAACCCTCAGCATATAGGTGTGGATGGCAGGGTAAGACGCCTGCACACCCAGCAGAGAGATCAGCCTCTGGGCCTCCTTCTTCCTCGTCTCTTTGTCAGTGCTCTACTGCTTTACTGTTTTCTTATTGCAGAAGATGATTCATTGTGGATTTCAGTTGAAAAGCACACTATTTTTTGCTCTCTCAGGCTCCAAATGCTCCAGACCTGATTCAGTCGAGGTGAGACTGAATTCAACAGCACCTCCAAATTACCGTTCAATCACTTTTTATTTGCTTTTCAACTCAATCAAGTGATGTCCTTTGCCAATCTTGGGCTCTATTGAATATTAGAAACTCAAGAAATATGTGCGGCAATAATGGAGTCCTGCATGACTCAAAATGAGTTTGAGTCAAGCTTACCCACCCATTTCTCTCTCTCTCTTTCCTTTGTTCCTGTCAAACTCCAGTGTGTTCATGTTTGAGGGCAACATGCCATAAAAAGAATCTTCTTTCAAACTAGTGTTTTTGTAACTCACCACATTCAGAGTCCAACCAGCATGAATATTCATGGTCTGACTGTAATAAACATGTAAGTAGGCCAAACTCAAACTTTCCTTTTCCCTTGCTACCAGTCAGACGCTGTGGCTGACACCTTCCTCTTCAGGAAAACGGTACTGTATGATGCTTTGAGTACTGGGAATGGCACGCGGAGGCTAATTAATCTTCTTGAGTTACGCTAATTGGAAACATAGTGACAGACCCTCTGAATGTAGGACGCATGAAGCCTGACACCACGGAACATTCCTCATCACAGACATTTTGAGAGAAAAGCGGTTAGCAGACATCCCCTCGGTAACTAGCAGAGACATTACATTTATTTGATTTAGATAATGGAATAATGGTAATACGCTGGCGCTCAGTGAACATTAAATATACCAACTTATCCAATTTGGAGGCCATTTTGTCCATCTCTTCCTCCGCTATATGTAAGATGGCTGCCATTTGAGAAGAAGCCCCTTTGCTTTTTTATCCCAAGAGACTTACATCGCAGGTTCCCTCTAATTTTGTATTGCTAAAGTTCTCATATTGGTGCATTGTGCCTCTTGGTTATAATGTAGATCAGAATTCAGCTACATGTATAATTCATCTCAGAATAATGGCCTCCAGTATTAGAGAATATTACAATATTTGGTAATCATTAATAAGTCATGCTTATTATAGCTCACACTTTCTCCCGCTCATGGTTTGATGAGAACTTCAGATTTATGGCAAATTCTTTCTTGTAATACAAAATCATTTCGTGAGCAAGTGTGAGAAGTCAGATTTATGATTGGAATTGGTTTGCACATTTATGCCGGCACAGTTGGTTTAACTCGAAAATGCATTTTAAAGGGCAACGCACCAAGTTGTTAACGGTCGTATTTACAGAGGCCAGTTGATTCATCCAGTTTCAGTCCATATTTCTGGATCCATGGGTTTCTGATTCTGAGGCAGACAACTGTTCCTATTTTATCCTTATGGCTGCGGTAATACTTGTGTGTGTGTGTGTGTGTGTGTGTGTGTGTGTGTGTGTGTGTGTGTGTGTGTGTGTGTGTGTGTGTGTGCGCGTGTGTGTGTGTGTGTGTGTGTGTACGCGTGCGCACTGGGGTGTCCAGAGAGATGGGAGTAGCCAGGACAGAGGAATTGAAATTTTAATGATGAGCAGCACCACCATGCTGACGGCCATGGAACACCTTGGACAGCTTAAATATCACTGCTAATTAACACAGAGAGGTGGGCTGTCACACACATGATGGATGGCTGGCTAGCAGATCGCTGCTTTCAACCAACTGACGATTCCTTTATTAATCAAAGGCTGAGATGAAAAGGCGCTCCCACACCTCAGGGAGAGGGAGATAGCAGAAGCTATTGTTGGGAGGATTTCAATCATTCACTGAGCCTGTGAGGTATTTGATCAGGGGGCATCCAAACATGTGTAGGAGACAGAATGTTTCTGCTGCTGAGTGCTTGTTTTTGTAAACCTCTGAACCACCCTTATGTTGACAGAGCCACAATATGCACAGGAAGCTGAGATTTACTGTCTTTTGGGGGTATTTTGGGTTGGACCACCTATTTTTTGTGTCCCTCTGACAGGAGGTGTGTATAAGGAGAGTTAGCTGTCAGTCTTACAGAGAGCTCTACTCCCTAACAGAGTAAGCCAGACAGTGGATAAGGCAGCACTCCTACGCTTTTCCTTCTGGACTGTCTCCACGAACAGTCTGTCTCACGGAGATGATTTCAAACCTAGATGATTTCAGCACTTTGTGTATGAAGATGGAATAGTCTCCCCCCCTCTTCTGATCTCCTCACCATCTACCTCACTTAAGAAGGTCCATTGTTAAGTGCTGGGGGCCTGTGGGTGCTGTAAATCAGGCTGCAGAGGGAGGCGATGTCTCCCATGGGGCAAAGCGCACACTCCCAGCAGGCTTGAGGCTGATCTCATCCTGCCTATCCTGACGCTTTAATTAAAGAACTGGTCAATAGCAAAGAGGAAGGTGCTAAGGGGTATGATCTGCACTTCCTATGGTACAGACTGATATGCCAATACACGTGCAGGCAGAATGATGGGGCAGTGTACTTGAAGAAATTCTTCCCTCCTCCCTGAAGCATGTGGTGATCAAACATGACTGGACTGATACAAGCAAAGCTTTCTAACACTATTTATGAAACAAGGCTGGATGTATCAGCCCTGGAAGTTGTGAGTGTTTTACCGCCATTTCTAAAAAAAAAAACTCAGCAAACCAAAAACAGCATAAAAATCATTATTTCTTCATACAAGATTGACAACTGTTTTTTTACATCTCTCCCTTGCAGATGTTTAAGTTGTGGAATCAAAGCTAGCCTGGATTTACACACTAATAAAAATGTGACCCAGGGTCATGTCTTACCAGTGATTACTTCATGGAAGACGCGTGTATTAACTTGTATTCAGATGTCTGTTCTGTCTCAAACTCAACTAGTACTAAACCTCTGTAAGCCTACGACTGAAGTGGAGGCCTCTGGAAACCTCATTACACTTGGCTTCACCCAGGAAAAGTACATTGGACTATTTCTTAGTCTCAGGCAATGTCGTGAGAACACAATAGCCAAGGATACACCTCCCTCTTGTGGCACAAGCTAAGCTGTGTGTAAACCACCTGGTTAAAACTGCATTACAATGTGTAGTAAGTGATGTGTTACTGCTTTTATGTCATGTATGTTCATTCATTGGAACTATTTGACACTCATTGCATGACACTGTTGAATTATCAACAAGGAAAAACACATTTTAAAGAGCACCTTGATAATCAATACTGCACTAGACACAAATTAGGTGCCCAACTCACATGGTCATGGACGCCATCTGCTGACACAACAGGTGCATTACAATTTCTGAACATTTCTAACCCATCAGATTTTTTTTGTGCTACTTGAGACAAGGAACAGGTCACACAGAAAATAGTTCACGTTTTATGTTCTAATTGTGTGCCTCCCCTAGACGGGGTGTAACACTGGGACCCCGAGTTGGGTGACAGGAAGATTGAAATGGGGCACCAAAATTTTCAACAGAAATTCTTATTTAAAGCGTCTGGATATTTTGTGTTTTCAAAGCCTTCCCAAGTCCCTGCAACATAATTTAGACTAAATTTCAGTCTTTGTATCATAAAATGAATGTGAATGGTCCCTAGAAACTAAGTTCACTGTTGTAGTATATATGAAAAATGTGCTTGTTTAAAAAGAGTAATAGCTTTATTCAAGCTTGAGGTCCTAACTCTTTTCATTTATTATAATATGACTTACTGGGTCATAATGGACTTCAGTTGACCTGTGAAATGACAAAAAGCAGAACTCATTTCATTTAAAAAAAAGCTCTTTACCAAAAACAAATTTATACAAAATCCTCCAATTTAATTTCATCATGAGGATCACAAATTCATGCAAAAGAAAGATTAAAACAAATGAAATTGACTAATCATGACTGCTACACCAGAGGGGCACTAGTGACAGCCTTTGCTCTATTCCTAATAGTAAGTCAAAGAGTGACTCACCACGACCTATTTTGTTCGTCCTAATAAACAGACTAAGGATCATGATCTTGAGAAGACTTTGATTTTCTTTTGGAGTGTGGGTCCCGTACATACTATCATCTACTCCTAATACAATTTAAAATATATATTAACTTCATAAGCAGTAGAAAACTCAGTGATGGGCCCCAACCTCCTTATCTAACAATCTGACAGTAATGGAACTACCAGTCTACTATAAAGATTTCTTAATCTAAACAGGTAACAATTGTTAAAACTCATGTGTCTCGTCTACATTTGAGCTAGCATCCTCCGTCCAGTGTTTACAGACCTATTTAACCATGGAGTTGGAGAGGCCTGACAGAACACCACGCAGACCCTCTATTCCCTTGTCCACCGAGTACAAATAGTCATCTTCACTGAAGATGCTAGAGGTTGAATTACAGATAAAAAGACATGGCACTATATAGTGCGTGCTAGACTTTAGAACATGCGTCCACATCACAACCAGTGCAGGTCAAGACAGAGGTCAGCTCTCAACTTCTATGGATGATTTGAGTGAAATTGTACTTTTAAAATCATATGGGCCATTTTCAGGAGCACTGAATGAATCTAGTGAAGACCAAGAGATTTTCTCCAATGTATAGGCCTATCTTCACTAGGACTAGTTTTGATCCAAGTATGTGGACGCCTACAGCAGCCTCTGCAGGATCCCAGGGGCTACTCAACTGGCTCCGATATGGGCAGGAAAAATCATTCCATCACAAGAAAATCTTTGAAAAGATTTCAGATAACATGCTGACCAACGTCTGAATGTGGACTGACAGCTCTAAGCCTCGTTTACCCTACACACATTTGAAAGATCTGAAGACTGAACAGGAGAATGTATGAGAACTGAGCCAGGAAAAAATAAGACTGACATTGTTTTTTTATAAACAGCAGAAGCTAGAAAACAAAAACCAAGATGACTTCTAGCATCCAAAGGGGTTATTACAGAAACACCCTACCTTTAAAATTCTCCACTTCAGGAACCAATTTAGGGTTTTTGCCATGACAAGGGCATTTCCTAGATCAAGCTAAGATTTTAGAGTATCTTAAACTACTGTGATAAACAACCCCAGCTCTTACAATGCCTGTCACCATATTTATCAGTTGATAAAAGTATGTGAACTAGGCGCCCATATTATGGTGATATCATTCATCATCAGTGACAACTGTCTACACAAAACCCATGTAAGACAACAATGCTACAGAATATTATCAATGGTGTGCCAATTGAAACATTTCTAACTTTGTTACCATGTTTGGGTGAAGGGGTTTACCTGTAATTATCCTTCCATTTTAACAGCTGGCTGAATAGTAAGCCTGAGTAGTATTTTTAAGATACCAAATGTAGGTGCATTTAATATTTGCATCAAATGGAAGTTTTAGGATGGGCAGTTTGGATTTTATTCTGTAATAGGCCCCTAAATGTTTAGACTGGTGTTAGCAAAAAAGTACACAAAAGACAATTTCAGATGTATTAAGCACAAAACATCTACTGGAGATTACTCCCTCAAGGCAGCACAGGCCAGAAACGGTATCTGTCCCAACCATTCACTAATCAGCGCTAGCTAGTACACTATTAGTCGTGTAAGGGAACCACAATGAGCAGGACTTTAACATTGACAGGACATATGGGTCTGTGCGTTCAGCAATGTCCTTTAGAGGAATTCTTGTCCGTATGATGTGGCAGGCACTACATGGGGCTGTTCGCAGGTCGGCTGGGTACTGCCTGATGGAAAAGTGCCACAGACCCTCAAAAATGGTATAAGAAATACGGTCAGGTGTATTATTACCAGAATACACGCAGAATGTCAAAAATACTTCCCTGCAACCTTTCAATGAGACTAGATGTGTGCGTTTGTCATTCAACTATTGCCATTGTAACATGACCCATTGTCCAAGACCCTGTGTTAGTCCTTCCCCTTCTGCCTGTACCATGAATGTAACAATACAAAAAAATGATGAAAAAAGAGAGTACAAAAATCCACTATTCTGCTCTGTGTATGAGCTGGTGAGAGCCAACTAAAGTTTGGTTGTCTTTAAGCCAGGTTGTTTTGAGATTGCAGTACTGTTGAGCTCCAGTGTGTGGCATGACTGAGCTGTGGACTGCTGCTGTCCATGGGGTTTCTCTGTGGAGGCCTAGGGTCAGACAGTCAGGCGGTTGTTGGAAGGCTGTAGGGGGCTCCAGGAGGCTGTGTGGGCAGGGGGGTCCTGAGAGTACCCTGACGCTCGACTGTCGCAGCACGACTGGTTCTCCTCTTTGCTCATCCCCACTGAACACAGGCGCCGGTGCCTCAGCAGCCTGTCTGTCCGTGAGAAGTTCTGGAACCAGACAAAGGAAGACACGTGTTTTAGCCAAGGTAGCAGGATACTGCTCTGACTAGGAGACTTCTGTGACGCAGACTAAAACAAGGTACACATACAGCACCACCAGTTGAGACAGACAGACAGAATGGCTCTCTAACCTGATGGCAGCGATCGCACTGGTAGGGCTTCTCTCCACTGTGCACCCTCTTGTGTCTGTCCAGGTGGTAGCGCTGAATAAACCGCATCTCACATGCATCACAAGCAAACGGCTTTTCCCCTGCAAACAATCACAGGTGACTTGTTTATCATAAGAGCATCCATTGGATAGTTTTCTGGATATTATTACTCTTTGCATTACATTACATAATGTAATACTTTATTTATCCCCGTAGGGAAATTCTCCTTTCGCTTGCCCTCTATCTACCCTTAACATCATGTTAAATCGGGTGTTTTATGAATCTTGCTCAAGGACACTTCAGCAGGGTGGATGCTTGCTGACATGGAGGCTTGAACCCAGATCCTCTGGGTGAAGGGCAGTCTCCCTACTCACTACTAAGTACACTCCTAACTAGTAAGTGCAAAGGGCATAGAAAGAGGGGAGAAAGGGGACCTGTAGGCTGGGGATATTCACCTGTATGTGTAAGTATATGTCGCTTGAGGTGGTAGCTACTCCGGAATGCTCCATAGCAGTGGTCACAGATGAAATTCTTCTGGACTTTCAGGGAACTGTCATCGCCCATATCCATTGGTGGATGTATAGGCTAACAAAATTTACAACGTCAGTTATATTATAGAATGGCAAATGTAGGCCTTTGCATTTTTCTTTTCAAAGCAAATTTTTTGAAACAATCCCTCACCTCCACTTTCTCTTTGACTTTGTTGGGTACCCCTGATTTTTTGTGCTTTTTCTTGGGTTGCATATTCTGGTTTGCCTGCATGTCCTTTTCATCCATCATTCTTGAGGAGTGATAATCCCCGTCCTTTCGGATCAGCTTTCAGAGAAAAGATAGCATAGTAATGTACAATTAGTCAATGAGTAAGTCATTTTGTGATTCATTCTAAAACAAACAGGCAAGCAAACAAATATTCACTTATGAATAAAATCATATAATCGGATCACATAAGCACAATACAAAAATACACTGATGTTTCCTGTGGATAAATCCCAACACAGAATTACGGCTACAATTACCCAGCTTTTTGATTGATCATTTTCTGGTTAGGGCTGGGAAATCTTTATCACGATAATTTGACTAATTTGTCACGATAACGATAAATACAATGAGAAATAAACAAAAAAAATGAGATAATGTTACTTTTCAAGCATGTCAAAGAAATGTCACAACATACATTACAGTTACATTACAGTCAAGACGCTTTTATCCAAAGCGACGTACAAAGGTACTTGACACTATATGGGGATCAAACCTGCGACCCTGAGACTGAGAGTCTCATGCTCTACCGACTGAGCTGTCCTGTATTTATATATGTTTTTACAGTTGGATGGTCTGTCATTGCTTATTTTCGGTCAAATCCCTCAAATGTAAGGGCACAGGAAGCTCCACACGTAAGGTTGCCAGTAACCACAGGTTGCGGCCAAGTGCGCTATGGGTGTGCCTTTCTTTTTTTGTCGAAATAGACAGACGAGGCTACGAGTGGAGGGAGTAGCATGCACACCATGTTCCAATGTTGTTGTTCACCAGGAAAACAAAAAGGTAGCCGTTTAATATTGAGGAAGGGTGTAAATCTCCCAGAATTAATTCAACCTGAACTGGCAACCCTATCTAGATGCGAGCTCATAATGTGTGTGCATAAATGGTGTGTAGGCTATTTATCGAAATTATCATGTCCAGTAAAATTCCATCGGTAAGAAGACGTTAGAAGGTTACGTTTTCTATGTATCGGCCAGCCCTACTACAGATTGATAACATTTATTTTGTTCATGAAAGCAAAGTAAGGTTTAGAAATCACAATGATAACAGGCTTTCTGAGGGACCCTGTATGTTTTTCCTCCATGCAAAATAAACAAAGAGGCTCTCTCTCACCAAGGGTGGACAGCTCCCGGCTGAGGGATGGCCCATGTGGCTGTGGTGGGGCTGGCCATGGTGAACTTGGTGCCCATGGCCGTGGCTGTGCTGTGAGTGGGTCTGGTGGCTCTCAGGACTGTCCCTCTGACCCTGGCCCAGGGGTGACATCATCTTCTTCTGGCCTGGAATGCTGTTGGCTTGCATCAGTGCCATGCTGGACAGCACTGCCTCGCAGCCCAGCAACCCAGCCTAGCAACACAAACAACAGGTCAGAGTAGGGAGAGGGGGCCATGGGACTCCTCACAGAGACAAGGAGTCAGGGAGAGGTTGAGCAATCGGGGTAACGGAGAAATGCACTGGCCCAGGACTGGGAACACAAAAACTAAAACCATGACGGTGATTCTGGGAGATGAGGAGACTTCCACTGACCCATTTCATATGATCTCGAACAGAGGTGTTGGAATGGTGTGTCATCGCCGTGGTTTGAATGCGTGTGTGTTTGGGGGAACAGAGGGGGCTTCACTCAGGATGAGGGGTGACAGAAGAGACCACACCCACCCAAATCATCAGGGGCCAAAGCCTGAAAGTAGAGGCATGACAACATGAGGCTAAGATTTCTACATGTTGGGATCAGGAACTGGAACTCCAATCCGTTTAGGATTGTCATCAAATCTGGATATAACCAGAAATGTAGGCCTAGCATGAATATGCACAGTTTACCAGACCTGAAGAGAGCCCCACTGGTTCAGCGCATGGCAAATGTTCCCATGGTCAACAAAAAACATATGGCAGTCAGGTAAAAGGATATACTTCAATGATCAAAGAAAATAAAGAAATCTGATGGAGAGGATGAAAAAAAGAAAAAGAAAAAAAAAGATATCTATCTAGATCTAGTACACATATTAAGCTCACAAATGTTTTATGGATCAGAGGATATAAACAAGTATAGAAGGCTAAGCTTTCTAAAGAAAATGTGTGTTTGCCTCTGTTCAAGGGAAGATTATTTGACTTAACCCTAAAACAGAATAGCCAACATTGTTATATATGTGACATTTAATAAGTAGTACGAAGTACGTCTGGCCAAATGTATTAAACTCATTTACCTGACACTTGAATACATGTTCATGTGTAGAATGGCTTAATTGGGTCTACATCTAGGCAAGTCATGTCAGCATTTTTCTAGAGCCATGCTTTCCAACACAATTTAACTGATGAAGGTGAAAGTTGTGGATCATTATTTCTCTCAGCTGTTAGTGTACCCGGATCAACAGCAATGTTGATGCTTTGATCGGGAAGATTTGAGTTGTGTAAGCTATTAAGACATTCACTACACACTTATAAATGCATTCTGAAACTGTAAACATAAATGATGTAGCTAGCTTATTATTTAGGATATGCATACGTGTCAGACAGATTGTGACATTATTTGTTTACTGTTTGGATTCCCATCAAAAACTGTTGTCAGATAAACACGACAAAATCACCACAGTAATCAAAGCTAGAGCCCTGGTAGGCAATTCCTGCTCATCATTAAAAAGGTGAAGAACTATGACAAAAAATGCTATGGCATTAGCCTCCCACACCCCTTCCCAGAAAAACGACGAAAAGGGGGAAAGTGGTAAGTTAAAGAATGACCAGAAGCTCAGTGGTCAGTGGTTTCATCCTGCGCACTGGTAGGAGGCGATTGGAGGGTAGCTAGCATCATATCTTTACTCCCCCACAAACCGCTAATTATCTTTGAGCAGGGCACACAAGTCCGAACTGTACCAGGCCAGCTATGCTACAGCTAACTTTGCAGTCTCAACTCTTAACGAAACTGTAGAGTTAACATCAAGCAAGCTATAAAAATGAAATCACAGGTAGGCCTATATAACCCATACACAAGCCTGGACATAAAACACTGTAGGTGTTTAGGGGGCTTTGTTACACACTCTCATTAGTAAGTATGGGGTTTTGTGTTCTTGCAAGCACTGATCAGTGTTGAAAATTACCCCTTCCCGCAGTAAATAACGTAGCTAGCTAACTTACACATCATACAAATGAGTGAACTGTTGTATGCACTGTTGGCAAATTAAACATCTCTGAATAAGTGAGCTAAATAACCAAATGGGACAATATCGAGAGAACAATTAGAAAGGCTGTATAGTATAGCTACGTAAGATTTGAGAGCTTGGATTTAAACGTTTGAAGTACTGCGAGAGTCACTACTTAATAGAAAAAGCTAGCTAGCTAGCTGTTAGGCTTTTGGACAACTCTCCCATGACTGTGTCCTAAGAACCCCCACCCCCCGCCTCAGACAACACAACAACAGCGAGGCAGGGCGGGTTGAGCGCCGACTACAAAATAACACCACTCTCCCTGGCTACAGTTGTTAGAAATACAAAAGTAGTATATAATGAAACGTGAACGGCATCGCAAGTTCGGTATGTTGTAAAACGGTCTGCTTACCTTTCGATTTTAAGAGTTTAACAGAATATTATTTCTTGTCGCACTTCCAATTTTTTCTCAGTTTACAAACACTGACAGGAAACGCTACCGGAAGGACTCCCCGGGGAGAGTACTGATTGGTCAGATGCTTACTCACGTGATTTAAGGAGAGTGACCCCCATTTGCGGCCATATTAGTAAGGTAGTGCGTGCACGGACGCAAGTAAGGTCCGAAGCCAAGTAAAGAAAAAAATGTATGGAATCGACACTGTTCAGTGGTGTGCATCGGTTCTCTCACTGACAAAGCATTTTAAAGGGGCACCACACCCCCACAAATGGTAGGGTAGAATTTCTAGGGCCAGACTCCTTACCCCTGGGAAAGAGTTTTTGAAAAACTGCTTTAATTTTGAATTTAATTTAGCCTTTCAAAATTGTGCAGTTGGAAAAAGAGGCTTCCTGCAGCATGCTGATGTTTTGCACAATACAAATTTACAAATGCAAATAGTAAGTTATGCATTTCTTTTGATGGATCAAGTAATTCCATAGTAATAAAATAAATAAACGTAAAAAATAAAATCTTCACATGTAACTAACGTGTTGCCTAATAACAGCAATAATAATATCACAACAATGTAGCTTTTAAAAAAAAAAAAAAAAGTGATTTATTGTTCTCTAAAGCCCCATTTGAATGGGATAATTTCTCCAGGGTAGGTAGTGTAATTGTTACTAGAGCTATTCATTATTAAAATCCTGTCCAGAGTGAACATGTTGATTTTCCCCTCCGCCCCAGTATACATTTTGGCCCCAATTACAGACTGCTCACTTATAAGTGGTCTGACAATTCTAGTCCCTTCTCGAGAGACACCTCTGTTTCAATTCATTTACAGATGATTTGAGCGCCAGACAAAAATGAAATAACACTCATTGGCAATAGGACTACTGCCAATGAGTGTTATTTCATTTTTGTCTGTGACAGTGAAGATGGGCATGTACAGAAGCATTTGAGCATTCTTTATTTGATGTTTTTATTCTCACTGTTCTTGCACGACTTTTAAATAAAGGTTATGTAATTAAAAGCTATAACAAACATTCATTAAATCTGGTTTTTAATTGATAATATCTAAATAATATTAAATGCAAAAATGTCCTGGTAGCAAGTGCAGTTGCTAGGAGAAGAAAAGACTAAATCATACACTGCTGCTGGCAAAAACAAACTCTCAAAACAGTTATTCACTTTTCTTCTTTCTTTCCAATGACAAACAAAACAGTATGTGTCTGTGAGCTACTCAGTTTGGCCCAGGTGTGTAGAGTGGTAGGGTGTATAGACTTAAGGAGGTCAGGACTCTGCCTCCATCTGGTGGCCACATAGCCTCCATCCTCGATGTGCCATACAAATCCGGTTAAACAGCAAAATGGACAAACTCACTGTCCCAGTATTTATGGTTTTTGACAGTATGATGTTACAATACATGCTTGATTGCAGAGTGCCACTCACTTCAGAAGAAATAAAAAATGAGGGTGATTTGAAATAAGAATAGAAAATGTTATTACATCAAAAGCATCAATCCCTATGTTTCTTGTGACAGACTTATCTTTCTTGACATACTTGCCTACACCTCGTACTCTCTGCAGTAGCCTGTGCTGAATCTCAGATCCAGATCTAGGCAAGCAGCCAGCACCTCTGGCTCTTGCCTCTCACAAACCTGCAGGAGGAAACCATGACAGTGCACATATTGCTGCATATTACAGTTCTGAGTATACCATTAAAAGAGCACTCTTCCACAACTTGCACTGTTCCATCAAGAATCGATGCACAACTCTTTTTGGGGTTTGCAGACCCTCACCATGCTTGCAGTCAGTTAAAAAATGAATTGTGTTGAGTGCAGGTTAATACAAAGAAGCACTGACAAAAAAGCTTACCATTGGTAGTGTGGTGAGGTCAGTTAAAAACCTATGATTGTATTGCACTCAATATAAAAGAAAAGGGAAATTGAGTCGTTTGGATTAAGGACAGTCTTGCACTCCAAAACTATCCCTCTTGTATTGTCTTAAAAGCTTATTTTCTTAAAACAAGTGGAATAATCTGCCAATGGCGTGAGTTAATTTCACTTGATTGCATTGTTTTACTTGTTCCAGGCTGCAGCTCGGCAGAGTTGCCTGCGTGGTCCCCCACTCCTAGGACGATGCTGACGGAGCAGGCGTTTGCTGTGGACGCTGGGCAGTGCTCCCAGGCTGCAACTGGGCAGTGTTGGCACCTGCGTGGTCCCCTTGTCCTACGATGACGCTGACTGAGCTGCTGTTTGCTGTGATGCCCCACATCAGATCTGGATTTCCCACCCAAATAAACTTTTATGCACTGCGTATACGCTACTTGCCCTAACTCGGCATCTATTGCACGCCCAACTGTCCTGGTAGGGGGATCCCTCTGTGAGTAGCCCCTCCCGAGGTTTCTTCCATTTTTTCCTAAAAGGTGTTTCGGTTGTTTTTCGTTGTCCTCTGTGAGGGTCCAAGGCTGGGGGATGTCGTGTACTAACCATTTATTGTTTCACATGTTGGGCACTGTGAAGCCTTTAGAGACTGTAACAGTGATTAAGGGCTATACAAATAAAATGTGATTTGATTTGTTCAAGAATATATTGAAATAAGGTAGGTCACTCCACTTGTTTCAAAATATCACTTAATTGAAGGAAATGTTTAAATTATCTCACCCAGTTGGCATTATAATTAATTTCACGACTGAACACAAGATTAAAGGTGAGGGCATTTTGCAGTGGGGGTGAGGTAAGGTGGGATCCACTAACAAATATCTGCTACCACCCAGATGTAACATGTTCAATGTTGAATTGAAGGTGCAATAAAGGCTCAGGAGACAGTTTCAGTTTCTGCAGCAAAATTAATAGACCAGATTTAATCAGTACAGCATGGTACAATCATGCAGATAGGAAACAAGTGTTTCTAGTGTGAGTGAATGCGTGTGGGTTAGGGTTAGGTAAATATCAAAATCATGAAGCTGACACACTTTCATTCCATTCATTTGCTGAGTAATAAATTGACTGATTATAGGATATATTGTTAGACAGCATATAAGAATGAAATACACAGAATCAATCGTGGCCCAACAGAGGATGATGACATAGATGATGACGGGGGTTAAGATTTGATAAGCTGTGATATTGCTCACTAGGGGTGTGCCGAGTACTTGCCAAAACTAATATTTGTACATATTTTTTCTGAGTCCGAACGTCATCCGAGTATTTAGTTATTCCCATAGGACTCACATAGGACTAGGGTTGCAAAGGGGCAGAAACCTTCCGGAAATTTAAGTTAAGTTTGGGAATTTTTAACTTGTATTGAATTTGTATAGTAAAAGGTAGCCTATAGCTGGGAGCTGAAGTTTTAGTACACATAAAATGCAATTCTAGATCTTAGAGCATGTTTTGGTTAAAACAACCCAATTTAGTGGGAATTCAGTTGAATTTCACCTTTCTACATTTCTTCCATCATAGGTGCAGTACAGATCATTCTCAGCACACTATTGCAGGGCTATTAAGGCCACACCCACACTTGTGGCCAAGGACCACATGCAACCAGGTCAGTTTTGATGATTTTACTAGTGTAAATATACACTCACCGGCCACTTTATTAGGACATTGATAAGACCTGAGAGGAAAAACTAGACATGGTTGCATGCATGTCTGCTTATGACAAAGCAAAATGTTAATATCTATGTCTGCAAATATATGGATGAATAATATCCAATTGTCCAAAAAGAGCTGTTCTGTATACAGTTTGTCCTGTTATACTTTTTTTTTTTAATCAAAGGAGAATTTCTTTATATAGTTTAATGGGTCATTGTGAAAGCATGATTTCCATGCTTTACTCTCTCAATAAGGCTAAAAAAATAAATAAAATAAAAATACAAAAATAGCTAAAATAACTGCCATTTCCGGTTTAAACCACACCCACGTCCATTTTTATCCAAATACAAATACAGATAATTTTGTTGGTTGAACAAATACAAATAGTGGCATCTCTGCTCACCCCTATTGCTCACAGATCCTTTCCTAGTCTCTCAATTTCTTCAAGAAAGAAGTCCATATCTTTTTGGGTAACTAGTGGGGAGAGCACAATTATGCGGAAGAAATTGACCCAGTCTCCCAGAGGTTGATAACCCACCATCATAGTGCCTTGCTTCATCATGCGTTCCTTGATGACTGGGGCTACCTTTCAACCAAAAGAAAAGTCAACTGTAAGACAAGTGCTGTACAGAAGTGCCACTGTGCTGTGTGCTTAAAGATGGCAGCCTCCTGGTTTAATGTCATTATTCCACAGTACAAACCATCCACACAGCAAATATGTTAGAAGTTCAGAAAACCTAGGTGAATGTTGCACTGTACAACAGGGAGAGGGGATTGAATGATGTCAAACCTGAAGACTTTGTGTCCCAGGTCCATTGAAGTGTTATGGAAACTTACTTTTGCCAGTCTGTCCTCGTAGTCTGCATTTCCCTCCTTCCCCCTCAAACTGGGTGGTATGAACCAGAAGCATAAATTCACATATTCTGGCTGTTCGTTGAGACAGGTACAGACTCAGTTAGCAAAAGTTTGAGAAAAGAAAAAAACTCATCATAATTCTGATGATGCTAGAAAAATTAACTTGCCTCTCCCAAAATATGGAATCCCTGTCTTTTCGTCATCTGCTCCATCAGATACCTGAAGAAAAGATGTTAAGAGGAGGCTTACACATTCTGTCTCCCTGGTTCTGTAATCTTAATATTTATTAATTTTGCAAAATTTGTATTATAATATTTCTGATTTATTAGATAGTATTCAATAATGAGTGATCGAGAGAGAGAGAGAGAGAGAGAGAGAGAGAGAGGGTCTTAGCCTGCTGCACCAGATAAAGTTAAATGAAATCAACATTTCAAAGAACAAATCACTGACATGTTGGTAAATGAATTTCACATGAAAATATGAAGTAACAAAAACTCAAATTATGCTTCTTAAAAGGTTATATAATTTTGAAATCACGGCTTCACGTGACCGATGTCAAGCTTGTCTGGTTGTTGTTTACCTTATCTGGGTGAAAGCTTTGTCTACACGCGCTGCCAAGCCATTGGAGCCAACAGCTTTCCACATCAACCACAACTTGAGACAGTCAACCTTGCGGCTGCACTGTACTGACTTGTCCCCTACGTCCAAATTGATGTCATAGAATTTGTCTTGCTGGAAGAGGTATGTGGCACCGACGCCGTGGCACTGCTTCATCAGGTTCTGAGGACAAGTGGAGATCAATGATCATCAAAGATAACAACAACACAGCAGTTTGGTTTTTGACGTCACGATGTGTATTGGCTAATTCTGTCGTCTCAAAGTGTGAAGTCTAACCGTGGTATCCTTTAGCAGCAAGGCAGAACACTGCAAGCCAGCCATCAGCATCTTGTGTGGATTCCAAGCCACTGAATTTGCTCTAATCACAAACACACACACACACAAAATAAACTTCATGACTTGGCCTCTGTCAAGCTAATGACCATATCTACTCAACAATTTAGCTCTACTCATGCACAGGCAATATGTGGTCCTTCCTCAAAATGCACAGTACATCTTCTTGGCACACAGTATACCTGTCCACCCCTTTCATCAGGTGTCTGTGTTGCTTGGAAAAGAGCACGCTCCCTCCCCAGGCAGCCTGAGACAAACACACAACAGATGAAACTCAAACTTAAAACCCAAAGAAACCCAAAGCCAAGGCTTTTCAAGTCACCTACAGATGTAAAAACAAACTTCTGCATGTGGTGAAGACAGGCTTTTGTCTTAATCCAAAGGAGCACTCACATCCACATGCATCCAGAGCTTGTGTTTCTCACAGACATCAGCTATGTGGTCCAATGGGTCAAAGGCACCCCGCACTGTGGTTCCAGATGTGCAGCTTACAAAGAATGGCATTCTGCCCTGCTTGAAACAGAAAATAATCATTTTTTCTAGCACTTTTTGTTCTGCACGAGGAGCACAAATTCACCCCATATTATAGATCATTTTATTAATAAGCATTGCTAAAAAAATAACTGAACAACTTGCCTGAGATTTTGCCATCTGTATCTTTTCATCCAGGTCTTCTGGACTCATACGGCCTCTGTACAACAGAGAGCAAGGAGAGTACAGAGAAGCAATAGCAGAATATTATTACAATAGCATACAAATCTAAGAGCAACAATGAAGGATTACATTACCTGTTATCCACTTTCACCAAGATGACATTATCCACACCAATGCCCATAAATGCAGCTCCTTTCTGCACAGAGTAATGGCTCTGAAAAAGTATGAGAAATGCTTCTTTAAATCATAACTATCTAGAGGCAACACAGAAAGTACAGCATGAGTGTCAAAAGTTTCAATAAACTCTACAATGTTGCCAGTTATTTAGGTGTACAGTGTTAAAATATTATTCCTCACCTCTGGAGATGTAAAGACAGCTAGTCGTGGGAGACCCCACAGACCCTGGCGTTTGACCTCTGGGAAAGCTCGGTAGCGTGCCAGGTTCATGGCATACATGTTAGAGGTAGACCCCCCAGGGCAGAAAATACCATCGCCCTCGGTCCAGCCAACCAGCAGACGCAGCCTTCTCAGAACCTCATTCTCCATCAGCACAAACACCGGGGCCACCTCGTAGGTGAAGCTGCATTTGGCACACACACAAAATGGCTTACGATGAAGAGAAGATTAAAAGGACAGTCCTGTCAAGAAAGAAATTGACCTTGAATACTATTATAAAAGATACTGTAAATGTATGGAACTGTTTTATTGCTGCGTATTTTGAGTTGTTTATTACAGGTTGGTGTTGAGAGCCTCAGTAAGGAATCGACCAGCCAAGGAATGGTAGTCCACCCCTGCAAATTGCTGATTAAAAAAGCGTGGGTGACCTGAAATACACAAAAAGTGTCTCATCACAAACAAATTCTGGCCAATCAAATTCAACTGCCTCTATCTGTTTCTCTGTCAGTTTTACCTGTCTTGATGCTGTACTTGGCTACATCTCGTACTCTCTGTAGTAGCCTATGCCGAGGCTCCCCCACCTCTCTCAGCTCCAGATCAAGGAGAGCAGCCAGCTCCTCTGGCTCTTTCCACTCACAAACCTGCAGGAATAAACTATTTTTAGTTATGTTCAGGAATTTTAATTCAATCTGAAAGTGAATTTAATAAGCATTATAATTTTAGGTTTCATGGGAGACCTTCTCTTTGACATCTGTGCCTTTGCAGAGCACCTCTTCCACAATGATTTTGAAGGCTTCAGTCAGGAAGAGTTGGCCCTCTGAATGGTCAATAAGAGACTCCTTGAGGTCATACAAGTTAGCTGGTCCCTTGGCCTGCCCGTCTGCTGTTGTTACAAAGGTTAAATACATAAAACAAAACCTTCTAAAAAAGGTCAAAAGGCAACAAATAAAAAGTACACATACCAAATACACAAATACACAGTACTTACATGACAATGGGACTATATTTGCCATATTGATGTTTTTGAAGCGTTGTCCCTTTAACAAATCAAATACCTAAAGGACTAGGCTGTACTGACAAGGCAGACCTTTATATAAGGCCACCGAGGCAACCTTTGTCCCAGACAAAGTTAATAAATATATTCTGGAATGAGGGGAACACATGGGAGAAACATGGTAGAAGAAAGTCATTCATGTGTTTCAGTCACTCAAACATCAAAGAAAGAAAGACAGTTCACCCTTTCATTTGTAATTAAAAAACAAGCTATACTGTGTGCAACATTTCATTAAAATAATTATCACATTGATAATTAACCATATTTCATGACCTTTTTTACTCAGAAACCCATGTTAATTACCGATACACTCATAGTGCTGTCTTGCCACCACTCACTTGGTGTTACCCGGACTGTCAAGTTAGTTCTGGCATCTAAACCCTCGACCTGCATGCTCGACTTATTCACAAATTACTCAAATAACTTTTCCCTATTCTAGGACCCTCAATTCTCGGTCGCTCTCCATTGGCACTGTGCCCTCCGCCTTTACAATGACCGTAATCAAGCCAATCTTTGTCTGCCATGGCAAGATCCATGTACAACTGGGATTCCTTGGGAATCCTCCTTCCATCTTTTCCAAGTGTGTGACAAATTACCATCATCAAAATCAATCTTACCCGGAGGTTTGATTGCACTCTCCATGTTAGCTCTCGTGCGGTAAATTGTGTCTTTGTTTTTTTAACTTTTAAACAGAAGGGTATAGTTTATGCTAGCTCCTCTACGTCAGGCAGCTTTAACGTCACACCTCTCACGTTGTGCTCTGCGAATGTCTTCCGGCTGAAAGTTTTTTTTAACCGCTGCCACCATGTTTCAATAAGTGTTTGGTTATAGTAAGAAGTAGAAACAACGACGTATCTTGAAACACTTTACTGATATCAAACATAACTCGGCACTACACCGGAACAGGCTAGAAAATTGCTCAGGGTCAAATTTCTGTTTTATCGGAATTCATTTCGACAAAAACCAAAGTATGGCAGGGTAGCGTTGGGGGGGTGAAGGGGGAGATATTGTTTTAATTTCCAGTGTTTTTAGACACCATTGTTTTTAGGGTAAATACAATCAGCTAGTAGTCTAAAAGCGAAAAATGCAAAGAAATAAAATAAAATAGGCGGACAAATGAGGAACAAATAGTGTCCAGTTTATTAAATTAAATCAAGTGCAAACATTAGCCTACATGTAGCATACAAGTAGCCTAACATTTAGTCTTTAGACAATGAAGCTGAAAAGAAAGACAGCAGAAGGGTGGGTGGTCACTGTTGGCAGAAGTGGAGGTGGGTGAGACCAGGGGGTTGGAAGAGGAAAAGGTGGTTTTGTATTGTGTATAAACCACCTTGATAAAAACTCAATAAAAAAATAAATGAAATCTTAGTGGAGGTGCAGGTGTCTTCTGGGTTGCCTCTAAAAACAATAAAACAAAGATTTAGATTCTCAACAGTTTTTTCACAGACAGAACAATTGAATAAGTACAAGTAAATGATGTGTTGTATGTGTTTGTCTTCGTGAATAATAATATATCGACTATGGACAAGAGCAATGGTTAAAAATGTACACATAATACAAAATCATAATATCAAAAGAAAGCCTATCTCATCTTACTACTCATAGTGGCAGGTGCATTAATCCATAAGAGGGTAACGTCAGGGTCTCAGCTTGGCAAAGTCATCCACCAGATCATCCAAGTTCATTACCTCGCTAACCCCACTTGTCTTCGACACCAATTCAACTGCCCTTGGTGGTTCCTCCGAGTCCAATGCATGATCCTCAGCTTCAGCTGGGTTAGGGTTAGTTGGATAAAATCCATCCAATGACGTCTGCTGCTTTCGCTTCATTTTACCATACAGACTGTGTTGCTTGTCGTGTGTAACATGATGTGTTTAGATTGTTTAGTGTTTAAATTGTCTAAATAGGCTATACATACATATGTTTAATGTTAATGATGAGACTATTGCTAACAGACATGAATGAATGTAGCATACGTTTCTGTAAAACAAAATAATCACTTTTTATTCATACCAAAAAAAATAGAAATCTAAAAATCTCCAAGGTATGGCATGATATAAAGATATGAAATCTTTATGATGAATATCACATTGTTACGGACATTTCCTGAGGAAGGGGGTTCAGTCTATGGCAATTGTCTAGCCAGACAGTGAGGGACTCAGCTGGTCTCCAATAGAAAGTCTACACTTTCAGGTGGCAGAGCGCAATCCTCATGGCTGAGCAGGGCGTGCAGGTGGGCAGCTGTTGCGTTTTTCCTCTGGCGGGTGCACCAGTAGCGCAGCATGGCAAATACTCGCTCCACATGGTTGCGTGGATGGTCCTCCTCAATCTGCTCCAACTTCACAGAGGAGATGCTCAGTGCCGATCTGCCAATCTCCTTCCAGGATTGCCCAATAGCACGAGCGACCATCATCAGCTGTTTCTCCTTCACTAAGTAAGAGCCTGTGCAATGAAACAGTGAAAAAGAAGGCAGCTCATGGTAACCAGTCTCTTTACAATCTTGTGAAGAGAATAATTGAAAGTGTAGTAACCCACCATTCTTGCATGTCTGTTTCGAAGGAATGATCTCTTCTGACCCAGGAGCTGCTTTTCTCTTTGTTATTGTTTCTGTTTCCCCATGAAAATAATAAAAAACAGAAGAAACCATTTATAGTTCACATATACAAAAGAAAATCATGTTATTAGATTGGTGAAAACACCTTACACATTGATGTTTCTACCTCCAGACAGTGGTTTGACTTGCAGGTCCTTGAGGAAAGCAAGCATGGGGAATGTGTCCTGCAGGTCCTTGTCCTTCAGTAGTTCCAGTAGTCCCTGCGCTGCCTCAGATCCTCTCTGGATGACATGGTCCAGAAGATCCCTGACCTTCTCACTAGGAACAAGGAGAGCTTTCACCTGCTGGTAGCCGTGGAGAGACAGTAGGCCGCGAGAGTCTGCATGTTGCAGTACAAAGTCAGCATCAGCACTCAGGATGTCTATTAGCTTAGCCTTCAGGCTTCTCAGTAGCTGGATTTCCCCTGCTGGTTCTTCAGCCATGACTGAATATCACTCACATCAGCACCTGGAAAAAATAACACAAACAATGATGAAATCGCAAATCTCTCTAATACAAGCAGTGATAAAATCTCAAGTAATGGCAAAAATACAAAAACAGTTGAATTTATCAGTGGCAGTTCAGCTAGGCTCAGTCCTCTGTAGATCTTCTTTGTTATTTTGCTTTCTCTATAAAGGTACATTCTCAGAACGAAAGATGAGATAAATGAAAGAGTCTGCATTCCTTTTTTATGAACTGCACTGCTTTTTTCCAATGAAACCTTTGCTGTGGAGATTATGATTTGCTGGGCTTTATTGATGAATGAAAATAGGTTATCTCAACTGAATCTATTAGTACTGCATTTGTTCATAATCTGGTCATAGGTTAATCCTGGAAGGAGTTGTGTTATAAATTACCTATTACATTAGCTCCCAGACTCTCAGGTAAGCGGTCACGTTTCAGAATGTATATGGGCGTGCAGGTAAAATAGAATTGATGTCACGTTTATTTGAAGTAACGTCCAAAATGCTCACGATAAGTAACTAATAATTTATATATAACATTTCAAACTAATAGACTTTATTTTCACAAAAGTGAATGAGCTACCTTTAGTGTAAACGGATACGTATATAATTACACGATATAACGTTATACTACGTTGATAACTTGATCCAGCAGCACTCATCATACACAGCATTCAGGATCATTTAACGTAATCTCGTAGCTCGCTTTGTTTATGTTTATGCTTTGTGTATGTATATCTCCAACACTCAAACAGATTTAAGCAAACAACATGGTAGAGGCTCTTACTTCTTAGCAGCGGAACATTTCTTCCTCTTTGTTCTGTGTGTATTTTCGGCGGTCTACATTGTTTTGAACTACAGCACTTGTCATTTGTGCATACTGCCATCCAGTGGGGGGATGATTTAACTACAATACTCTGCCTTAGAAGTGGAATTGGTGACATCTTGTGGAATTGCTTGCAAATTGCACTGATTCTTGTACAGTCATCTGTGAGCGGCAAAACACATTGGAAGATAAAATGAAAGGTAAACTAACACTTAGGGCACCTTCTCAGCAATGTAACAATCAGTAGTAGTAAAGGTGTTTGGATGATGGTAGTATCATAGTAGTATTTCAGTACTACTACTTTCTTCACCCTTCTAATACATGTTGGGGATCTTGTCCTGACCATCGACAGCTGCTCCATCTGCCCCTCAGAAGTCCGCAACCTGGGTGTCATATTGGACTTCACTCTCTCATTTGAGGCCCACATCAAGTCTGTCACCAAATCTGCCTGCTACCACCTCAAAAAACACCCCGGCCCTCACTCACTGACTCTGTGGCATTCACGCCTTCGACACCTCCCGTTTGGACTGTTGTAATGGAGCCCTATCTGGTGTCCCTAGCAAAGACCTGGATAGGATCCAGCACGTTCAGCACTCTGCTGCCAGGGTTCTCACCCGCACCAAAGCCTGGCAGCACGTCACCCCCATCCTCATCCACCTCCACTGGCTCCCAGTCAAGTCCCGTGTCACCTTCAAAATCCTGCACCTCACAAGTCCCTTCAACACCCTGCCCCCCAGTGTACCTATCAGACCTCCTCCATACCTACACCCCCTCCCAAAATCTCTGTTCCTCTGACACTGCTCACCACCCCCACAGCAGGTTGCAGGCTTTTGGGGACAGAGCCTTCAGTGTGACTGCTATCTATCTATCTATCTATCTATCATCTATCTATCTATCTATCTATCTATCTATCATCTATCTATCTATCTATCATCATCTATCTATCTATCTATCTATCATCTATCTATCTATCTATCATCTATCTATCTATCTATCTATCTATCCATCTATCTATCTATCTATCTATCTATCTATCTATCTATCCATCTATCTATCTATCTATCTATCTATCTATCTATCTATCTATCTATCTATCTAGGATATACATTATATATAGGGATATATAAACAAGCCTGTGTACATCATGCTTCATGAGGAGCTGTTTCCCTGAAACGAGAGTGACGTGAGAGCAGAGCTTCAATTCCTCAACCAGCAGACAAACACACACTGCTGTTATAAGTCATTTAAATAGCTAAACTGTAAACTAAATGGCTTCTCTGCCTGGAGGGCTCTCTTCCTCAAAAAAAAAAGAAGCTAAAAAATTCATGTCAACTCTGAGAAATGTGTTGTGGTTCATGCTGGGGAAGTGGAATGCTGTAAACAAAGGAATAAATATTTGATCATTTTGTTAGAGCACAAAAGATTCACCCCTTGAATACCAAATGACAGACGTGTATGTGTGTGTACATGCGTGTGTAGGCTACATGCAGCCAGCCCCAGCACTACATCGAGTTAAGTGGATCATTTCAGAGAACAGGCCTACGTTACCAGACAACAATTATCAAAGACCGCTCCTCCGCTTGGCTGACTTAGCCTGTTTACTCTTCTTCAGCTTTGAGAAATGACAAATCAATGTCTTATTCCTGGATGGGTATTTGCTTTGTGTTACAGGAAAATCCTCTCGAGCCCATTTCATCCATACACACAGTATACACTCTGAGTCACTGTGTGTATTAGCTGTCTGAATAAATCGAATTCTCTCTCGGGGACACTCAGCTTACAGTGGGTGGCAAGAGTAGCCAGAACCAAGGAAAACACTGCCTGGCATCATTTATTCTTACCAGCAAGGAAAGGCTGCTGTGTTTGAGAAGAATGCACATTTATATAGCCTCATTTATTTCTAATGAGACTAATGCCATTAGATAAAGTTTCATGAAGTCATACACAAAAGCCTAATACAATGATCTGCATGGATGATTAAAGTGTACGCATGCTGACATGTGTTTCAACTCCAAATGTTGCATAATGTGTGTTTGCACTCAGTCCCCGTACAAGTGGAGCGTTCTCTGTGGAATATGAAAATGAACTCACTTCACCAGTGAGCGACCATGATCTCTCTCATTCCCTTATGCTTTTCAGCCCCCGTCACTCTCTCTGTCAAGTGGTAAACTCCATTTGTACGTGCACGCTAGTGGCGGATGGTATAATAGCTTGGTCTCTCGACAGAGCTGATGGTGAGTAATGCTGTTTCCTAATACGTGGCTCTGGCTCCATTCTATAGACCTCTGCACCTGGAAAATTGGGATTTTGTTTTTTAGATGAGGTGTGTGTATGTGAATGTTTGCGTGTGTGTGTACAGTTCAAGAGCGAGGGAGTATAACAGATTACCCTCTCTATTCTGCAACAGAGGAATTAGATTTACATACACTGAGGTGAAATCAGGTGTTACTGACAATCTTCACCACATTTAACCCACGTGGGACAAAATGGAGTTAGGGCTGCATTGATATGGATACGCCTTTACACCCTTTAGGATGCAGGAGCAGAAACCTCTATGCATAGACGCACACTAAAACAACTTTACATTGATTAGCTGTTTAAAAGAGGTCTAAATGGTTTATAGATGTCTAGGATCAAATTAGAAATGAAAGCATTATCTTGTACATATGGACATCTCTGTACAACTGTTCATGCATTGTTTAAATATATAATAATGTATTTTCTGATTGATCTAAAAAAACTGGGCTTACATATAACCACAAAGATCCTGGGCTATATGAGGACTAAAGCATAGATGCGAGATGGAGATCTAGTACTTTTTAAATTTTATATATATATATTTAAAACCATACATGGTTAGACATGAAACCAGTATCAAACCTTTGGAAGGGTTCTACTTAAAGGTTCTACTTCTCCAAACTTCCAATGATTTCAAACGATAATAAAATTGGTTGTATACGATTCCTTAAATAGAGGCCTCTGGGTAACTAGTGTGACTGGGCCTGGCCGTTGCACAGGGACCTTTGAGATGTGACCCCCCCTTAGGGTGGATGGAGCGGCAGCGAGGGGACATCCATCTGACAGAGTGATTCTGACATGTCTGTTTGTTTAACATGCATTATATATGACAGAACAGAGTGAGATAGGAGAGAACAGGGGAGCCGGACAGAGGGAGGGAGGAAGAGATGCCATTGAAGAGAGAGGAAGCAGAAACACAGAGAGGGAGGGAACGTAGAAGAGAGTGGAGCTCAACACAGTAGAGTGACCATAGTATACTAGTTAAAAACTTTAACAAAGGAGGAAATGATGGAGCGCAAAGTACAGAAAAGTGCAAAGGTAGAAAAGAAGTTTCAGTAGAGTAGCAAAGCTCAACAGAGTGTACAAGTAGTGCCATCTGCGATAAACAATAGACAGCAGAGAGTTAGTCACTTCACTTTCACCCAACATTGTACTATCCAGGCTCAGAATGCTACCATCGTTACTTGGAGAGGAGTACACGGTACAATATGGGGATGAAGTAGCAGGACGACCATCTGTTATCATTTATTATGATATGCATTCGTTCAGCATGCAACATGCATTCTCTCAGATGAAATATGTATGACTCCTTGACGTTACACTAAATTAAACTACAACCCATGTATAGTTAGTTGTTCAGAATGCAAAGGAGGAGGTTTTGAGGGGAGGGGATTGGTTGAGCACATAATGTAATTGACGGGTCCATTAAAGTTTATAAGAGCATAAATAATTCAAGGCTGTGTGTGTGTGTGTGTGTGTGTGTGTGTGTGTGTGTGTGCCCGTGTGCACCTCCACTCAGAAAATAAACTGAAAAAACAACAAGCACAAAGACATTTCCCTTCAAGTCTTATGAAGGGAAAAGACAGTGAGTCTGACTGTGTAGACCCATTCTCATACTGAATTAAAGTCAAGGAAGAACGGATAACAGCTGAGTGAAGGAGAGCGAGGGACGGTGGAGGGTGTGTGTGAGTGAGGTAATAAAAAGACTCAGAGAGAGGGAGTGCACAGGGCAGGGGATCAGGGGGGATAGAAACCAGGGGGAACCACTGGAGGGAGAGTAAAGGAGGAAGAGGTTGAGGAGGTCACGGGGGTAGAGGAGGCCACTGCACAAAATGATGCTCTTACTGCATGAGATCATCCCTGCCACATGTCCTGGCTGAAGTCACTGGACCCTGGGAGAGGCAGGTGTCAGCTGATGTCAGCATGTCATACCCTTCGATGAAGTCACCAGTCGATGTGGTGTAGAGACCTTGCTTACATGTGTGTGACGACACCAAAGACAGAGGGAAAGAGAAAAAAAAAGGGGATGAACTAATGTGTTGTCCGCTGCAGTAAGAGTTGACCTGTAGAGGGAGCTCTTCTCATTCTAAAGCCAGTCTGACTTCAGCGCTCTCGCCCGGCTCTCTCACTTAGCCTTCATTTAAGCATGCATTCTGTATAATTACAGCCGATTAAGCTCAGACCCTCTTCAACCTAACAGTATTGTGTGTGTGTGTGTGTGTGTGTGTGTGTGTGCGCGTGTGCCGGGTACTTGCGTGCGTGCTGCATATTTTCCTTCCATATGAATAAATAAAATTGCTACGAGGTTGGATGCAGGGAACTCAAACTAATAAGTTTCAGGGTGCGCGCGAACGCACGCAAGGGCGCACACGCACACGCACCAACCACACTCGCTTGATTTGGTGATATTTAATTTTCTTTAGGACACTAATGAAAAAGTTTGAGGGTCAGTGAGGGTGAAATTGCATGGAGCACTTATTTTATTTATATATTTTTGGATGCTCATAGACTAGATACTTTATTGATCCCCGAGGAGAAAATATAGAGGATATAAGAGACTTACCACTGAACCAATTGTTAACAGTGCATTCCGCCATATTTCCTTTCATCTAGTCAAGACCATTGATTTTAATGACAACCTAAAATAACCTGAATGTTGTTCGCCAAACTCCCATGAACTTCATTGATCCAATCAATACAGAGAAACAATGCTGTTTGTGGAAAAATCAAATCACATGCTGTTGCCGTCATACAAAAATATGACTACACACATCCTCCCCACCTCCTAGGCAGAAATTAATTTCTCTTCCATCCCATTGGTGCTAGGTAAACAACAAGTCCTGTGTCTGAGAAGCCTGCTGGATATATGCTGGAAACATATTGCTCCCATATGCTTCTTAACACATCCTGCTCCACACAAAAGCTAATTAAAGCACTGGGAGACAGGAGAGACATTTGTGACTGTGTTATTGTGTTATTGTGTTATGTGTGCGTATGTGTGTGTGTATGTATCTGTGTGCACATGCGCAAACTTCGAGGTGGCATCTCTGTGATTTTAAATGCTTGTGACAGCCATCACTCACTCCTGCTGCATTTCCGCTGTGTATTAGTGTGAGTATGTGTATTTGTGCCTGGGTGTATGTGTGTGTATACTAATTGGTGGTAGTCTGGATATGGCAGTGATTCATATCTGAGTGTGGTATCACACCCACCACATCTCCACCGGGAGGAAGTCTCTTCTTTACTGATTCAGTCGAAGAGAGAGAGAGAGCCTTGCAGAGGGAATGGGAAAGAAAGAGGGAAGGGTTAGAACAGGAAAGGAAGGAGAACCAGAGAGTATGATCGCTAGCAAAATTATTGGAGTATTGTGTGTATGGATATCTCCATGTTCATGTATACTGTCTTTGCAGTATAGGGTTTGACTGATATGGATTTTTGAAGGCCAATGCTGATACAGATATTTTTAGACTGAAGTTCCTTTATAGATCGTAAAATTTGCCTTTTGATGACAAAGATTACAAGTACTCAGTGTTTCTCTCAGAAATGTATTCTTGACAGACTTTCATTTACGACGTGGTCAGGGAAGAACCTCCAACATATTGGCAGTGGACGACGCTGACTGGCTGATACCCGATGTTTAATTAAATGCCTACTTCTCCCTACATTGTTTGTATGTATTTGTCAGAGTACATTGGTGCGCTGGTATGCCTGTGTTTGTTTGTTCCTGTAGTTATGTGTGGGTGTGCCTGTGTATGCAAGCGTGTGTTTTTGACTGCACCCAGATCCACAACATAAACCCATTATAACCCCCTATGCCCATAGACCACAATGCTATGGACAATCACTTGGCATCTAGCTGCGGCCTGCTGCCCACAGATTGCACTGTTCCTCCCTCAGCCATGAGAATGGAGCGATATGAAATGGGTGGTCTACCTCAGGTCGTTAAGATGCCTTCACTCAGCAAAGCTGGCACATCTGTGCGTGCTGATCAGGCTGGCCCTGTGGTTGGTGAGCGGATGATAACTGCACGCTAATTAAAAAGCCATTCATTGGAGTGAAAGGCCAATTAAAGGCCTAATATTTGATAAGGCTCTCAGTTCACTCAGCAGCAAGCCCACCTGGGAAGTATTTATTAAATGTTAATGGAGACTGTAATTAATATCCAGGGCGGATTAACGTGCGGCCAAATATCATTCACCAGAGAGGGAGAGAAGGGAGAGAGAGAGAAAGAGAAAGAGTAGATAGGAGAGAGAGGTGTATGTAACTCAGCACACAAGAGGCTGTTTTACAGGTTCATCATCAATCCAGAGCGTTGCTGCCGTGGAGCATGTCGATTCCTTCTTCAGAGACCACGCACGAAATGGTAGCAGAAATATTCAGACGCCTTGTTGCAGTTCACATTGTCTAAATATAGCAGCCAGATCTTGATGATTCGGCACTGTGTCTCTGTATATTGATATTCACGTTGATGGGCCATGTGCATAGTGTATGTGTATGTGTCCCTGCCCGTCCGTGTGACTGTGTTGTGTGCTCTATTCAAGTGACTGTCCTTGCTTCGTCCCTTAGAAGCTGGCCTCTATTTATAAGTGTACTTTTTTAAAACTGTGTCCTCCTGGTAATTGAGCAGCGACAAAGCCTGGGAGAGAGACTCACTGTGTTCCTCAGCCTCGCAACAACAGAGGACAGGCCAAGTTGAACTGTAGATAACGTACCTGGCAATATGATTTCCCCCTAGAACAGGCCTCCGCTCCCCTTTTTTCCTTTTACAAATAACTTTGTTTGGTAACAGCTGCTGTAGGCCTAGGAACTGTCTGCTCGTGAGGGCATTTAATTCTATTTTCTTCGCGCTTCGTCACGTGATGCTTCGGCTCTACTTTTGACCTTATTTACATCCCCTCCTCACGCCATTAGGGACCATGTGGTGTGTCTTCATTACTGAAGGTTGCTCTATTACCTAACACTAATAGACATGGTCACAGAGGACGCACATGCCAATAGCACTAAATATGCTAAAGATAACGATCTATCGGTTTGGATGCAGGATTAAGGTGACGGTTAAAGGTTGAGGTTAGGCTTAGAATACAACATTGGTTAACGGGGGACAGAGCTTGATAGTGTTCAGCGACTTCTGTCCAGAGTAAATTGGTAAGTGAGTAAGCGCCCGCTGCCTACGGATGACAGTACCTCTGAAAGTCAGCTGCAAAAACTGCACTGCAGAGGTAGGAGGTAAGCCAATAATGCAGACCAACACAAATGCAGTCAATGCACACACACACACACACACACACACACACACACACACTAATCCATACTCAATCTGTGTGGTGAATTACACACGGAGACTAGAATAATTTTGACATGACACAGCTCACATATTCTGTGTGTCCTATGTGCGTATACCTGTGTGTGTGTGTGAGAGTGATGTTGTCAGGAGACACCGTGTGGGGTGTGAAGTGATGTTAATACTATGAATAATACATGTGATTCTACCTGTTTTATTTAAATGCCCCATTAATGATGCAGATAGGCCCGAGCATTCACAGCACCGGCGGGCCCCTTGTGCAACCAATGTGCATGTGTGCATTTGTATAATGTGCCTTTGTGTACATTCATACCAATTTGTGTTTGTTGTTCCAGAGTCAGAAAGCCTGATTAAAAATGACATTGTGTTATTTAACAGAATTAGAAAGCAATTAGCTCATTTATTGACTTCTTTCTCTGCCAATCCCCTGAAATGTCATTCTAGTTACTGTAAGCCCGCAAACATCAGGCTTCACCAAGAAGCATTTAACTACAGCCAGAGCATTACACGCCTCTGTGAAGAGAGTCAGGGAGCCCCATAGTAAATAGTGATTGTTTCAATAATGGATGAAGAGAGGGGATAATACTGTGTGTGTGTGTGTGTGTGAGTGGGTGTGTGTGTGTGTGTGTGTGTGTGTGTGAGTGAGACTGCATGGTGTGCAAGCAGTAGGAATCACATGCATGTGTGTGTGTGGTCTTGTAGATATTGGTCAATAAAACACACAGGCTTCATTACTCTTGTGGAAGTGTGACTGAGTGTTGTTTCTGTGGTCAGTCTAATGTATGTGCACGTGAGCCTGTGTGTGTGTGTGTGTGTGTGTGTGTCTGCAGCAGTATTAAGGCTATAATGTTCCGTAAATCAGTCAGACACAGCAGACAGACCACTATGTTAAAACATCAGTGTAGAGTGGCTAGGAGGGAGAGATGGATGGAGGGGTGGGCTATTAGAGGATATAAAGTGAGAAAGGGAGGAAGGGAGGAAGGGGGGGTCAGCGAGAGGAAATCGGCTGTTGAACGGTCCTCAGATCAATACTAATAACCACACGCAGAGAATGACTTCCTCTCATCCCTAATAACTCACACAGAGGAGGAGAGGTGGAGGAGGAGGAGGAGGTGGAGGAGGAGAGAGATGGAGACTGTAAAGGACAAACAGGAAGGAGGAAAAAGAGTGTGAAGTTCAGAGTGCAGACTTAAAATCTTTCTGCCCAATGACTCTGTCGATCTCTGCCTCTCTCTCTCTCTCTCTCTCTCTCTCTCTCTCTCTCTCTCTCTTGTCTCTCACTGTTTAATAAGAGGGCAGGGGGAACAGGCAGCCATATTTTCGGTGGTACTTAATCACCGTGGAAACGCTGCGCCACCCTTATGACTCCCATCTCCTCACCGAGATCACAGAGCTACAGTCATATTTGGGAGATTAGATAAGTGTGTGTGTGTAAATGTGTGGGTGTGTGTGGTGTGTGTGTGTGTGTGTGTGTGTGTGTGAACAAGTGGGTGGGTGGAGTGCCATACAATTGTGGCGAATTAGATTGTTCTAAAAGCATCTCTCAATAAGAGGCTGGAGAATGCGTTTGCCCTAATGGCCTGCCATTTTATATTTCTTTAATTAAGTTACGGAAGAGGAGAAAATGGTCGACCCTGCCTCGCTCTGCCACACACACACACACACACACACACACACACACACACACACTCCCCCATTCCTTTCTCAACTGAGGTGCACGCATTAACCTCACTTAATTCTGTATGCCTGAGATAACCTGAAGCTGCAAATGCTCCATACACTCTAGTACACAGGAAAATGTGGCTGTGTGTGTGTGTGTGTGTGTGTGGGTGTGAATATGCATGTGCATGAGTATGTCTGTTGAAACCCTCAACAGCACTGTATCAAAGCACAATAATGTGATCTTAGTTTACCTTGGAGTGAGATTCCCATATCACCCACCCTCACAGCATTGGTGAAAATCCAACATCTTGCTCAAACACAAACACATTCAAACTCCTATGTGTTGGAAATCCCCCATGAGAGAGACAGAGAGAAAGAGAAAGGGCTGGATAAAGACGGGGGTTTGTCTGATCTCAGATGAGAACATTATACAAAGATACATTTTAATGTTGCACGTTGCTTGTCAAGCAGAACAATATAGACTGTAGCCGGCTTTCCTGTTTTGTTCCTTTTTGTTGCAAAATATGAGAACCAGAGACAATGGAGCTGTCCAGAGCACATGGCCTCTACAGTATGTTGCAGCGTGGTTTGAAGAGCCCTTTCAGATCTCTTCCAACACCGTGCTTGGGTTCCATCTCCCATTATATGCCTATTCTAAAAGCAGTGAGTGTGTGTTGGAAGGCGGACTGGTTGTGCCTCCCAGATGGCAGTCAGCTCATTGTCTGTGGCCACATTCACAGAGCCAAATTTGGGGGGACACAGCTTTCATAGACCCGCCGTTATAGTAGAACTCAAGAGCAGATGGCACCCTAAAGCACTGCTTGGATTCTCCCTCCTACAGCTACCATAAGGACATATTGTCTGTCATTTTTTTCATGTATTACTTTGGTAGGTAATGACCCTTGGGCTTAGGAAAGCAAAACAGAAGTTATGAGTCCTCACTTAAAAAGCAATATGGTGCAATTAATTTAAGTTGCGTGTGGTGATCATGAATCATGATCTTTGTCTTGTAATTATCACAGTTGTCCAGACAATTTGCTCAAAAAATGGATCTTTGTACTCATCAACCGAACTTGACTCTGAAAGAAAAATGTAGATGCTTCCAGGATTTTAGCTTAATTAAAAACAAAAACTTGAATTACTGTCGACTGACTCGACAATATACAATTTAGAAATACAATACTTTAGAGTTTACAGAGTTTAGGACCGAATATGACTTGAAAAAGGTTTATTTTCTTCTTCCAAACACACAAATAATAATCTGATCAAAGACAACGAGGCATCTGAGGCTTCAGAATTGATTTACTCTTCTGAATGACATTAGATATTTCACTGACATACAAAGGTTCATTTCGTCATCATCGGTGGCAACTCTCTATCTTCAGTGCAACCTTGTATTGCTAGGTGCTAATCAATGACCTGCCCTTACCAATTGATTTTCTCCAGTGCCATCTGGAGATAGTGATATAGCTTATCAAAAAGCAATGATACATATCAACACTGACCTGGTCTATTGAATTATTCAATGCCAAGACCTCAGACATACCTGCACACTCTCACTCTATAGCCCCTGATGGCTGTTCTTGCGCTTTCTGTGTATGTCTCTCTCTCCTTGATATTGACTGAGCCAGAGTTCGGTCATGCTGGTATTGACTAGAACAATGTTTGGCTGTAATGCTATTGACCAGGACAGTGGGTTTTCTTTAGCATTCATCCCACGACTCATAAAAGGTCTTCCACATGTACACGTGCTCGTAAACAAACACGGTCTTTAGAAAACTGCTAAGCATATGTTTGTGTGTGTGTAACTGTTGCGTTGTGTATGATGACAAATCTCTCTCGCCAAGATATTTTAGGCTGTAAGACATTTTTATTTTCTGATGGAAACACAAAACATATACAGCTCCTTCAGTTTGCCGATGCCTGTGTTAGCCAGCACACATGTACAAAACACACATGTGCTCATGGTTAGCAATGTTAGCCCCTTAACATGTGCACATACATTAAAAAAATAATATCCACGAAACATTGTACACACATATTGGCTCGGATATATACAAACTCTTCTACACTTATACATACTTTAAACATAAAATGCAGTTTTATTGGAATTCTATTTCTATGAGCAACCTAGCGGTATCAGTGCACTCGCCGACTGGGCAGATCCACACCCAATCTCATACACTAATAGTCAGCCAGGCACACACCACCAGCAGGGGGCAGCATAGCACGGACATAACATAAACTCAACCAGTGCCAAGTGGAATTACACTCTATGTAATAGAGTAATAATAACTATGTTACATGTGTGAGTGTGTGTGAGTGTCAACAAAGTACAAGTACATCAATACAATGTGCATTTTTACGAGAAAAAACTGGAGTCTTGGTGTTGTAATGTGTCTCGTGTATGTGGTCTAGGTCAGGAAATGTCCAAGGGCTCCACTTCTCTTGACTCTTGAGTGTTTGGACTGTCTCTATTGGTGCAGGACATCTTGCCTCATAACAGTGCAAAGTCAAAGAGCAATTAGAGATGTATGATTAGAGATGATGGATATGTGTATGTGTGTGTGTGTGTATGTGAGGTTTGAGTCTGTTGATGGCCAGGTAGAGAGTAAAGAATAGAGGAGAGAGCTGAACAATTTGCGTGCGCGTGTGTGTGCGTGCATGCACACAATCATATGTGTGTAGTGGGTGTGGATACGTGAGCTAATGGTGACTTATTAACATCATAATTCAGCCAGGCAGGACAACTAATCACTGAGACCCCAGATAGACCAGCCACAGGGGGTGATGGATGAGGCCTGTGTGTGTGTGTGTTGGTGTGTGTTGGTGTGTGTGTGTCTATGTGTGTGGGTCTGTGTGATAGATGGGTTTTGGGGGGTCCTTTCACACTGAGATGTCTCCTAATCAGTCTTAATGATTAGGCTCCATTGATGAGGTGCATTGATGAGAATGGGATTGTGGGTACAGGGTGTGGCAACAGAACTCTTTGAAACAGGAAATACATCCCAGTGATAACCTGTCTACTCAGGGATTTGAAAGAAGTATAGTTAAGAATATATATATATATATAAGAATATATACACGTTACTATGTGTGTGTGTGTGTGTGTGTGTGTGTGTGTGTGTGCTATTGATCAGTGTGTTCCTGTATTTATGTGTATGAGTTTGTGTGTATGCTTGTTTCTGTGTGTGTGTGTGTGTGTGTGTGTGTGTGTGTGGCTTTAGCTCAGGGAGCGCTGGGCTGCGGCTGTTTGTCACAAGGAGCTTTATAAAGAGGAGTGTGAGTGTGTGTGAACGTCCCTCTTCCTGTCCTCCACTCCTCTGCCTGTGTCTCCATCTCTCACCTTCCTCCCTCGACGTTGCCACCCATCCATCTCTGGCCCAGTCAGGGCTGTTTACACTCATTTAGCTCCAGCTGAGGTGCATGGCAGGCTTAGAGGTATTTATAGGCAGAGGGAGAGGGAGAAAGGAGTAAACAGGAAATGAGAGAGTAGAAAAGGAAAATAGGGTAGAGCAGTGAAATAATTTGAGCTTCGGTTTTAGAAGAGACGCATTATGATAAGCAACGACAACAGGTTGATTGTGGAGTCATCTACCTGGGTGGTGAGCGAGAGCTTGTAGGTAGCAGAGACTGCGCCCTCAAACAGACCTTGTCTTTATTGTATTTTTATAGCACATTTCATACAAAAGGCCATTCAAAGTGCTTTACATAGAGTAGTAAAATACATTATAAAATAAATACAGAATGAGATAATAAAAAAAAAGAGAATACAAGAGGATAAAAGAACATAACATAAAAGTTGGCATACTTTAAAAACATATTGTTCTTAAAAATAAAGAATAGAAATAATATAAAAGGAGCAATGTAACCAATGTAAGCAATGGAATTACATTATAAAGATCATTCAGCACATGTCTGATAGGAGTTATTCTTTAAATAGACAATTCCTAGCCACCCCCCCCCCCCTTTTACTCTCTCTCTCTCTTTTACTCTCGCTCTCTCCCTCCATCCCTCTGCAAGCAGTGAGGGCAAGCGGAAGAGAGGAAGAGACAAACTGAATTAGTGTTCTTTTCATCATCCGTGACCAGCGAGCCGTCTGATAACCCTGATCTCATTATGAACGCTAATTGTCGAGTTCTCCCTCCTCTCATCCTCTCCATACACACATTTAGGACTAAAGGCCCATCTGAGCGAAAGGAAGCTGTGTGTGTGTGTGTGTGTGTGTGTGTGTGTATGTCTGGGCCTAAGTATTTACTTCCTGTGTACTAATGGTACCAACTTGGGGCTGCAGACCAATATCCACTTTTAGCATAATCACTCTGAGCATGAGCAACAACATGAGAGATTTATGGTCTGCTGTGTGCAGTCTGTCTTCCAACCTTCACCTTTCTACCTCTTAGCTGTGTTTTCCTCAACCCTCTCTTTCCTGCTCTCTTCTCTCTCTCTTCTCTCTGAATGTGAGTCTGTGTGGCGTGCAATTACGTACTGTATGTATTTGTATCTGTATGTATGTTACTTTGTCGTTGTCTTTCTCTCTCTTTCTCTCTGACAACATCGCAGTCTTTTTTTTCTTCGTGCTGCCTTATTAGAAATCTAAACTAAGTGTATGTTGTCCTTGGTTCAACTGCCCAAAGTCCAAAGTCCTGAGTATGGGACAAGGGAACATCAGCCATGTTTTGATTATTGGTTTCCTCTATGTTCCTGCTGTGAGTAATGACCAGGTCTTTTAATAGGGGGCTCACCAGTGTCCTGCTATTAATTAAAGCTTGATTGGAAAAATAAATTAATCTAGCTGTGGTCTGCTCGATCAATAACCCATATGAGGGCTCCATTAAGCACCAAGGGCTGAGCACTCTGCATGTGATATGTGTGTGTGTGTGTGTGTGTGTGTGTGTGTGTGTGTGCGTGCGTGCGTGTGTGTGTGTAAAAGGAGCTGGGGGACTCAAACGGGCCTCTTAGATTGCAAGTGATTTTCACCCCTATTAATCATAACAACCTCATCAAGTCATGGGAGGGTTTTTTGTGTGTGTTTGTGAGTGAGAGTATGCGTGTGAGTGTAGATGTGTGTGTGTGTGTGTGTGTGTGTGTGTGTGTGTGTGTGTGTGTGCATGTGTGTTCCACACTGGGATATGTTGCAATTTTATATATATATAATGATATTGCAATTCCTTATTGAATACACAGCTGGTATTTCACACCTATAATACAAGGGAACGTGACATTTTATACTTTAATCTGTGAAAAAAAACTCTAAACTCTATACTATAAAACAAAGGCAGATAACATTGCACTTTTAGCAAGGTCATTCAAGTGACATGTTAATTCAGAATCCATCCAGAGAGTCAGCTTAATATGGAGGCCCAATTTCACCAAAATCTTTCTGCTCAGTAGCTTAGCAGAGGTGGACAAATATCAAGCTCAATAAAGGTAATGTCTTCTGCAGGCGTTGTCTATTAGTGTTAAAATATTCTGCACAGATGTTGAAAAGGGGAACACTAAACATGCAAATCCAAATCTGTGAACACGGCCCCTGTTTGATGTATAATTATGTGTTTCCATTTTAGTGCAAGTGCAATGGACTAAAGCACTAAGTGTGCATGTTAATTCTGAAGTATATTGCAAGGTCGGTGCATTAAAGTGCATGCAAATGTGCATTTTCATTGTGCATATGATTTACAGTTCATTGTAATGTCAGCACACAAAAAGTCCACACTGCAATTGGGCTTTGTATAAGTTTTGCCTATTAAAGTTATTAAAGTTAGTTTTTGACTCAATCTATTCATAATGCACACAATCCTATATCAGAATGCTTAGATGATGATACAAATAACGTACGATATATTGTATCACCTTTCTTCCCATCTTCCTTTAGCACGCCTATCTCTCTTCTCCACCTGCAAACGTCCATCTCCGCATTCGCCCCACTACGAAGAGGAAAAGAACATGAAATAACTGCTAACACAAAGTTCTATGAGGTTTATATACATCATTGGGGCATAATAGATAAACAATGAAAATATACAATACATGTACAAAATAAAGTTTACATTCAGTCATTCCAGCTTATCCATTTTGGGTGTTTGCTTAGCTTCAAATCCATGAATTATAAGGATACAGGCCTACATGTCTTGTTTGATCATTTCCAAAGAAGCTTTAATATTTTCAGTTGTACATATTCTTTCCATACACCTCTCTTGTCTCTCTTGCCCTCTCTTTCTAGGATTTACCTTATCTTTAGTGTACTCACACACACACACACACACACACCAGAGCGTAAGTGTTTTTGGATATGTATGTGGATGTTTCAGGATGAGCGCTTCCGCAGACTGGGGCAGTGACACTAAAGCAGCAACCCCAAGCATGAATACACCCTGCTCCTGATGAAGTGTTGCAATGCTTGTTAGCTGGGTAAATTGTTGTTTTATTTCTTCTCCTGCTAATGATTCATTTGTTGTCGGAGATGTTTTCCTTGCAGCATGAAAAGCCTGATAATCACAATCCCAGCTCTAATTTCATTACAGCATTTTAAGCAAGTCTCACACTATTTCCCCCATGCAAATGGAGAAGTCCCCTTCTATCCATTCTTCTCCTTCGCTCTGCCAGACCTTCTCCCATCCCTTCTCCCATCCCTGCATCACATACCATCTCAGAATAAAGAAACCAATAAACCCAAGTCCATCCTGGGCCATGGATAAATGAGTTTCTTACATAAAGATGTCAAAAAGAGCTATTATCTCTTATTGTTTCCCATTTTGCTCCCGATTTTATTCACTCTTTTGGCATTGTGTGTGAAAGTGTGTGTCTGCGTACACATGTATGCTTTTGTGTGGTTTTCTAATGGGAAACCTTGCTCGGTTTCCCCTATCTCATTATTTGATAGACCAGATGAGAAATAGATTTATGATTCCGATTAATAATGTTAGCCAGAGTTCATTGTTTCCGCCAGTCAGCTGAACGACTTCATATCAGTCCCGCTAATGCATTTGAAACACCAGCGCTGTGTGTTTAATAATATCGCTGTTAGAAAAGCCATTCGTTCTCATTTGAGCAGCAAGTCTCATTTGGGTGGATGGAGTAGCTCTCCACCTCGTCAATCCTGCCTACACTATGGGGAATACCAGGCAAATGAAGGACAGAAACAGCAAGACTTCTACTACCTGGCTGTGCAGATTTCTCTGTGTTGGTGTTGTGAGATAAGGATAAAATGTATTGAGAAAACATATTTGACCGATTTAAGATGCCCCCTGTACATAACGTATCCATGTTGTATGTATTCAATAGTGTGTTGAGATGAGAAATCAATTACAGTACTTGTATTGAGCCTAAAGCTAGAATCTGAATGTAATCCGAATGCGATATATTTCAAACCCATAGGATTTGCTGCATAAAAGAATGTAGTTGAATCTGTTTTGGCTTGCAATGAGCAAGAGCACACTTCGTTTCTCTTTTGCAAAGTTGCAGTTACGTATTAAATCTGCCTTTCGTTAGCCCAAAGTTTGTCTTGTTGAGGTCACACGCTTTGGGATACTGTGGACCCCAGCTACAGCTGTGAACAGGGGTGTACTCTAACAATAAATGAACGTGGCAGCAAAGGAGCTAATCGGCCAAACAGTGCTGGTCACAACGGGACACCAGCAACCCTTAATCATCAAGCTGCAGCAAATTAATTACCACAATCATCTACCTACGGCAAATTAATTATCACAATCAATCACCACAAATTAAACCGGGCCTTAAAATAGCCCCGCAGTCAACTGGCAATCAACACCTCTGGCCTGCAGCCGGGGCGGGACGGACACATGCAAACAAACATGCTCACACATCTATGCACTCAGGCATGTGTACATACTATAAATGCATATGCACACACTATAGATAACACCCCCCTCCACACACACACACACACACACACACACACACACACACACACACACACAAATAACTAATAGGAAGAGGAAGACATGAGACTCATTAACACAGCAAATGTCATCAGGACAGCACACTTAATTAGAACTGTGGCTCTGAAAGAGGGAGAGAGCAGAAAGGCAGGTTGGGTGGGCGGGGGGGGGGTGAAGATGGGAAGAACAGTGGTCAATAGAGAACATAAAACCAGAGAAAATATGAAGAGAGGGAGAATATACCATCATTATCAGGAACATGAAACCAAAATGAGGAAACACGACAAAATGATAAATAAATCACATTTTCCTCCTCATATTTAATGAGTAACACCTTTAAGCAGTCAAGACACTTTATCTGTGTCAGAAAGGGTCTCCGGAATATGTGGCATTGCGTAGGAGTGGAACCTGAGAGGAAAACCAACTGGCTGAGATATGTGTGATAATGACAATCTGGTCTTTCTGCCACCCACTGGCAGAGCAAGCCAATGAGCTCATGGTTTTAATGTGTATTGTGAAAACAAACCTGAAAGAGACATCTTGACATTTACAATTTGTGCCTGTTATTTCTCTCCACCAGTCACTTGCTACTATGTGAGGAAAACAGATTTGTCCTTTACTTACCTTTACTTAATTGTTAGCGTTGTTAGCATTACTTACTGAAACCAATGGGTACTTCTTAGCTGTAAGAGGAGGCTCAATGAGACATGAGTTATACAAGTTCAGTCAGGAAAGGAGTCTGGCTGCCTCAGCGACGTGCTATCCACCACCAATCACATCACACACACACATCACTCACCCAGTCTGCTGCTCATTATAATGATGGGAAGACCAACTCTTTTAACTAACTCGATTCTTTCGGGCTGTCCGACACTAGTGAATCGATTGTGGGCTACACTGCTCTCTCCCCTGCCACAACATGACGTGCAAAGACCCGCGGAAACACAAGACAAAAAGCATATAAAACACCAAATAACCTACAGGTTAATAGCGATAATAATTTATAGACTTATTTGCTAATAACAGGGATTAGTTCAACTTCCTACCTTTCTTTTCCGTTTAGGTTCAATAATGTTCAATAATGATGAATAATGTTAGGTCTTCTCTTTGTGTCTTCATATAACCTAATTGACAAATTGTAAAACTTAAAGATTTTCCACTAGTATCTCAGTGTACTATGATACATTCCACAAAATGTCTCTTAATGGTCCTTGAGATTGACTCATTCCACTCACAAACTAAACCAAACTGTTGTTTTGGCCGGACATGCTTTATTCACATTCACAGTATGGGACGTCACTCAACGCTTTGGTTCAGTGTAGTGATTCAGCATACTGGTGAGTTGTTTGCAAACAAATGGCAAAGAGTCTCTGGTTCGTCATTCATTGTTTTGGTAATTGCTTTTCTCTGGTTCATTGGTTCACCTGTTCGCGAATCGGTTCAGTAACTGAATAGCTCATTGTTTATCGTCCAATCGATCCAGCAGCACCCGACTCAGTAACTGAACGGCTCCAAACACACTGCCTCAGTGGCTCTTAAGTCTACCAAGTCTAGCAAGCAGTCTCTCCTACCATCCTCCAGCCACTTCTGTTGAGGACCCTGTTCTGTTGGCCCTCCTCAACATTGAAGAGTCCATTAATAAAATGCCCTGGTCCCTCGTCATCTGCCGAACTTGCTTCAACTGCCCTACCTCCAGCTAGGGACGCTCCTAGTGACGTCATTCCTTGTCCAACTCTGGCAGCCACAGTCCCAGCTGCCCACGCCCACTGGAGTCCTGTTCATTTCTCCAGCTGCAGCTATTCCTCTGAACCTACGCAGCAAAATTGTAGCAGGTAATGACATCAATTTAGTAAAAATCCTGCTGTGTTCCTCTGAATCCACTGACAAGAGTCTTGTTGATTGCAGAGACATCTGTTATTTTGAAGGAGAGTGACACAAGAATGTCTAAAAGTTTGACTAGCTTTCAACATTTTTAGAGACGCATAGAACTACCTTCCTCTCCATCATCTCCAATCTGGCCTTATCCTATGGTGACAGATTATTTTACGAATACCACAAGTTGTTTTCAGCCAAGGCTGCCATGTACCTTCACCGCTTCAACACTTGACTGGAGTGGTCCGTAAGGGTCTGGGACTGACCAGTACACATTTCACTGGTCACCATGCCCTCTCCTGTTGCTCTTTTGCACGCTCTGCCAATCTATGTCCAAGCCAATTCCATCTCCAAGGTTAAATCAGTCTCTGAGAATAGTCGCCTTGCAAGATACTGTACGTGAATTATCTACCTGATGACCTGAATGGAACAAAATTAATTCCTTACCAGAGAAGATAAAATCTTTCTGACACACATTAGATAAATTCAAACACTGTTTGAATTTATCTAATCGCCGTCACATGCATCTTGTGGGGCATTCAGTGGTGTAGGGTTACTGTGTTCTTTGACAATGAAGCAGCAGTCAGTATTATTAACAAAGGTCGTTCTTCAGTCCCATTCATTAATAGATTTGTAGGACACTTAACTTGGACATCCATTAAGAATAATTTCATTTTAATGGCTACATACATTCTGAGTTTCAATATCAATAAAGCGGATCCTCTATTGCGTTATAAATTTAAGGAGATCCATGCTCTATGCCCAGGACCCAAACCTGTCTGAGATTCCCAGCATTCAACCAGACAATTCTAGATTAAACCGCACTTCATCATCTTATTTGACTGCTGCAGCTCATTATATGAGGTCAGGGATAGCTGAGTCCACATTAAAATGCTATGACTCTGCATGGTCTTATTTCTCCTCTTTCTGCACTGCTTTCTTAGTTGCCATCCTTCCCATTAATATCCCTGTAATATCTGCTTTCATAGTCTGCTCTAATTCACGTTGCAGCCCTCCTTCATCAAAGCAGTAATTGCAGACATTCAGTCCATTGTGGACTGTCTCCTCATCACTACAGTGGTCTTTTTACAGTGAACAATATCTTCTGAAATAATTGGAAATTGAAACAACTTTCAGTCTTCACACATCTATCAATTTACAACAGCACATCAAGCAATAAGAATAAAAAAATTAAGAAATTCAAAACTGGCCATGGCACGTGGAAATAGATTCTCATTTACAATGTAATTCAACTCACCTGTGACAGGTTGCAGGTGCCCACATGGTATAAATGAACCAATTATCCATTTTAAAGTGATTAAACAGTCTGTTCTGCTTCCCTGGAGAAAAGAGCTGTCTAAGGATGTGAGAAAAACTGTTACACCAAACGTATGTGTTCACAAGGCTATAAGGCCATCTCTAGAGACCTCAGTATTCCTGTTTCCAGAGTTTGCAAAAATCTATTTTTGCTGCTCATGAAATTGTTAAGAATCTCCCAGGACGTGGTGAAAAGTTGATCTCAGATATCATCGACGGTTGGTGCGAGCCACTGAAAAAAACACCTTGCATGACATCTAAAGATCTCAAGGACTTCCTGTCATTCAAGAACAACAGGTGCTCTGTTGTACACATAGCTAGTTGCAATGGCAGGTAATAAGCCATTTGGCTAGTCCGGCCCAGGCTCACATAACGGTAGTATGAAACCACAGAATGTAAATACCATAACACAAAAAACAAATTCAATTCAATACAATCATAGGAAAGACAGACAAAGATCTGGCTAAAGATGTGATATCCTGAATTGATATCATGAGTTGGTGACATACAGCAGGTTGAATCCTCCCATGCTCCAGTGTGGTGCTCATCTGTGGAAAGATGAGTCATTCTGTTATGATGCCCAAGTAGCTTTGACTCTATTACTCAGCACACTCCTACTCCTGAGAGATCACCACGGCTGTCACTGCCCCATATAAGACATCCTCTTCCTCTTATTGCAATACCTCCTGCTCTATTTCTTTCTACTCTTCCATCCCCTCTTCATCTTCCCCACCTGGTTTTACTTTGCCTCTGTCTCTGTTGTATATTTCTCTCCCTTCCTTCTCCTTCTCTGTCTCTGTCACTCACTTTCCCTCTCTGTCACTCTGTGTCTCTCTCACTCCGCTTTGTCTCTCTCTTTTTTTCACTCTCTGGCTGGCTTTGTTGATCCCTTGGAAGCTAAGCAGACGCTCTGTTCTGTTCCTCTGGGATGTGAGCTAAGCCATATTGTGTGACACCCTGATGGCGCCTAAAGGCAATTTAACACACACACACACACACACACACACACACACACACATTCACACAAATACAGGCTAACTGCATATGAGCTTTATATTCCAGGGGTAAAAGTCAATACATTATAATTGAATTGGGCTTGGTTGTGCGTGTGTTTGTGTTTGCTTCTGTTGTATTTTGTATATGTGTGTATGAATTTGTTCATGCATGCAGTTCTGTGTGTGTGTGTGTGTGTGTATATGTGTCTAGGATTAAAGGGAGTAGTTCATTGCGCTGGGGGTCCCCTGATGGCCGTTAGTCCTCATCTGGGCATGCTCCAATACCACAGTCTGATTGGTCTCAAACTGCCCTGACAGGAAATCCATCCGTGTGTGTGTGTGTGTGTGTGTGCGTGGGACAGGGATGCATCTGGATGACAGCTAAATTAAATGCCAGGGCCAACAAGGCCACAGGAACACAATGAGAGAGATGAGGACAACAATGCAGAGAGAGAGAGAGAGAGAGAGAGAGAGAGAGAGAGAGAAAGAGAGATGCAGGCAGATGCTGGCATTGAGCCCAGTGATGACATGGAGACAGTTGTTGGGAGGTGTGTGTGTGTAATTGATTGAGTTTTAATGTGGTCCCTGATGAGGAGTCACTGGCATCAAGGGGAGGAGAGAAGAGGAAGGGAGGAGGAGAGGAAACAATGTCTCACTCAAAATGGGGAAAGAAGAAGTGAAAAGCGTTTTCCACTGTCTGATGACACACCTCCTCAAGGCTGATGAAGATGGGGTCCTGTCTGGCATACCTGCAGTACTTATGTTAAGGGTGCTGCAGTTGCACCTTGTCTGCATGTCTGTCTTGGCCTCCTTGGCGAAGTTAATAAAAGAGTTAATAGCGAATCAGAGGTCATAATGTGGTTGTTTCACTTCTCCTACATCGTGGTGCAGCTTTTGACACAGTTCTCTCCTACTTGAGTTTCACAAACACTGGGTTGATTTTGTTGTGGGGACTCTAGGTCATGGCAAAAGTCCCCAAGGGGTTATTTTCAGCTCCAATCTAAGCCTGGACCAACAAGCTAAGCAGCCATGTTTTCTACAACTCAGAAGACTTTTTGTTTGGAAACAGTGATCCATGCGAGTCTGTACTAGCATGTGTGTGCGTGAGTGTGTATTTGTGCACTTGCGCATGTGTGTGTAGTAGTTGTAATGATGCAACACAGTTGCAAGCATACACAGTGTCTTCGTCACTGAAATGTTGACGTGTCAGTTGAAACGGATATACATTTGGGCATCCACACAAACCCCCCCATGCCCACACACACACACACACACACACACACTCAAAAACACAGGCACCAGTCTGTGGAGGAAACGCTGTTCCACAAGTGTGTGCGATCAGTTCCTCTGCCAGGAATATTTGGGAGAGGCAACACAGCAGCTTTCAGCAGCACATCTATCACACGCGCAGCACACACACACACACACACACACACACACACACACACAAATACACTGATATGGACACAATTAAGAAGCAAAGATTTCATTCATCTGACATGTGCTAATTTCTATTTGGTTCTCTACCCTCTGCAGTCATGACCCCAGATAGATTCAGGGAATTCTCATCGCTGCAAAACGGTATATCGCTTTTAGCAAACAGAAGATATATATATTTTTTTGCAAATTGATTCCCACTTAGTGGTAATAGTCTTCATTTTGCCCCAATGTAAACTGAGAGCCTAGTTGTAAAGGTTTCCTCCCGTAGAGCTTTCTCCTGTGTACAGAGAGGGACTATTCTGCGGTTAAAGAAGCATCTGTGTGGTGATGACTGTTTGAGTGTGCATGTATATGTATGTGTGTGTGTGTGTCTGTCTGTCACTGTTTTTGCTTGTGTATGCATGAGCAAATATAGAGCTCTTGGCTCAGCTTGGTTAGTATTCTTGTGCATATGTTCTTTCTCTCTCTCTCTCTCTCTCTCTCTCTCTAGCTCTCTCTCTCCTGGGTCGTTAGTGAGCATCCAAGGTCAACCACTCCACTGTTCAACTCTGTACAGACACAGCCCTTTGATGTTCTCTATGGGGGGGGAGAGAGAGAGAGAGAGAGAGGGAGAGAGAAGGACAGAGAGGGAGTGATTCATAGACAAAGAGAAGAAAGAGGTGGAGGGAAAGAGAGAGAGAAAGATTTTGAGAGGCAGAGAAAAAAATGTAACATGTAGACAGGGTCGAAACACACAGGTCCTCAAACTGGTGTATGTGTGTGTCATCTGCGTGGATGCTCATATACACCAGTGTTAAACCCTTCTTTCTGTATGAGGTTGGGAAGAGTGACGGTCCCAAGCGAGATGATATGAACGAATGTGGAAGATTCGTTATGCCTCCTCATACTGAGGCACATTGAATCCCCTGCGTCATATTTCTCTCACTTCCCTTGGTCTTTCCCATGCAAACACAGCCATCCACCAAAATCCTCCATGTCCTTCAGTATGTTATTTTGCAACACTTAGGGAGTCCATGACGCAAACAAAACACATGTCCAAAGTATTAAGTTTACTTCGAAAAAATGAACAGTATAAAAATACACATGGTTAAGCACGGTCAAAAAACTGTATTGCTCCATAGACTCGTACTCATGCACACCTGAGGTAATATGTTAAAGGTTAATATTAAAGGTTAATCTCTACACGTTATGATAAGACATATTATCAATATATTCATATGGAGAGAATATTAATATCACTGTATTCATATTGGGGAAATATTAGGTCAAGATGAAAACAAGTTCTATAACCAGTATAACCAGTGATTGCGTAATTATGTGCAGACGTGCAGGAATTCTTGCTTGTGCCCAGTAAACTGAAGGCCTTGAGTTATCATCTGGCCTGTTCCCACCATTGAGTAACCAATCAGATCCCTCCAGCTGCAAACAACAGGCCCGGTTACTGGAAATAACCTAAAAGTTTGCCAAACGATTGCCAAAAGGAGAAGGACAGAGAGCAGGTGGAAAAATCCCATTGGTAGAAAGACCAAAGGAGGAAGTATCCTAATAACAACTATATAACCTGTGTGCATTTCATGTAATCTTTAGTCTTGTACTCTGCAGAGACAAACTCAGGCCCTTTTTGTAATAAAAGGTTCTTTAACAAGAGACTTCTTCTTCTGGGTAATTCTTCCCACTACACTACTAATAGAATGAAGTATTACCTAGTGTTTGTATGATATGGCCCCATGATGAAGAATAGGAGATGTGGTTAGTGCAGATAGTATGAGTGTTGAGGGAGAGCACAGACTGCCCTGCAGACCCAGTCCTCTGACTGGGACCAGAGAAAGTCTGGAAAGTCTCCCACATCCCATCCTCCCATCACTCTTCCTCTGTAATTTACTAATTTACGACTATAACTACACACGACAACAGAGACGGTAAGAGGTCGAGAGACAGAGAGACAGCTCTAGAGAGAGGGAGAAAAAGAAAGAGCAAATGAGAGAGAATTGGAGGAAAAAAATAGATGAAAAGTGAAGCAAAAATGAAAGAAAGATGAGAGACACAAAGGACAAGAGCGAGTAGGAGAAGTACAAGCGGGAATAGAAAGGCAGAGCGAGAGAAAGGCAGAACAAATGGTAGTCATTTTGAGAGAGAAACAGAGACAGGTCATATGGTATATCTGTGGGTGAGGCCCTGCCTATTAGAGTGTATTAGCCTGTGGCTGATGTATGGAGTGTTGTCAGGGATATGAGGTTTAGATAGGCCGCAGTCTGGGTTAGATAGGGTTTGTGTAATGGAATCCAGTCCCACACCACTCCCTGTGGGGCAGAGAGAGGGGGCTAATTCAATTGCCCCCTTCCACACACCCTAGAATGGTCTGAGGCTTGGGGATAAAGGATGGGCTCCTTTACAGGTGAGTGCACCAGGCAAATCTATCAGTCAATCCAAATGCTGTTTGCATTCTGATAATTTGTGGCTCAATGCAGGGTGATTGCAACCTTTAAAGACACAGCAATCTGTTATTCCCATTGCGTGAAACCTTTGAAGGACCTAGACTCGACTTGATTCTGGCTTTGTATATTTTGTATATAATTTTGTACTTTGAGTGCTTCCTTTTCCCTGTCTGGACTGGGGAATCTAATTGTAGCTCTTGTGAATCTCAATCAACCACAAATAAAGCATTGTAAAAGATGAATAGCTTTTTAACCCCAGTCTGGACCTGACTGAACACAAAGCAGTCAAATGCTCACTGTCTGGCATGCACTATCAGGCGGTGGTCATCTGATGCGCAACTCTTCAAAGCTGCACTTGTTGAGTATGACAAGAGCTTATAGCAGAAAGAAACCATTGTGACAGATGGAGCGACAATACAATCGGAGCATGTGCTTACTTTGGTCAATTCACTTCCATGATCAGACTTGGTTTCTGAGGATGAGCACAACAAATTCCAAAGTATCCATTGGGAATCCTATCCCCATGTACCTCTGCATCTTGCAGTCTTCTCTGAATGAGAGTGTCATGTCAACATTAGTGGTCCCTCAAAATTATAAATTAGTAGCACTGTAGAAAAGCATTTTTTTCTTTTTCTTTTTGCACAGTACATTGAATGACAACCTAAATATCTATAACTTAAATGTACTTAAGGTCTGTTCTACATTGCTGCAAAAAAACATTTACTGGTCTTGTCATTTGAAAAGGTGATATCATTCTGTCTATCTAGCTACAGTGGGTATAAATGACATCATCTCAAATGTTCCTGAAAGGTACATCAAATCTCTGCTCCAAGCTATGTGAGCTGAAGTACATCAGCATAATGTAGCATAAAGCTTGAATGTCGGGAGGTAGATAAATGTGGTGGATTTTTCTTCACGCAATCTGAGACCACACACGTTGTAGAACTTAGACTAAACTTTAGCTTGGTACTTTAAGTAAATAAAGAGAAGAGAGCGAAGTCTTCAGTCCACTGTAGATGTATTGCATCAATCAAAGAATACAACAAACCGAGCTGTCTCGAGCACAACTAACTTTTTCTAAAAACATACACACATCTTTATACAGTCCTTAGAACTTCAGCGTGCGTCCTTGGATTTCCTTAACCCTTTTTCCAGTCAGGGCTGGCCGTTATTCGCCCATTTTAGAGCACAATCCCTTGATAGTTATTTTAATCCCTTAATTTTCATGTTTTCGTGATCAGCCCCCCTCTATGTGACCGTTTTTGTCACATACTCTATAATTTTCCTTGACCATGCTCTGGGAAGAGGGGTTCCCAAGGCCGCACACTGAACCCCCCTCCCTTTCAGTATCCTGTTTCATTATCCTAGTTCGGCCCACGCTAAGCCGTTTTCTGGGAAGCTACACAGATAAGATAAGTAATATCCACCCAGGGAGTTGACCCTCAACTTTAGGTCACATGGAACAGTGTCTTCAACATTTTCCCAGTGTGTGCGTGTAACAGTGTCTTATCTCTATGCATAGGTTTTTGTACATAACAAACTAAATTATTTTTTTTCCCGGTTAGAGTTTTTCTGTCCCAGTGCTTTTCCAACAAACTTTTTATTAAACATTAACAGATTTTAATGTCACACATGGGTTGCAAGGGTAAACCTTATTATAGGCATAAATCAATCCCTGAAGTAAATAAGAACATACCTTGATCGGTAGTTTAACTGTTTTACATTCTAAAGATATATGAACACACATTTAGTATTGGTTTAACTGTTGAAAAAACTCCCACATTTCCTCCTTTTGTGACTACGGTCACAACATTATCCTCCTCTTACCCGGTTAGCATATACAGAGTACATGAAGACTTAAGTAAGATCATAACAGACTAATTATACAGTGAGTTAATAACACACGTTATATTTCTTGTATGAGGTTACGTGTGCCTATCATCGTTAACGCAAGTGTGGGATATTACATGCTTGTAGACCGTCACAAACCTCAACTCATGTGCTTTACACACAGTAGGGAGTCACCACCCATGAAGAGGTTGCTAGCACATTGACGCATGGGGGTATGGATTCCTCTTCATCAGTGTTTTGCGTTTCAGCGTGTTAATATAGGTGATCTTGCCCATGGGCAATTCTGAGATACAATAGTGGTTTTGTGATACAGACGCGAATACAACTGCACAACTGCTCCCCAACAAATGAAATATGAACAGCGCTGCATTTGTCTTGTTCTCACATTTCTTAGGAGTACATCACGCAGGTTTCCCTGATAGTCGTCTAGTATTTGCTGGCAGCAAGCTGTGGGGCGAAGATGAAAAGTAAACTCAAGCCGGCTCTTTTCTAGGAGCTCTGCTGATTGTATTACTGCTGCAGACTGCATTTATAAGTTATGCATAGGCCTCGGGTGTAGGAAAACCTGGCGTGGTGCTCCGACCAGGGAGAAATGCAAGATCGAAGTGTGCGTGTGCGTGAGACAGAGAGAGTGATACAAAGACAGAGACGTCCTTTAAGAATTCTTGACATCGGTACATCTTCTCAGCACTGTATTTTTCTCCTGTGTTTTCAAAGTGTATTGACTGAGGTGGACCCAGGCTGGCCTGTCCTTATTGTCATATTGATCAGTACTGCTGCTCTCCCTTCCCGCCCCTAAATATTCCCTGGACACACCCTGCCTTTGACCTCGCTCCTCATCTCATCCTTCAAATCCACTGTTCTTCATCCTCCTCTCAATACCTTACTCCATTATTTTTTTATCCTCTTGTCCCCTTTCCCATCATCCTCTCTCCCTCCCCCCTGCTTCAAACTCTCCTCTGCTTCCTGTCCTCATCAGCTCAGTGAAGGAGAAATCTGTTTATGATGAGGGCTAGGGGACTATCTGCTTCCACCATAACTAGACTTTATTGTAACCCCATAAAATCCCAGCAAGATGGGCTGACGATGATATACAGTTCTGTATATGTGCAATGTGGTGTGCATTTTTTCTGCCTGCTTGAGAAAATGGTCTCTTTGCACCTGTGTGTGCGTCTGTGTACGTGCTAGATGCTGGAGCGAAGCTGTTACTATTGATCACTCCATGTTTAAAAGGCCAAAGAGAGAGAGAGAGAGAGAGAGAGAGAGAGAGAGAGAGAGAGAGAGAGCAGGGGGGTGGGGGGGGCGGGGGAGACAAGGGGGCCTTGGAGAGGAAGCAGGAGCCAGACAGTGGAGACTGTGAGAGAACTACAGGAAGGGGCAACAGAGAAATGGAGTGAGATTGAGGGAGGAAGATGGCTGAGGAAGGAGCCATTAAATGCTACCCCTTTCTCCTCCTTCCCTCCCTCCATCTATCCCTCCATCCGTCACTCCCTCCGCCTTCCTCTAATCAATGAAACTCCAAGAGACCATTGGGTTCTTAATGGAGCTGTGGACTCAGGCCCCAAATACCTTTGATGGATCCCCTATCTAGGATGCACACGTACACACACACACACACACACACACACACACACACACACACACACACACACACGCACACGCACACACACACACACACACACACACACACACACGCACACACGTACACAGTGCCACCTCCTTTAACCTGCCATCTGCCTTGCTTTAGTAGCATATTGGCAGACAGTGGAGTAACAAAGCTTTCTGAACAGCATAAAAGGTGCGCTTGAACACTCGAACCCCTTTGATGGTCAGTACTTGAAATGTGATCCACTCGCACTCAGAGAACAAGTGTGTCTGTTGGGTTTCCTCCAGTGTATTGTGTAGTGACTCAAGAGAAAGGGCACTCACACATCATAGACTGACAGATCTTACAGCAGCATGTGTGTTTGTTTGTCTGCGTGTGTGTGTGTATGTGTGTACGAGAGAGAGAGAGAGAGAGAGAGAGAGAGAGAGAGAATGACAATACACAAGAGACAGTGAGCAAGCAAGTGAGAGAAAGCATTGCATCCTTGGCCTGTTTCCCAAAACATAATCTGACAGCATGTCCACTTGAGCTACGTTTTTTCCTGTGTAGGAGAAAACCAAAGAGGCTCAAGGAGGTGTGCTGTTCACAGACAGCAAGTCTCTCTGGATCAGATCCATTAGTTCATTGACTTCAGAGAGATAGAGAAACATACCCTGGCTACCGTGGACTCATCTACCACTCATGAGCACGCTTCCCACCGTAGAGGAAACAGGTCAAAGCTGCTGATGCTACCACGGGGAGCTGAGATCCTAATGTGATTGGACACAGAGCAGAGAGACGCTAATTTGATTGGACAGCACAACAGAGGGGAGAGTATGAAGATTCACCATGAGCCTCAAACATATTAAGCACCTCAACAGTACACCGTGAGTGTGTGTATGTGTGTATACATCAGCATCAGCAGTGATCCAACTAAATACTGTCAAATACTGGATGGATTCCAAGATGGCTGCCACTCCCTTTCCCTGCTCAGAGTCTACCTACAATCCTCTTAAAATCACCAAAATATAGTGCCATCAATTGAAAATGAATTCAATAATGATGGTATAGTAAGGTTTTACTTCCATTTTATGGAAAATTTCTGTCAATTTGGTGTTTTTTTTGATTAGGGCCATTGTTAAGGTCCTGGGAGCACATGGTGATTGGCAACAGAGTAATATTTCATTAAGTCTACCCAGCATAGATACATATATATATTTCCGTGACCTTGAAAAAAGATGTCGACTACAACTAAAAAGCTGGCAGAGGAACTGGAAGAGATAAAAAAATCCCTCAGTTTTATGTCTGAGGAGATCAGTAAAGTGGTAAAACAGCAACTTAATCTCATGGGTCTAATGGAGGAGGTCCGTGAGCTGAGGACTACAATCAACCAAAGGGATCAGAGGATTGAATTGTTGGAACAAAGGATTGACGACTTGGAGCAGTACTCCCGTGCTGATGACCTTATCATCACTGGACTGGATACCAAACATCGCAGCTATGCCAGGGCTGCAGCCGGTGACCGACAAGGTGAGGACGCACTACCTGAGGAGCTGCACACTTTAGAGCAACAAGTTGTTAAATTCCTGAGCAGCAAGAACATTCATCTAGAGAGACAGCATATTTCAGCCTGTCACACTCTTCCACGCAAGGATAATAAAACCAAGCCCACGATTGTTGTCCAGTTTGCTAATCGTAAGCATAAGGTTGAAGTGTTGAGACAGTCCAAAAAACTTAAGGGTACTGGGGTGTATGTAAATGAGCATTTGACGAAGAAAAATGCTGAAATAGCAAGGAATGGCCGTATCCTCAGAAAGCAAAACAAAATTCAAGCAACATGGACAAGGAATGGAAAAGTGTTTATAAGGTTAAATGGACCACCAGAGCAAGCTAAGGTGGTTGTGGTACGAAATATGAGAGATCTGGAACAATATAAATGACAATGTTAATAATTGATGATATCTTGAATTATGTTGTGTATATGTCATGTTGGGGAGTATACCCTGACAGAGTCAGAATGTATCTTGAAGTGGAAATTTCTGTAGATCTTTTTTATTCCACTAATCTAATTTAATCATTTTTTTTTTCATAATATGACAGATGAAGTTTTTCATTTTCTTATTGAAGATACTGAGAGTAATCATCTTTCTGAGAATGAAAATTCCTTAGTTGAGAATAGCTGTAATAAGAAAAAATGTGAGGAGTTGAAACTAAGTTCTCTAAATTTGACTGAACATAAATCATTTAGTTTTGAAAATAACATTGATCCCGAGGTACATTTTTATAATGATTATAAATCAAATTCGGAATATTATTCTGAGAATCAGTTTAATGATCTCAATATGGAGGGTTTTTCAGTTATACATTTTAATAGCAGAAGCCTCTATACAAATTTTGCTCAAATCAAAGACTATTTAAAATCATTAAAACATACATTTCAAGTTATTGCTATAAGTGAAACTTGGTTAACAAAAGAAAAGGGTGCTGATTTTGTATTAGAAGGGTATGACATCTTTAGTGTTTGACAATTGAAATTCATTCTACTAAATTTAAGAGTATATTCTTGAGTTGCATATATAGAGCGCCTGGTTCTTGTATTGAACAGTTTATGAATACCACAGTTGATATTTTTGGGAAAGTATGTGATAAGAAATTATTCTTTGTTTGTGGTGACTTTAATATTGACTTGTTAAAATGGAATGAACATAAATTAACAACAGATTTTTGTAATGCAATGTTTAGCTTTGGTCTTTGGCCCCTTATTGATAAACCTAGTAGGATAACCAGAGAAAGTGCTACACTTATTGATAATATTTTCACTAATGTTCATGACCAAGTAACAAGTGGTTTGCTTTTAAGTGATATCAGTGATCATCTTCCTATTTTTGTGATCTTACATAATTTTAATGTTAAAGATTCAGTTGGAGTAAGTGAGCCTTCTTGTAAATTAGTACGATTAAGGACACCAGAGAGAATTGAGGCCTTAAAGATGGACCTTATAAATTATAATTGGGATGAGGTGTATGTTGATGATCCTATAATCAGGCCTATGATGCATTTTTGTTTACATTCTTGGAGTTAGCCTTGGATGATTAAAGGTCTGCAAAGGGCGTGCAAGAAGAAAAATGCACTTTATAAGAAATTCTTACAACTGAGAACCAGTGAAAGTGAAGAAAAATATAAGTTGTATAAGAATAAACTGATTTCCATTATGAGAGTACAAAAGAAGGAATACTACAATAAAGTATTAGAGGACAGTAAAAATAATATTCAAAGGACTTGGAAAGTAATTAATCATATTATTCGGAATAGGTGTTATAAATCTGAATTTCCAAGTTATTTTATAAATAGCTCTGATGTTACAGTGGACAATTTAAAAAGCATTGTTGATGATTTCAATGAGTATTTTGTGGGTGTTGGCACTACTTTGGCTAGCAAAATTGTGGTGCCTGAAGACAAAAAAGATTTGTTCAATAATATGATTGATGGTAATATCGGTTCCATGTTCCTTTGTGGGGTAAATTAAACTGATATAATTGAAACTGTAAGAAAATTCAAAAACAAAAGATCAACTGATATAAATTCTATTGACATGGTAATTATTAAAGAAGTCATTAATTTTATTGCAAGACCTCTGACCTATATATGTAATCAGTCTTTTCAAAGAGGTGTTTTTCCTAATAATATGAAATTAGCAAAGGTAATTCCAATATTTAAAAATGGAGATAAGCACCGCATAGACAACTATAGACCGGTATCCTTTCTGCCTCAATTTTCAAAAATATTAGAGAAATTATTTGTGAAACAATTGGATCTCTTGCTGAGTGAACACCAGTATGGATTTCGAGAAAATAGAACTACTACTTATGCAGTAATGGAGATGGTAGAAGAAATAACAAAGGCAGTTGAAAATGATGAGTGTTCTATTGGTATTTATATCGACCTGCAGAAGGCTTTTGATACTATAGATCACAATCAATTATTGAGAAAATTGGAGAAGTATGGGATAAGAGGTATAGCTTCTTCTTGGTTGAAAAGCTACTTAGAAAACAGACAGCAATGTGTGCAAATTAATGATACTGTGTCAGGGTTTAGTAAGGTCACATGTGGAGTACCCCAGGGGTCGGTGATTGGTCCTAAACTTTTTATACTTTACATTAATGATGTTTGCAATGTTACTGACCTGTTAAAATTTGTTATTTTTGCAGATGATACTAATTTATTTTGCTCTGGAAAAAATTTAAAGGAACTTTTGTTTGCTATAGAAAGGGAGCTGGAAATCCTCAAAACGTGGTTTGATGTTAATAAATTGTCTCTTAATATTAAGAAAACAAAATTTATGATTTTTGGAAATCGAAAAGATATTGATGAGGATATTAAATTAAAAATGTGTGATGTTGAAATTGAAAGAGTTTTTGAGACAAAATTCTTAGGGGTTGTGATTGATCATAAACTAACATGGAAACAACATATTGATTATATCAAGGGAAAAGTTTCAAAGTCAGTAGCAATCCTGTATAAATCTAGGGACACATTACATCACCGAAGATCTCACATGGTCCACATACACTGACACTCTGGTGAGAAAGGCGAGGCAGCGCCTTTACCACCTCAGGCAACTGAGGAAATTTAAAGTCTCCCGGAGGATCCTTCAGTCCTTCTACTCTGGAGCTGTAGAGAGCATCCTGACAGGAAGCATCACTGCCTGGTTTGGCAGCAGCTCCGCTCAGGACAGGAAGGCTCTGCAGAGAGTAGTGCGTTCGGCTGAACGCACTATTGGAACTACACTCCCCACCCTGCAGGACTTGTACACCAGGAGGTGCAGAACCAGAGCCTGCAGGATCATGAAGGATCCTCACCACCCCAACAACGGACTGTTTCAGCTGCTGCGGTCAGGCAAGCGCCTCCGCAGTCACGCTGCCAAAACAGAGAGACTGAGACGGAGTTTCTTTCCTCAGGCCATCAGGACTGTGAACTCCGACCTCACCAGGGCCCCCACCAAGACACACACACTGCCCCTCTTATGCACACACACACTTAGGTAAAGACTACACATAATTTATAATTTATATTATACATACAATTTTCCCTTTTTTTACTATATTTTTTTATAAAGTGCTCTTATTGTAAATATTGTGTTGCTTTTTTATATAGAGCTCTTAAAAACTGTGACATTGTAAATATTGTGTTGGTTATTGTAAATAGTGTGAACCTGTTATTTTGCACATTTCTGCTGAGCATTGCCACTTTGCATTTCACTACACACCTCGTGTGTGTATGTGACAATTAAACTTCTTGAATCTTGAATCTTGAATCTTGAATTATAAGGCCTTGTATATAATTTATTGCTCACTTATACTTCCTTACATATCGTACTGTGTGGAATTGTGGGGATCGACCTTTAAAACGATTATAAATGCAATAGTTTTACTACAAAAACGAGCCATACGTATTATTAATAAGGCTGGTTACTATGATAACACTAATCCACTGTTTATAAATTCCCATGCTATGAAATTTCATGATTTGGTATATTATAAAATAATGCAAATAATGTTCAGAGCAAAATCAAAGTCACTTCCAGACTGTGTACAAAGGTTTTTTTCAATACGGGAAAAAAATATGAGATGAGAGGTATTTGTAAGTTTACTGTACAAAAAGCTAAAAAAGGGATTAAAAGGAGATGTATTTCTATTGTTGGGGTTAAATTATGGAACAATGCTAATGTAAATTTAAGAATGTGTAATTCGCTTTTGGTTTTCAAAAGAATGGTGTACAAAGCTATTTTTGAGAGTTATAAGTGTGAATGATCTTTTATTGCTGATTTAAATCTAAGAACAAGTAATTCACTTTTGGTTTTCAAGACAATGGTTTATAAAGCTATTTTGTGGGTTAGAAGTGTGAATGTGTTTTATTTTATTTTTGGAGTGTAGCTTAAATTGAGAAGTATATAGGATAGGCATAGATAAGCATTTTGCTTCTGCCTTAGCCTGTTCAGTCACTACTTAATACATAGACTGTTGATTTTGTTTATACTGTTTTGTTTATACTGTTTATATTTATTGTATTATGTGTGATGGCTGAATAAATATTACTATTACTATATATTACTATTAAATCCAAATAATCACAATGATGTAAAAGTGTTGAACTAGTTTTAAAAGTCAGTTCTTCTTCACGCTGTGCATTGGCTTTTCCAAAAGTGGACATTGAGGCTGCAAAAAGAGAAGGAAGAGATCACAGTACGGCACAAAAAATAATTTTAAACTGCTTGCTTAAGCCTTTGAGGAAAATTCTATTTGAAACCAAAAAATGAAAAAAATTGGATAAGTTCATATTACAGTGTTAACATGCTGGATACGTGATATTGTGTTTCTGAGTTGGCCCAGTATATCCAGAAAGTTTTTAATAACTAATAGAACATTACATCGTGTCGTGTATCGTTTACCTGACCTGTGTGTGTGTGTGTGTGTGTGTGTGTGTGTGAGTAAGAGGATTATGATGGAGCTGACACCCCCTGAAGACAGTGACCTAGCAATTGACATGCAGGCCATTTATACCCCGTGCCTGTCTGAACCCATTGCTGCTGGTGTCACACGATCAGCGATGGGTGTGAGTGTGTTTGTGTACGAGTGTGTGTGCTTGAGGCAGTTGTGGGATGGGGTTTGGTGTGGGGCTGTGGGTCACTGCCAGAGAGGTGTTATAGCCTGAGGAACACATACACATACGCCCACGCCCGCCACACCTACGCACACACACACACACACACACACACACACACACACACAGAGATGGACATCTGTTGTGTTCGACCTGGGACAACCTGTCAAAGGACACGCTGACTGCAGCCAAGTACCTTGTTTATGAACATGCAGCATTTGGGATCTGTTATCCGCTTATCTACTTGTACTGAAATATGTTGATGCTGTTTATAAGTATCTTAAACATATTATCTCTGTATCTGGCGTGTTTACGCAGTCATAGCATTATGAGTTTTTTCCTCAAGATCTTAGGCCTCGCTGCCTCTTTGGCTTTGGAATTCAAGCTTGTGTAAAGAGTTGTTTTGGCACTCTGACTGATGTTAGATTAGTCTAAAAGGTTCAAATCCTGCCATTACTCACATGTAATCACTGCTGACATCGGCCATTCACTATGACCGTTTCCCCCCAACAGTTATTAATTTCAATAACAGCAGACCAATGATGGAGAGAGATGAAGGGGAGGGGGGGGGGCAGGCTTTTAGAAAAGGAAGAGATAAACAAATACTCAGACATGATTCAGGGTAAATCGTAATTTGAGCTCAATCATCGGAAGCCATGCTGATAAACAAAGTAGTCAGTTTCTGTTGATATGAATGGTTTATGGTAAGGATAATAACAATTTATTGGCCTGTGTTTCTGGAAAACCTCCCATCCTCCCTCCCAATTACACACACAGACACACAGTACATGTACTATTGATAGTTTCATGATTTGGATGGGCTAAAACACATGGATGAGTATCTTAATGGTTACAAGGTGTTGGCATGTGGAGATGGTTCCATCAAGAAACAAGCTTGAATTTAAGCCTGTGTGAAGGAAGAACCCCAGACTATACAAGCTTGTATTCAATTGTCATAGGTTAAAGGTTAAAAACAAATCAAGAAACCTCATATGATAGCAAAAGGTTTATTAGATGACACTTAACATAATTGTCCAGAGTCTCTTCGTCATGTAGTCTCACCCAGAGCTCGTCTCACAGACCCGATGTTTACCTCTCTCTCAAGCATACGTTCTTATATACAGCAGGCCAGTCTTTTCTTAGGCTCTGAAAGTGTTGACCATACTAAGTGTCTGTATTTAGAAATCATCAGTTTGATACCAGTGAAAGGAAAATCCACAAGTTCCCTCCTTTCGATTTTTGGTGTGATCCGGCTGCTGGACACTCTTCTCTACCAAGATGTCCCTCTTGACTCAGGCCGAGGCGCCACACAGCTGCTGGACCTAGCATCTCAAGTGCTGGAGCCTCGGGATTCATATGGCAGCGAGGCTCCTGTCGTCTTCCAGTTGCTGTCTTAGTTTTAAGCTTGCAGAATATGTCTAACTGCATTTTACCACCATTCATGCATAGGAGCTCATTACAAACAAATCCCTTACAACAGACTAAACACTCAACAGAACCTAAAACATGGTTTTCTCACTACACTTCCAACAAAGGTTTGGTGGGATGTGGGGAGAGAGGGGGGGGGGGTGATACAGTAGGATGCTCAGTTCCTGTGGTATTAATTGTATAAGGCCTAACCATTCGGTTTCAGTGATGGAGACCACCTCTCCCCTAGCTACATAAGGAACATACTACCATACTGACTTTCTAAAATCTAAAATCTTCACCTTTCCTTACCTAGCCATGGAGGACTCAACTAGCAGCTGACTCACAGCAGTTGAAGATGTAATAGGTAAATATGCTTTATTTAAGTGAGGGTATATTCAGAATGACCTACCTGTTTCTCTTGTTATGTGACGGTGTTTGTATCCAAAAGTTGTATTTTGTAATTGTGTAGACTTTGAAGGAGTTTGAAGTAAAGTTAATGTTACACTTTAATTTGATGGAAAGTACTGTATGCCTGAGGCGAGGATTTGGCTGCTAACCTCAGCCAGCTTCACTATCTGAGTTTGGCTCAGACAGACTAGGAGCAAAACTGAGATGGACGGGCTCCAGACAGCTCCAGACACACACACACACACACACACACACACACACAGGCGCATTAATCTGCTCTCTCAGAAGCACTCTCCATTGTTATAAAGCACAAATGCCATCTATACAGAGACCGTGTGTGGGAAGAGGCAAACGACTCCTCTTCTTTGTTTTTGCCGTCAAACATGTCGATCCTTCGTTCTAAGGAGAGAGTGCATGCATGTGTGTGTGTGTTCAAACACAGGTGGGCGTCTAAATGTCAGAACCCATAATTGCGTCAGTTGCTTACTGTCTCCCTGTGCCCCAAGGAAAGCTAGCTCTCTTTCTACAGAGCCTACGCACACTAAGTAGAAACATTCCCCTATCTATACTTTGCAACCAGCATGGCATCGGTGCCTACAATCCCCACGATCCTGTGCTTTCCCTTTTATGTGGGGGAAAGAAGAAAGGACTCCTTTTTATTTCTGCCTCTGCGTTTGAGTAATGATTAGTGTGGCGGGGAAATATGTTGTGATCCATGATGACAACAGAGAGAGAGTGAGAGAAAAATGAGAGAGAAAGAAAAGAGAGAAGCAGAAGAGGAGGAGGAGGGAGAGATGGAAAGAGGGGGAAGAAGAGGGAGACAGAAGCTGATGGATCTATGTATGCATGTACATCTCTCTGTGTTGTCTTTGTTTTTTCTTTCTCTTCCTCTCTCTGCTCTTGCTCCCTCTCCGGGGATACAGCAAGCACTCCTACCCCTGTTTCAGTTTGATGTTTGGATCTAGGTTATTGACTCTTAACATCCTGGTGTTGGGAATTGTATATTTGGCCGAGGCAAGATTGTCTTGTCTCGGCAAGACACTAAAATACAATACACTAAGGCCGTCTGGAGGCCTCTTCTACAATACAATGCAGGCCGTTTGGTTGCCTTTAGTCAATTGGAAATTAGCACAGGAGACATGGTGTTCACAGGTCTAGAGGAAGGTGAGACAGAACTACTTCCACTCTACTCAATTAACATAGGGACGACAGACAGAGGCTGAGGGGGAGGAAAGGGTCTATGTGAAATATCACATGGATGTCTGTATAAAGGAACTGTATCTGCTTGGTGTTCTTCAGATTATCCTCGTAGGCAGAGATGCTGCCGGATATTTCTCCCTTTCAGCGCTGAACTGTATTAAATACTCATAGAATCCTGAGACGTAGTTTGTTGTTGCTTTCTTCTTACGTTCATCACCACGACCAAGAAATAATTCCTAACACTGGTCATAACATTATTTCACTGTGCACTTATATGTTATTTTACCTGTTTTGTGTTTTTAGATATATAGCCTATATTTCTTTGTCACAGATTTCAATATACAGTAGTTGACTATATGGGCTACAAAATGTATTTGTTACTTGTGCTAGGGTACCTGTAACTAGTATGAGCTTGGTGGTAGTAGTAATGTGTTGGTAGTATTAGTAGTAGCAGCAGTAGTCAATTTTATATTTATTCATAAGGAGCAGGACATAATTCAATCATAACAGTCTGCAACTTTGTTATCATATTGCATGGGGCATCTTCCCTGGGGAGTGGGAAGAGGTAGTGCAGAACTTCTCTCCCCAGGGGGCTTCTTCCCCCCTACCTGGGCGTCATCTTGCCTCAGTTGTCATCTGAGTTATACAAACTTGACATTTATGCATCACATGATGTTAACGTCAATATCTGACTGGGTGCACATCAAAAGCCATGCTTAACAGGAAGTGTCCCAAAGATCACGCTGCTCAACTTCCTCCTTTCCTCAAAAGCTTTGAGGAAAGGAAAGGTTGAGGTTGAGGTTGAGCCAATTGAACCTCGGCAGCAGCAGAACAGATGTTCAGTCTGTCTGATATTCATGTGTTAATACCAAGGGAGGTTTTTCTAGAGCACGTGTGCCACTGTTCTAATAGGCTAGTTCACACAGTGCTGATAAGGCCTTCTGCCATCAGGAGTCTGAAGCAGGTACTTAAACATTCATTAATAGTCTCACTTTAACATTGATTTTTCTCCCCAGAGCTGAAAAAGGCCCCCTGGCCTCAGACTTGTAGTCTCTACACAGTACGTCAACCACAAAAAGATGATTATTTAAGTATGAAATATCACTGGGTGAGCATGGGTGTATTATGTGTAGTCCCCCTCGAAGTGAAACAGGTGTCATAGTCTGATTTGTACGATACCCAGCACAGTTGTGATAAGAAGATTTATTGCAAACATAAACTGCTGCAGATGATTACAGTGGAGATATGATTTATGCCTCCTTCATTGAGGCAATCAGCATCATTTCCCCGTGAAAGACACATGCATTTACACAAACACTTGCAGATGCACATTCACACACACACACACACATGCGTACGCATGCATGCCCACATGCAAGCCCACAAACACATACACACACGTAGATACACAGAGAGCAGTTGCTGATCTGTTATCGTACTGAGAGCTTCTCAGACTAAGACCATATCTCATCCCACATCACTGCTCTTTAAATCTGTACCTACTGCCTGTGGCTCAAACAGGTAAATACCAGCCACACAATACAATAAAACACACACACTTCAATTCCATCCTTAATGCTGGATAACAATCACTTTTGTTTTTAAAAATTATAATATTAATAGTATTATATAATGTGCTAGTCACCATTGCTTTGAGAAAAAGTATTAACACAATCAGGATAACAGATTCTTCTGTCATGGTTGGACTCTGAGACCATTCCTCTCTGCAGGAATCTCGTCAACCTGTTGTCACATCAAGTACGTATCCCTAACCATAACCATAACCATAACCATAACCAAAGTTGTTTTACTTGCCTAACCTTAACCAAAGTAGTTTGATCTGATTTTGGTGCATGCACAGTAATAGACACAGGTACGTATAGTACAAATCAAGCGTGCATAACGTCGTTGTTGTGAGAACACGTTGATCTCTCTGGAGTTCTTGCCCTACATTCTTCAGCTTCATCCTACGGGTTTTCGATGGGGTTCAGGTCAGGGCACTGGGATTCATTACAAAAGCTTTTTTTCTGTGAACAGTTAACAATTTCTTTTGTGGATTTGAAGGAATGCTTTGGATTGTTGTCTTATTGGAAGTTCCAATCATGACCCAGTTTTAGCCTCTAACAAGATTCCCAGTTCCCCGTGAAGCAAAACAGTCCAACAACTTCACATATCTACCACAATGTTTCACTTTCGGAATTAGGTTATTTTCTTCACGAGTGTCCTCTTTTTTTTCTTTTTTCCTATTTTTTACAACCATTTGCAGTCTCCTTCATGGTCTCATCTGACCATACAACTCAAGTTCCAAATGATGTTTAGCATTGCCCCATTTTGGAGACTTGGTGAATTGCTGCAACTCTGCAACTGTGATCCTTGGAGAATTGTTTAATTCTTGTAACAGCTCCAGTCATTTCAGGAGTCAGGGTTATCCTTATAGTGGAGCTGGGTATTTTTAGGCATTTATATACATGTTTTATAGGCATTACTAGATATTTGAGGGTCACAAATAATTTTCCCCAATTCATTTGTGTGTTCTTTTATCTTCTACACAATAAATGATGGATAAGTTTGTCGACTAAGAGGCTAATGTGCCATTTTACATTGAAAGAGTCATGGATGACAACTTTGATGTCTCTCTACCTGGTCAGCCAGTTAGCCTCTATTCCCAAGCACAAACCCCAACAGCTACTCAAGATCTAACCTCCCTAATAGTTCGCCCCATTTGTAGAGAAAAAGACAATACAAATTGCAGATACTTATTTTGCTTATACAATCTGTTCAGATCTTTTCTCATTTCCCACATCTTGCAAATGTTTCTTTCCCAAACAGCCACCACAGCATTTCAGAATTCCCCACAGACAGAAACACATTTCCCCCCCGTTTTTACTAAACAAGGCCTTTGTCTTGATATAATCAAAAGGACAATATAACCCAAAATGAATTTAATTTACAATTATTTTTTTAGTTCACACAGAGCCTGCCTTCCTCAGCAGTACCGACATAATGTTTAAACATGGAGGGGTATTCTTTACATTAGCTCTCATCTCTTATTACAATAATATCAGCCTTTTCCTGTACAATGTAATCTTCATCACTAATAGCACTTTTTTGTGACATTGGGGGGGACTAAGGATCATCTGTCCATCCTTCCATCCATCCATCCATCACATGTGATATTTAAGATTTTGTTTCTCCCTTAATTCCAGGTCTCATATTTTGCTGCAAAATCAAGCAACAATAACAATATTTCATAGCCCTTCACAGCTCATCTTTACCAAGGTTGCCCAACACACTCCAACCTGACACAACACAATACAGAAAACATTTATTTTTCACTTCTCAGTACAGCTCAGTTGTTTAGATTCATTCCGGTGGCCTTCAGACTCGCTAGAAGGGAATCTGTCCAGCTAAGTGCTTAGGCCAGCAGTATTTGGAATGGAGATGGTCTGCACTCCCAGGCTTTTGACTGATGCTCTTAATGAGATACTCTGTGTTGGCTAAATGGTCAAAGCTGTTATTTCCCTGGTGTGCCGTTGAGCTTGTTTCTACATGGTCACACTATTTCATGCTTTTATGTGGGCAAAATTACACTAGTATTTCATTGAGCCTGTCAACCCTCCCTATCAATCATCCCATCATCCACATAGACTCTGTGTCATGCACACATATATACCCTCATGGACACACACGCACACGCACACGCACACACACACACACACACACACACACACACACACACGCAAGCACACTCCATCAGTCATCTCAGCATGTTTATGGAAGCACTTGGATCAATAGGCAGCCAGCCTCTGGACATCAGGAATCAATACTGCAGCACATAGGGAGGACACAGAGCAAGAACAAAGCTGGGGCACGGACACACACACACACACACACACACACACACACACACACACACACTGCCATGGCCAGTGAATGATTTCACTAATGCTGGGGACTGTGTGATAAGGGATCCATTTGGAGCTTACCTCCACCCTGGCCTCCAGTCATCTAGAGGGCAGATACCTTTGAAAGCAAGAATAAACTGTACATGTTGTCATACAATGTTTGTATGCTATCTTATGAAAAGGTTAGAGGTTAGACAACTAAAACAGTTTGGCTAAGGGTAGGGGTTAGGGTAAGGTTTTGTTCAGGGTTAAATAAGAAGAACTTTTCTGAATGAAATCTTCACTCACAGCAGAAAACGTCTTTGTAAGAGTTGGGACTTGAACCTGGGTCGGCAGAGTTGAAGCAAATGTCCCTCCACCCATCCACCACCCTGAACTCCACCACTCTATTTCACTGTCAAGTTACTGCCTGTTTCAGCCATGCGAGTGACAGACAGCGAACAAATGCAGAGCTATGATATAAACTTTCCATTCATACTATATATAGTAGACTGATTGTTTTGCCAGAAGACATGAAACAACTAAAGAGTTTTGTTCCAAAATGAGATATCCACCATTAGAAACAATTCATACCTACTTTTTTGCATGAAAGTAAAACATGTTTTTTATTAAAGTTATGAGTCACCTTAGAAGCTTTGCTTTCAAAATAGTTTTATAGTGCATTTGAGGATAGAATCATCAATGTTTTTGAAATATATTACTGACAAATTTCATGCAGTGTTTTTTCCCTCCTAAAAAGATATGTTATATCGCTTTATGGAATGAAATCCTTCGGCAGTAGCATTAACATGCTGTTTGTGAATGCGAGTTGGAGAGGCCGCCTTCTCTCTGAAACGACTTTCTGCCACAGCCCCTCCGTTAGCGTATAAATAGCACAACAAAACCCCACCAAAATGTTTACCTGAGTTAAAATGAGATGCAATTCATCTTCTGGAAACCAAGTGTGTTGTCTTATAGAAAGGAGGTGGGTGACTGGGCGGAGGGGTGGGAGAGGAAAAAAAAACAGGCAATTAGGAGGTAGAGAGGCATAAGGAAAAAAAATCTATTTTGGACGATTTCAAACAAGCTTGTCACAACAGTCCTAGGGGACTCGAGCTGTCTGTCAGTTGATACACATGAACACACATAAACACGAACGCACATCAGTCTGTGTAAGTTCATCAGACACACACACACACACACACACACACGCACACACACGTCAGTCTGTGTGAGTTTCTGTGACAGTAGGATCAGCCTGCACCCTACGGGCTATAACCCTTCTAAAACCTTCTCAAAACACTTTAATTAAAACGTCTCACACAATTACAGCACATCCCGATGCCTTGACCTTCACACCTCTCATGTATACTGTCTCATTCATTGTCTTTCTCTCTCTCTCTCTGTCTCTCTCTCACACACACACAAACACACACACACTGTCGCTGTCTTGTGAAAATCTTGTAACTCCAGTTTTGTGGGGTTTCATTGTTTTTGCTTGAAGTGAAAGTGCACAGACCTTTTTGTGGTTCTCTTTCATGACTCTAGGGCCGATATGACCTATTGAAAATTCATGATGTGTTTTTTTTCTTCTCCATCAAGACCTTTCTCACTTCCTTACTGTGTGAGTGCACCGCAAAGAATGTCCATCTTATCAAGTCATTTAATGTATTATTGAATCGTAAAATCTTAAAATAAGTGAAAAAATGTAGCCAATGTAGTGAAATAAATCTATTTGCTTCCAAGATCATTCATCATTCAAGTCAAGTGACGTTATCTTACTCAAGATATTGAAAGTTCCTGAAACAAGTGAAACTGCACTGGATACAAGTGAGTTTATCTCATGCCTTTTGGCAGATTCACTTAAAAAAGATTTTGAGACTCAACACTATGTTGAGATTAAATGACTTGTTAAAATGGACTTTTTTTTTTTCGCAGAGTGGGTGTGCATCGAGGAACAGTATCTCTAAGTTCCTGTGTGCCTCGGGGCACTATACCAGCTTGACTAAGATTGCAGTTGCATTATCCAGCACAATGCAAACTTAGCTTGAACAATCTGCTGCTGGGTTCTGCCTGTTCAGCGCTTCTCTGTGTAGCAATAACAGAGCAATAGAGGATATCCACAGCCGCAGCAGGGTTCTCACATATATGGATGTCTAAGATAGATGTGTTGGTATCAGACACAGAACACAGCCATAGGCAAAAATACACACACACACACACACACACACACACACACACACAGAGGGCAGTGAGGTGAAAGATGGACATGATGTAGTGGTGTTAATCTGAAATGGGGAATGATGATGCTGGCCAAGGTCCATGATTGGTTATCCCATTTAGACCAAAGCCTGTGATTGGTTGTCTTATTGGCCTGGCTCCCAACATGCATCACATAGATTCATCCATTCCTCCAGCTCCGCTCAACTAGGACCTATCCATCTCTCCCTCCCTCTCCCTCTCTCCTTCCTCCTGCCTCCCTCTATCTCTCCCAGTACTAATCTGTCTTTCTCCCTCCATCTCTTCCTCCGTCTCGTTGCCCTCCCTGTGTTGCCCGTCCCTCTGTTGCTTTACATATCCATCGCACCTCCATCCTTTCAGCTCTTCATTCTCATCTCTCGTTCATTCCACTTCCCTCTGTACCTCGCTACTTATTTGCTCATTTGTTCCTCTTCCCTTCCTCTCCTGCGCTATTTACCTTTTTTCTTCATCTTTCACCCATATGCTTCCTTTCCCTCCATTTCTCTCCTTCTCCTCTCTTCTGCCATCGTTCCTCCTGGCCCTGTGCAACTCATTTTTTTCCTCTGCTATGCTGATAAAGTGAGGGGATGAATATGTGGGGCCATTTATCAGCGATGTGTTTTACCGGTGACAGAGACCACAGCAGGGATAAGGGGAGAGGAGATATGACTTAGTTAGAGATAGGAAAGAAAGGAAAAGGAAATGTGGTTGCGATAGAGTAGTAAGCACAGTTAAGTATACTTATTTCATTTCACTCACCTAACATGTGTTCTAGGCATTCTGTTTTCTTCTCTATTGTATTGTATTGTATTGTATTGTATTGTATTGTATTGTATTCAATAATACACAGGACAAGATGTTACTACTTCAAGGCCAACACTAGTAGAAGCCCAATTCAGATGAAAATACTCACGGTACAACCACCACCAAATGAACACCGTAGCAGACATCAGAGTCATTCGTCAGATGGCACCATTCACCAGTTACCTAGCCAACAGCGGCATGTCATTGGGGTTATCATTGTAATGTATTGTATTGTATTCTACCTTTTCTCAGCCAACAGCAAAAGCCATTCACCTATACACCTACTGGCACACTGTGCTTTTATTTCAACTTGAGAAAAGCACAGCAGGAAACACTATGGGGAGAGAGCTTTGTGTGTGTGTGTGTGTGTGTGTGTGTGTGTGTGTGTGTCCATCTCTTCCTCCCTCCTTCTCTCACTCCCCCCCATCTATTTCCACATCCCTTCCTCCATTTTGTCGCCTTCCCTGTATCGCCCATCCAAACCTTGCTTTGCAGATCCATCTGCCTGTCTGCCTGCCTGCCTGTCTGCTTGTCTGCCTGCTCTGCCTGCCTGTCTGTCTGTCTGTCTGTCTGTCTGTCTGCCTGCCTGCCTGCCTGCCTGTCTGTCTGTCTGCCTGTCTGTCTGTCTGTCTGGCTCTCTTTGTTACTCAGGTTTAGCTATCTCAGAGAGGCAGGGGTAGCGCCGAACCCCCATCCCATTCCCCTCTCTTTCTCTTTCTGCGTCTGTCTCTCTTGGGAGTGTTGTTATCAAAAACGATAGTCCTCACTTGCTCAAAATAATAAGCAGCATCTTTTGAAGTCTGCAATGGCTGTTTGACGTCTCTGTGGTGTTTCATGCAGATACTGCCTCCATTTGTGACGGGGATAAACAAAAGATTAAACTTATTTTAAGGTCAGTCATTCTGTGTGTGTGTGTGTGTGTGTGTGTGTGTGTGTGTGTGTGTTTGTGTGGGTGGGGGGTATGTTTGTGGTAAGTCAACCCTTAGGGGCCAAAGTGGCCTCCTGTCACCTTGCCAATCATATCAGTTAGGTGTGTGCCGATAACCTTATCTCTGCCTGAGCTCTGCATAGCCATAGGGCCACCCTCCCGACACACACACACACACACACACACACACACACACACACACACATACACACACGTAGCAAATGAAAGAGGCTGGAGAGCAGATAGGGATCGATGCAGCTAAATCAAGGACATGCACTATGCTGCTACTCTCTGTCTCTCTGTGGCTCTTATCTATAATGGAAAAGCCATACGTTTACAGCTCCCTGCCTACCTTATGGTCACGCTCAATCACAACATAAAATACTGTTGTGGAGTGTTGCTGTTGGAGAAAGCAGCGTACAGCAGGAGAAATGCAGATTCTGCTGTTCCAGAGTGGGCGGGGAAGATCGATCGATCGATCGATCTATCTATCGATCTATCGATCTATCTATCTATCTATCTATCTATCTATCTAACACATACACACAATGTTTCAATAACACTCTCTTGCTCTCTCTTACTAACACACTGTCTGGTTCTGTCTCTCTCTCTGTCTCTCTCTCTCTGCTTTTTGGCTCCCTCTCTCTCGCCCATTACTTCAGCCAGTGAAAACTCTGTGCTTCAGCAGTCCTCTCCCGCTGCTGCAGACTGTCTTTAAATGGCCACATCATATTTGATGAGACAGGTAGGGGGTGGTGGGATGCAGCTAATATCTCTCCCCAGGTCTCTCTCATGCCTCATTCTTCCTATCCTATTTACCGTGCCATGTGTGTGTGTGTGTGTGTAGGTGTGTGTGTGTGTGCCTAAAGCCATGATGATCCATCAAACACACACACACACACACTCAGGGCATAACCATTTCCCACTATCTCATTGACTCTAAAACTCAGGGAAACATATTTTAGAGATTCTGTCTTGCAGGTGTGCTATTCCTAACCATTTCCTGTTGGATTAAAGTGGATGGAAATGTGCAGTCAGCTCTAGGGAGGAGGGGAAACTTTCAACCTTGCTGACACAAACACATAGTTGACACGCACTGTACATATAGGGTACAGATGTAGCCATCTTAGAAGTCACTTTTTTTTAACTACAACATTACTGCACTAACGGAATTGCTTACTGCACAGTGTACTTTCCTTATTGAAGAGAGTTTATTGGAAAACTCAAATTGCATTCTATTTTCAGCTGCCAGAAGGCATGAGGCACGATCCGGAAACCAATTACTGGAGACACATGAGTTTTGAGTTTATTGGGGTGAGTCTGTTGAGTTTTACTTTTTACAGGCAAGAGAGAGGTAGACGGAAACGGTTTTCCTATCACATTCCACTATCATGTTATTCACTCAAGATTTAAAACGATTCTAATTGAAGATAATTTCTTGTAATGGGAGATTTTCTTATGATCTGCGATGATGAACCTCACCCTTCAGAACACGCTGGATAACTATCCAACTGAGTAGAATTTGAAACCATCAAATATGTTTAAATCACTGAAAATACCTATCACAAAGCCCACTACTAGAGTAGAAATCTATCCAAAACCATGAATGTGAACATACCTCAAGATGCTGACTATTTACTAGACTAGCATATTGCAACTGCAGAACTATGTAGATCATCATGATATAGAGGGAGTTTAGATTCTACTTGAATCCAGACATTGCTGCATACCGTGCAGACTATGTGTGCCCCTTCTTAGTAACAGCTGAACGTGAAAATAGGTGGATCCACTGACCCATCCCCTCAGGTTCCCCTCGCTGAGTTTACTCCCCTGAGACAGCACACCTAATTAGCTCTCAGACCAGGTCACACAGATACAGAGGCACAGGTAATTACACACATGCACTCAAAAGGCTCTGCGTTGATGGTGACACTTGACAAGTCAATAAGCCAGTGGCTTATCTCCCATCCCGCCTCTCTCCTCTCCTCCATTCTCTATTGATTGGTTCCATAATTATTCACTTTATCTAAAGCTGGAATTTGCCACCCTGTAGCGTCTAGCCATCCAAAAAAACCCTGTGACACTGCAAACACATGCTCATACTGTCACACAGACAGACACACACCTGTCTAGTCAACCGGGTGTAATCCTGATAGTACTTCAGAGAAAGGGGTAATACTATGGTGGTTCCCTGATGTGATGTCTCTCTTAGGAGAGAGTAAATCATCATGCAGACAGTCTGTGTGTGTATGACTTTGTCTGCATACTGTATGTGTGTGTGTGTATGTCTGCATTTGTGTGTTTTCTCATACTTCCATCCTTTTCCCCTCTGAAGTAGCACAATGATCGATTTAATTTCCAAGACTTTACTTCCTAATCTAAAAGCTCGAGGGCCAGGCAGACAGTCAGACGGAGACAGGCAGCAGGGAGGCAGGTTGAGCAACAGGCAGTCGAGGCATTCGGACAAGCAGAAAGCAACAAGCTGACACATTGCTTGTTTTCCTTCTTATTCCACTCTCAGCGATTCTTGGGGGGAAAAACAAATATGTTCACTCAAGAAACTCAATTTAATGAATACAGTTTTGAGTTACTTTCGAATGAGAATTTGTTTATGGAGCAAAATATTTCCAGTTTACCTGTTTTGATACGGGCCTTGCAAAATATATCAACATTGTCCAACATGAATTATGAAAAGTCCAGAATATGTTTGGTCAATTTCACTCACATACACATTCTTTACCTAAGTAAACTTAGTAAACCCTACAAGGTTACAAAAGTAAAATTATAGAATATTGAAAATACTATTTACTTTTGAAGGAGTATTTCTCCTAGAAATAGTCGCATTCAGTTGGTAGAGTAATTTATAATTCATTACTACCCACCTCTGCAAGGCTTAGAGCAAAATGAAATGAAATTACATGGTTTCCCTCCCACCCCTCCCCCCTTCCCCCACCCACAGAGACAAGCCTCCCTTTCAGACCTGTTCCTCAAATTAGATTAGACTGAGAAATTAAACAATTACCAAGTTCCTCTTCCGTTCAATGTGTTGTTAGTTTGAAAATCAATTCCGGAAAAAAGCAAAAAGTCTATTCACCGTGCACAGACAAAAGCTTCTGTCACTGTATTGTGAATTGCTCTCGCCTATGAAAATGCCGCTAAAACAGTCCGAGCCCTCAGAGTTCTTGATTGGTCGTTTGTCAATAAACAAGCTCTCTCAGGCTCCGATCAACACGATCGACCCACCGATCAATAGCTGACACTGTGAAGTCAGTGTGCTCCTAGTCTGTCCATCAATGACTGATCAGTCAATCTGAAACTCTTTAAGTTAAATAACCCTGGAGAGCGCTGCTTACTGCTTACAGACGATGTAACATGCTGTTAATACTCATGCAGTGTAACAGTAGAAACGTCTGAGCAGGCCTACTGATCAATTAGAGACACCTGCACGAGTCAAGATGAAAACACAAACACTAACACACTTACCCATGAACACTACAATACCTACGTAGTAATACCAGTAATACCACGTGAGTACACACACGCAAATATTGAAAGATGAATGTGACAGTCTGAGATAATACAGTGATACGTGTGTGTGTGTGTGTGTGTGTGTGTGTTGATGGGATTTTATCTTCCTTCAGTTTTAGAGGTTAAACCTGTCATTTGCAATTTCTCAGTATAAGATTATTGATAATCCTGGTCAAATGTCCCTGTGTGTGTGTGTGTTTGTGTGTGTGTGTGTGTGTGTGTGTGTGTATACGTGAGTGTTTGATCTTTAGAAATTGTAATTCAAAGTAATACCTGCTTTTCCTTGTCCTGACAGTAGGCTGACTCTGGCTGTCGCTGGAGAAACAGAAGAAAAGAGAGAGAGAGAGAGAGAGAGAGAGAGAGAGAGAATGGGTGAGAGAGCAGAATGCTGCAATTTGCAGTCCAACAACTTTTCTGAATAAGTTAACAACCAACTCCTAACAACTCGCTATCACTCCGTTTTCATTTGGCTAAAAGTCTTTTCAATCCACTCGATCAATTCTCCCCTCCATCAGAACACACTCATCCCTCGCTCTTTGCCTTTTACCGCCCATCTGTCTCTTTCAGCCGCTCCCTCTCTACTCTGCTCTGGTGGAGGAAAAAACACAAAAAAACATTACTCTTTAATGGTTACTTTATCAGCTGTCCCTCTCTCCCCTCCCTCACCCCTCCCTCTATTATATCACCCATTTATCTTGAAAAGAGGTGAACCACTGAGAGCTCGACAGTAAAAGTGACGGCGTATAAAACGTGTACGTACACAGCGGGTGGGGCAAGTCCTTCCCATCCCGTGCTTGAAGAGTGGCCTTCCACTCTGATAACAAAGAGCCTGCCTTTCGATAAATGCTATCATTAATCATATCTATCTTAACGGGGCTTTAATGAGCAGCCCTGTGATCTGATAAGGGGAGAGCACCATTGTAGTGGGGGGATATGGAGATCCAGTAATCAGTGCCATGCCAGGCAGATGACCCATGGGGGCCTCATGCACTCCAGGAGGGGGTTTGGTGTTTCATGGCTCTTCATAGTGAGATGGAGGAGAAGGGGTAGAGGAGGGAAGAGAGGGAGGGAATGTATACGAAGGGACGTGACAAGAATGGGATGCAGGAGAAAAGAGGAGAGGAGAGGATGCTACATTCATGGACTAGGGTTGCACAGTCACATGATATACACTCACCGGCCACTTTATTAGGCACACCTATCTAGTACTTCTAGAATAGCCTGAATTCTTCGCTGCATGGATTCAACAAGGTGCCCTTCTGCACACCACTGTTGTAAAGAACTGTTATTGGAGCATTTTTGGCCTCTCTGTTAGCTTGAACAAGTCTGCCCATTCTCATCTGACCTCTCTCATCAACAAGGTGTTTTTGACCACAGAACTGCGCCATTCTCTGTAAACTCTAGAAACTGTAATGTGTGATGTTGCAGCAGTTTCTGAGATGCTGGAGATTCATATGACACCAACAATCACACATCCTGCCCATTCTAATGTTTGGTCCAACAAAAAACTAAACCACTTCACCATGTCTGCATGCTTTATATATTGAGTTGCAGCCACAGGAGCAGGCTATTTGCGTTAACGAGCAGGAGTACCTAATAAAGTGGCTGGGGAGTGTAATGGTTAGAACATACCTGTCCTACGACACATTATTGTTTTTCGCCAGGTTAACATGTTTCCGGCACTTCAAATGTACACATGTGTGCCTGAAGACATTGAGTAAAAATCCAACGTGTTGGTATTTGAGTAGAGTAGAAAGAGGAGAGCTGGAAGGCTGGAGAGGAGAGGGGAAAAAGAAAAGAGAGAAGCGGAGGTGAGGTGAGGCACATTAGAAAGAGAAGAAGAAAACAGTAGTGGGAGGGAAGGGGGTGGGAAAGGGAGGGGTGACATTTGGTGACCAGAGGCTATTTGTGGTGACATTTTCACACCTCTGCTCGTCTCTAATGCCAGGACAATGTGCTCTGGCTCGTTTGTCACCCGCCTTTCTAACAAGCTCATTACTGCTTCTCTGCTCCTGCTGCTCCTAATGCATGTGGGTGTGTGTGTGTGTGCATGTGCTATGCACCATCCTATTTGCTATATCTCACATTCAAAGTGCTGAATGTTTGCAGATGAAAGGTGATACTCTAAGGGGTAAAAGTGCTATTTCCCTTTGCTACAGTATTTCCATGTTCAAGCTCATTTTCTCACCTCAGCATGACTCAGAGAGCAGGCAACCTTGAACAATTGCTGCCCACATTTTTCCAAATCTCTTTATTAGTAATTGTAAGGAGGCAATAACTTCATGGGAAATATTATAAAGAACACAAAATATGTTATACTATCTTAGATGGCATGCTTTCATTCCTTCTTGTATTAGAAGTTTTTTAGACTAACTGAATTGAAGCAAAAGCGAGTGACATTGCTACTGTATGGGTAACTGGGACGGTCAGAACACATGGGGATATGTGTGAATATGTGTGCCAAGAACTACAAATGTGATACCAAAGCAAAATCGTTTTTTAAGCGTGATGTGATCTGAGATAGCTGCATCAATTAAACACTTTCTAAAAATAAGCCGCAAATTTTGAGGTTAGTTTCTGAATCGCTTGACAGGAATAATAGTTACGGAACAGTGACAAAATGACATAGTGCTCTCTCTCTCTCTCTCTCTCTCTCTCACTCACTCACTCACTCACTCACTCACTCACTCACTCACTCACTCATCTGTCAGTGACGTTTCTAAAGGCCTGTGTTCTGTACCATCCAGATGGCCTTTTGCTTGAGCCAGGAGGCTTTGAAAGCTGCTGGGGTGCTGCTCCTCCAACTTCACAAGACCTAATACATTATTCTCCTGTCAGTGTTTGACAAGGCTCATCACTCTCAGTGTGTGTGCATGTGTGTCTGTGTGTGTGTGCGTGTGCATATGTGTCGTACATGCCAGCGTGTGTGACTGAGATGAATGTGAGTGATACCTCTTAACGCTTTGATCAGACCACTTAGTGATGTGATGGACTATGAAAGGCAGTCGAGATGCAGTGTGAAGTGATGAAATTTCTCTTTGTAGTTTTTCCTGTTAGGGCATGACACCACTCATTACTTTGACTTGTTCCTGTCTGACTTGTTCCAACAGGCTGGGAGAAGGGATAGAGTGATAGGGAACCAACCATGAAGGTTCAGGAGGAGAATTGATATGTGATATGTGACTTCTATTCAAAAACTTCCAAGGGTGAGTCAAAGATGTCGCTATTTTTCGGTGTTAACTTACATAATCAAATGAAAACTAGTTTTCATTTGATTACAGGCGAGGATGCTATTTTTGCTTTTTCTCAAAAACCTCTTAGCGATGAGACCGTCTTCATGTTTGTTTTGCTTATAATCAAACAACAATGATGTTATCCCTTGATTCCAGTTAAACCTCAACTAGTTTAGAGTAACCTAACTCGGCTGCTAATTCATACAAGTTTTTGCAAATGTCTTTTGCATGTAGGCTATTGTTTATTCAGCGTTCAGTTTTTACTTGGGTCGAAAAAGATAATCCAATTGTAGCTTGTATGAAAACATTGGGACATTGTGACTACTGTATGCTGACAAGCAGTCTACTGTTATGTCAAGTGGATTTGCTTTTATTCCACATGAGCTAACCCGATACAAACACTTCATCTGGAAAGGGTTTAAGACAACTGCTGTCAAACTGATTGAAATGACAGTGATTGCATACCCATCCACAGTTTCTCTAATGTAAACAGCGCACCTAGTTTCAGTTTTACTGTAAGCCTTTTTAGTGCTGTGCTCTTTAAAGTGGAGCAGCTAGGCTTTGTCATTCTGCCTGCCAGAACACACACACTCTTGTGAGTGCTCTTAAATTAAATTGCTTGGACTCAGCATGGGGAAATACATAAAGTTGCAATGTTGTCGCACTGATCCATCTGTGTGTGTGTATGTGTGTGTGTGTGTGTGTGTGTGTGTGTGTGGTGAGAGTGGAGGCAGAAGGTGGTCAGACGGGAGGGAACAAAGTTTTGCTAAGACATATGCATAAGGCTTTGTACACAGTAGTAGTTGGCAGTGTTTTGAATGGCTTCAGCTCTATTTTTAGTGTTTTCAGCCATTGTAACGGTTTGCTGCAGCCATTAAAACCATCAAACCCACACTTAGGGTGGTGAAAAATCTCATTTAACGGTTTACAATACCACAATTCTGTATTAATCTTAGTTCATTCAGTTACATTAGTAAATCAATAGGAAACAATGGGTGGTGAAGATATATGAACTCATTAAGTAGTAAGATAAAAAGTTCATATTAATAGTAACTTCGACTGTGACTGCCCATTTAACAATGCTGCTTGGGCTGCATTGTCAGTGTCAGTATGGTGAACCTTCCACTAATGATCATTCTCTGGTTCAACAGCAGCTGGCTGCAGACCTTCACTGTGGGGAAGCTCCATCCCGAGGACGGACATGTGTAACCTTTCCTGACGGGATGAAAATGATGTAGTTGTGTGTACAGAACCAACATTATGTGCATTTAGTTGTTTTAGTGAAAAGGAGGATTGACTTACCACTTATTGGGAAAATATGAAATGTCCTTGTATTTGGATTTTGGGTTGATCTCTACTAAGCTAACAGCTGTGTTAGCTTCTAGAAATAAATAAAAAATGAACATCTTTAAAGATATTAGGACCACATCAGTGTACTACAATTAACTTAATGCTCACTTAATGCTCACACACAAAATTTCAAGCGTTAGCCTTATTGTTTGGAATCTCCCAAAATAAAAAAAAACAGTGAAACACACAATGCAAAAAGCATTTCAAGCAACACACTTCACCTGACACAGTAATAAGTTATACCACAATCCTATCTAGCAGGATGCACACAAACGCGCGCACACACACACACACACACACAAAGTATGTTTTGCTTGATGCCATAGTAAAGCTGATTGTGCCATTAATGCATGTCCACTGGGAGTTGTTCTGTGTTCTGTCCTATTCCTCCCCTATTTCATTCCATACGTCTACATACTATCAGATGTATTACCATTAGACAACTGTATATATTGGCTTTAATTATATCCATCCCTCATGTTGATCTTGCCTTTTCTTCTCTCCCATCCTCGTCCACCTTTGTAGCTTCTAGTCTTTGTGTTTTTTCCTTCTCATCTTTCTTTTGTCCATCACAACCTCTATACCTAATGTAAGTGGGTGACAATAATGGACACCCTTATTTATTTGGTTATACTTTGTTCGTCACAGCCCAGTATGTCACCTACATTGATTTAGTCCCATTAGTCATTCCGCTTCCCCGCTGAAAGCAACATGACCCGCCACCATACAGCGCAAGGTTGTTGTCAGTCTGCTACATCCTCATCTGGCGAATCGAATGTCTCTTTCAGCCTCTACCCACAGACATCAACAGCAAAAGCTTATTTACATGTTTAGGGCGATTAAACAAATCTATTTTTAATCCGGAGAGAACATCATTTAACATTCAGTATTTGGACGCCCCTGCCAAAGCGTTTCACCAATTCATTAAAATAGATGTTATACAACCCGATTTTCATTTCAAATCATATTTAATTCTGAGCAATTTATTAACTTGTCAAATGAAATAAAATGATGCATCAAAAACGCAGAAAAAAAAAAAAAAAGACGTGCCAAATGGTGTTTTTCAGACAAGCAAATGTGAGGTAAAGCATGTGATAGTGGTATGGGGTGTAGAATAAAGCTAATGTAAAATGTGCATTATGCTTCACTTCCATTCTTTGCAGGTATAAACACTCTAATAATAGTTCTGACAAGTGCAGTTCATCCTCAACCTCCTCTTCCTCCCGTTCATCATCATCATAATCCTACTCTTATCTAGAACATTATGTTATGAAGCTTTTACAGAAAGAGGTGACATAGGTGACATGTACGTGTACGACATTATTCTGTGGTATTTGTGGTGCTGACATAATGTGTGATCTCAGCTGCCTCCTCACTTGATCAGCTGCCTTCCTCTCTTCTATGGAGAATACTGTGATGTTAGCCTACTTAACACCAGCAACTGAGCTATTAGCTTGCAGCATATTCTGTACATACATATACATACATACATATCACTTATACAAGAATGCGCTTTATTATTAAATGCCAGAGTATACACAGATCGATCAGCCACGACATTAGAACCACAGGTGAAGTGAATAACATTGATTATCTTGTTACAATGGCAGCTGTCAAGTGGTGGGAACAGTCAGTTCTTGAAGTTGATGTGTTGGAAGCAGGAAAAATGGGCAAGCGTAAGGATCTGAGCGACTTTGACAAGAGCCAAATTGTGATGGCTAGACGACTGGGTCAGAGCAGCTCCAAAACGACAGGTCTTGTGGGGTGTTTCCGGTATGCAGTGGTTAGTACCTACCAAAAGGTCCAAGGAAGGACAACCGGTGAACCGGCGACAGGGTCATGGGCGCCCAAGGCTCATTGATGCGCGTGGGGAGCGAAGGCTAGCCCATCTGGTCCAATCCCACAGAAGAGCTACAGTAGCACAAATTGCTGAAGAAGTTAATGCTGGCTATGATAGAAAGGTGTCAGAACACACAGTGCATCGCAGCTTGCTGTGTATGGGGCTGTGTAGCTGCAGACTGGTCAGAGTGCCCATGCTGACCCCTGTCCACTGCCGAAAACGCCTACAATGGGTATGTGAGCGTCAGAACAGGACCATTGAGCAATGGAAGAAGGTGGCCTGGTCTGATGAATCACGTTTTCTTTTCCATCATGTGGACGGCCGGTTGCGTCGTTTACCTGGGGATGGCACCAGGATGCATTATGGGAAGAAGGCAAGCCGGCGGATGCAGTGTGATGCTCTGGGCAATGTTCTGCTGGGAAACCTTGGGTCCTGGCATTCATGAGGATGTTACTTTGACACGTACCACCTACCTAAACATTGTTGCAGACCAAGTACACCCCTTCATAGCAACGGTATTCCCTGATGGCAGTGGCCTCTTGCAGCAGGATAATGCGCCCTGCCACACTGCAATAATTGTTCAGGAATGGTTTGAGGAACATGACAAAGAGTTCAAGGTGTTGACTCGGCCTCCAAATTCCCCAGATCTCAATCCGATCGAGCATCTGTGGGATGTGCTGGAAAAACAAGTCCGCTCCATGGAGGCCCCACCTTGCAACTTACAGGACTGAAAGGATCTGCTGCTAACGTCTTGGTGCCAGAGACCACAGGACACCTTCAGAGGTCTTGTGGAGTCCATGCCTCCACGGGTCAGAGCTTTTTTGGCGGCACGAGGGGGACCTACACAATATTAGGCAGGTGGTTTTAATGTTATGGCCGATCGGTATATATTGCCATACATCTATTGCAGCAGTCTATGCAAACTAATTGATGAAATTTCTTATGCTGTGTGACGTCAACTGATTTGTATGTGTGAAAAATCGCAGCTCAGATGTGAAAATTCATAGTTGAAGGTGCATTTTCTCATTAATTTGAAGTTTACTTTCTGTTATTAATCAGATACTTCTCAATAAAGTACAGACTTGATTTGTAGAAAATGGTTTTATGATGACAGTGAGGAAGTTTTATAGAGAGTGTGTCTCGCCTTGACTCACTGACCTTAATTTTCGAAGACCATGGTGCTGTGGTATTGGAGAAAACATCTCCAAACACCAAACATCCAAACAGAAACCATCTCCAATACCTCACATTGTACCTGCATACTGTATATACAATAATGTGACCTGTACGTAGCTGCATTATGACAAAGATGTGAATGTGAACAAAGAATGTGGATTAAAAAATGTCTGCAACATAATTTTGGTAGACATAATCTCAATTAACACAATAGGAATAACGGAAAATGATTCCGAGAAGACTATAATGCTAGTTGTTAATTTATCTCACACACACACACACACACACGCACACATGCCAGAGTGCTTTAATGAATCCTGTCATTACGGCGGAGGGGACATGGCTAAACCCCTGTTATTCAGCTTCTAATTTTCTCTCCTTTCATGGCAGAGAGAGAGAAGGCTCGTACCACCCAACGGATAGCAATTAATTTTCAATTAAAGACATTAATTAAAGCCATTCTCTCGAGCTGTCCTCTTAGTATCCATCTCAGCAGCAAGCGTGTCAAAACACAGATACATGTGTTACTCAGAAAGCTGTGGTATATGGAGGTAATTGTCGGTAGAGCTATACATTTGTGTTCCATAGTAAATGGTGGTTTAGTGTCTCTAGTGAAGCTTGAAGCTTGCAGTGCTTTTGCTATTTTTCAGCATTTTCTTCCACAATACACTGTTGTGGACTTGGAACTGTTATTGCTGTCATCAGGTCAAAATATCTGTCTATAGGTTACCCTCTCTCTTTCTTTCTGCTGAGTGTGTATTAATAAAGTTGACCCCTGCAGTGGAAGATCAGGGAGTAAGTGAGTGGAGTGCCTTCTCTACACCGTGCTGCTCCTCAGGGCTGATGAAGATAACACCACATAACAACGTGGAGCCTTGGAGCAGACCGTGTGTATACGTGTGCTTGTGTGTATGTGTGTGTGTGTGTGTGTGTGTGTGTGTGTGTGTGTGTGTGAGCGAATGAGTGACTCAGGGAGAGATTTATATGATGAATGATTGACCTTGCCTAAAGAGCTAGATGTCCCTCTAGAGCTGCTTGACTGAGAGGTTGCTGTGTCCTGCTGTGTGTGTGTGTGTGTGTGTGTGTGTGTGTGTGTGTGTGTGTGTGTGTGCGTGTGTGTGGGTGCTTGTCTTGTTTTCCCTCTGTACACTTGCACGCATTCTTCATATGTACAGTTCCAGTGAAAGTGAATATATCCACTAGGGAAAGAAAACACAAACATGCAGCAGATTGATTTTCTAAAAATACACACTTCCTCTCCAAATGCTTTTCCAAAACAGTTAGTAAGCTCAAAGAGTGTGTGATGAAGACATTGGCTGATATCCAACTTAAGCTGCCTATCTGTGCATGTATGTGTGCTATTACAATGCACTTGTGTACATATGCTGTATGTGTTTTGTGTGTGTGTGTGTGTGTGTGTGTGTGTGTGTGTGTGTGCATGCCTGTATCTGTGCTGTGGGTGTGATCAGTCCCATGAATTGATATGAGACACCTCACCTCCCCTCTGAGTCTGCAGATGCCAGCTGGAGGAACAAGACTTTATTGCTTCATCTAAATGTCAGCACACAGCCTGTGTGTGTGTGTGTGTGTGTGTGTGTGTGTGTGTGTGTGTGTGTGTGTGTGTGTGTGAGTAACACTCAGAGAGAATAGAGGGAAACTTAATATATGTAGATTCTCAGGTGGTCCACCTAGCCTTTTCAGATCCAACTCGCAAGACACCAAAACCTTACATGTTTTATGTATGGCTTCACGCATGGGTTGTACGTTTTCGGATGAGTAGTATTGCAGGATACGCGCTTGCGCCCGGTTCGTGTCTGAGAGTGCCTATGCTTGAGTAAGCGTGTGTGCATGCTTGTTCCTACGCTTGACAGCACTCCGTCCATCTGTTTCTCCAATATGCATCACTCTTTATCTAACATGTGTTTGAGTTGAGCGTCAGATCGGGCTTGTTGCTGCATTGTGACGGGCCAGAGCAGGTCAGTGGCGTGCAACATGATGATTCACAGTGGAAAAGATGTCAGCTGGCTGCCTGGAAGGCCACTGAAGTGCGACGGGGAGCCGCAATGTACCAGCGATGACAAACACACACACACACACACGTTAAATCTGCAGTATCCATGGATATGACTGTGAACTCCTAACCTCTCTTATACTAAGCTCTCTGTCTTTCCTATTTTTCACTATTTCACTTTATTTTCATTTCCTGTTTGTTACTACTGTCTCTTTATGGCTTTTTCATCCAAGATTACATTTGCTGTGTATTGTTTTCTCTCACAATTTCTTTCTCAATTAGTTTTTTTGTTTTTGTTTTTCACTTTCTTCCCTCAGTCTGGATTTATCCATGTGAGCAAACATGTGCATTCCTTCTTTTTTATCATTACACACACACACACAATAGAACAACTTCACTCATTTACATCAGAACAACCCCGTTCTCTATCTATCTTCCAAATTCTGTTTATTGGGCCTCCTTTGCTAGTCTTTGCATGAATCTTTAATATGTTGATTGTGTTCTGACAACCTCATATATTAATATTAAGTTTGGTTTGTTTCTTTCTTTCTTTGTGGTTTGCTCATAATGGTGTTTACAACTTTACATGAGCAACATTCTGGGTGATTTGCAGGCGTAGAAGCACAAAGAGCATGCTGGGAGCCCTGCCAGGGAGGAGTTGTCCATAGCTGTGTTTAGCTAGCTAGCATAGCTGTTCTTTTGTTATTTAATTAGCTGCTATTGTCATTACTAAAACAGTCACCACCAAAACAAAATGGTAGTGGTAGTGACAAGAAGGAACATTCTTTCATGTTCCTTTATGAATGTGACGCAATTAGATACTGCAAACATATAGATAATGATGATATCAAGCAAATGAAGAGGACAGTAGCAACATACAAAACAATGTAAGACTGTTGTCACTACTGAAAGAGTGCAGTCACTAACACAACACCTGTTGTGGAGTCATCATGATTAATCATACATGCAGGTGATTGCATGGTTCACAGCCCAGCGGTCTGAGAAGAAAAGGAGAGAGGAGGGTGTAGCAGCTGTAAGCTCGGCTCAGCAGAGTTCTTCTGTGACTTCCAGGAGTGTAGTCCTCATTGACTGAGCTGCCCTGAAGACTCCCCTGGAGCTCTAGAGAGTACAGGCCCTTATGCAATAACACCACTGCGCCAGAGCCAAATAAAAGCAGTGATAAAAGCCAAAGACGTTGAATACAGTACAGCCATACTTTTTTTTAAACTGTTTTTTCTCCTTGGTTGTGACCAACTCCCCCATCCACTCTCTTTCTCACTTCATCTCCAGGTGCTCGTCACATTTCCCATGTGATGCCTCATTAATTGAATTGAATTGAATTAATTATCATGTTTTTATATGCTATGAAATGGAGTTCACACCTGAAATGTGTGTACAAGCAAGCACACGTATGTGTACATGTATAGGTGCATGACTGTGTGCTTGTGTAAATATTTGTGATTTCATGTGTGTGCAGCAACATGCATTTCTACACGCATATGTGTTTCTGTTGGTGTGTGTGTGCGTGCATGTATTCAAGAATGCTCAATGCTCACTGTGTGCTAGCAGTTGTATGTGCCTGCCTGCAATTATGTGTAATCAGTAAGCGAGCGAGTGAGTGTGGGTGCCTGTGTGTGTGTATGTGCGTCCACATGTGTGGATCACACCTACTGATGAAATATGCCACGAATGGGGTCCGCTAGCTGAGGTCTGCCCCCACGGCTGCCCCAGCTGGAGATAAGCCACTAATAGGCCTGTTACTGCAGGTTAGTGGGGTTCTCCACACACCACGTTACACACTACAGGTTGAACATTACCCACAGCTCACAGAGGTCCACAGGTTAATGCCATGAAATGGAGACTCAAGTCTAGAGGGACTACACTGGCTCCACACTAATGTGTTAACCCATAAAGATCGTGGTAATTACTTTACAAACTGTGCAAGTTATTTTCATTGCATAAACTAGAGGAATGGGAGGTAGATGTGTTTTGGTAATAGTTTGGAATTAAACTGAGAACACTTTTCAGTCACTGCTGACTTAATAAAAAAATACTGTTGACACTGTTGAGATGTGCACACTTATTCAATGGTATTAAAATTATTACCTGTCAAAAGCAATAGTACGCTGCCAGTTGGTCCACTGTTTGAAATATATGAGTGTGTGTGTGTGTGTGTGTGTGTGTGAGGTAGCCCCGGTGTCTCCCTTCGCAGCACTTCCACCAGAAAAGCAAGGGGGATAGCTCACTTGTGTCTAATGTTCTTAATTAACTTCAAGGTTGAACGTGTGAAATTTAATATGGGAAATTAAAAGATGTTAATTTCCTGCTTTGGAGCCAGTGTGCTGGCATGAATAAATCACATTAAATCAGTTGGTCGGTCTCGGAGCTTAACGCTCCTGAGAAAGGAACTTGTGTGTTCTTACTCGTGGAATGACGAGGGAGGGATTGGAGGGAGGAGAGAAAATGGGATGTACAATCAGCGATTAGTGCTGCTTGTCTTCGGTGTGAAAGGCTCTTCTGGCAGCCCTCTATCTTTCTAAAACTGTATGGGTTGGGATGGTAGTATAATGTAGTTATGAAAGGAGGGAAAGGCATGAAATTGATGGGAACAGAATTACTGTTGCAACACAGCAATGAGCCATCACAATTTTGGGGGGTATTTATTTGTGTGTGTGTGTGTGTGTGTGTGAGAGAGATTACATGCTCTCCTCAGTGACGTGATTCACAATGACATCAGAGTCAAGTGGGATTTATCTTTCCTGGAATAATACTTTATATAGAACTTGTCTAAACTCTTCCCTACAAATACACACAAACAGATGGAAATGTATTCAAACACAATCGACTGTTTGCGTAGCCGCAATTTCACATTGCGACAATTTCCGATAAAAAGCTAAAAACAGTGGCAACGTGTTCTGCATGGCGGCTTTACACTTAATTGGCTATACTTGAGAAATTACACATTTAAACTTCCATCTACAGAACATTGCTGTAGATATCGCATTATGTGTGAAATGTGAAATATAGGCAACACAAAATGTTCCTATTACACTTGCATTAGGAAATCTTTTTGACTTTGCCGTGTTGCTATCTGATAAGCCGGCTATAGCGCTGTCCTGATTTCTCTAATTGGATGCCGGTGAAATAACAATCAAGATAAATGGTCCATAATACACAAGCACTCAGCCCAGCGAATATTATGGACTGTGCTCCTTAGAGACTTTATTAGGGATCCAATATAAGCTGTTACAGTGAGACTTGGCTTCCAATAGTAAATAATGGCTTCTAATCAACTAATGGTTGGCTTATAGGGGACAGGGCTGGCAAAGGATTACACAATCTGGTGTGATTACTCCTCCTCTCGTTGTCAAGGTAATGAACATACTTTATCAGCCCCAGGAAAGCTTCCAGATTGCTGTACCTATATAGAGGATATGATGTGTATGGATGTGTGTGTTTGTTTTTGTGTTCATTTGTGTGTGTGCATGTGCATGTGTGTGCATTGCGTCTACACGTGCGTACACGTTGCGGTGCGCCGTTCGATATATGTGGTAGACCTTGGAGCCAATCCTCGCGCCTCAGACGGATGAACTTGTCTGTCATATTGAGGTCGATCCGTCCTATGACAGCCCTACCGGAGCCATCCGCGTGGCGCTCGTGTGCACGTCTACGCTCACATGTGTCCATGTGTATGTGTGCATGATGTAGGATTGATGGCTTAAAAACACGCTATGTTGGAGTAAAACGTCAACAGCAGGCCCTGGTATATGGAAGGTTTAGTGTCAAGTCAGTCACTGTTACTCTATATAAGCTCGCTGTCCATCCATCTCATGGATTGTTATGACAGGATATAGCTCAGGACAGCTGTCTGCACACTCTGTTACCTGATAGATAGGAGCAGGAGAGTGACAGTGACAATGACAGAGAAAATGAAAGGGTATGGCTATAAGAATGATGAAGAGCTGCGAAGATAAATAGAGGGAAATGCAGAGCTAAGCAATTTTGTCTAATTTTGTTTGATTTCCATGTAGTTTACAGTGTGTGTAGGTGTGTGTGTGTGTGTGTGTGCCCTGAGAGCTTGCACATGTTCATAAATGTGTGTGTTGTGCTTTGCGGGTCAGTTATATTCCATTGTGTTATGTTACTGTGCAATGTAGGCTACTGTGTATGCATATTTGTGTGTGTGTATGTGTGTGTGTGTTTGTGCGTGGTTTCCCCTGGGGGGGGTGTTGCCCTGCTTTTGTCCCCGCTGGTGGAGGCCTCTCCCTGGGGAGCAGCCACAGCCTTGGCCCCTGCTGATGGATGGAGTTCCAGAAAACCATGACCAAGAAGTGAACAGAGTGGGAGCATCCACAGGCGCAGGCGCCGGCATGCACAAGCACACACAACTGTAAGTAAATTCTAACAATTGCGATAATGTGTATGCATGTGTGTGTGCGTATGCATGTGTGCATGTATATCTGTGTGTGAATGTGCGTGTCTCCCCACTATATACTGTGTCGATGTGCTTATATATCCCAGTACCCAATTAATGTATGGTCACGTTCTGCTAGCTGCTTGGTTCAGGATCATTCCCATGTAATTTCACATTCATTAGGCGTCCCCCTCCTACCACCACTGCAAGACACGCCACCATCATTTTATGCAATTGCATTACCGTGCAAGCTAACTTTATATAATGCATCTTCCCCCACCGCCTGCTCTGTTCTAAACATTTACCCGCCTTAATTCTGTCATGCTTGTGTTTCAGATGTATAGTTTCAGTCTCTTAAATAGCTCAAGGTGTTATGCACACCACTCGTTCGTGCCTCAACGTCTCCTTAGAAACAGCTGAAAAACCAACGTAACCAGTTCTGCACTTGCTGATCTGTGCTACAACCTCTCCCAACGCACCATTGTGCATTTTAATGGGCTCAGATTATATATATTTTTCCCTTCATTTGTGAATTTTCATTTTCATTTTCACACACTCCCACAGGCCTCACTGCCAACTGTCTTTTACATGGCTACCCTGGGCCCAGCTCATCAAGCTTTACTCTGTATAGCTGGGAGGTTAATTTACAATGCACTCTCATTTACAGCAATGACTGTGAGGCATAGTGGCTGGGGAGAAGATACATGTTTAGTGAGGATATCTAATATTAGATATTAGATTCGATGAAAAGGTGTTGGCCATGATACGGTGAAGGTTAAAGCCGCAATTTAGGTAAAACATTGGTTGTTATAAACTCTCTTGCTGAAATGAAAATTACAGGATACAATATAGTTTTGTCTCACGTGCTTTTTCCAAGCTGCAGTAGTTCCTTTTGTGCCTGATCCAAGCAGCAACCAACAATGTACATGCATAGTTTCAGAGTCCAAAGTATGTCAAGGTTGCTGCAACTGCTGCTGGCCCTGCTGGATGCTATTCAGAGGGGGAGAAGACTTTGATTTCTTGGGACAATTCTCCCACTGCTTTCTATTTGAGATAAGAAAAATTGCTGCACAGCGTTTGGTCACCAATACAATAGCAACATTTGTGCCCACACAGTTACAAGTAAACAGACTGCGTAAAAAGGCTTCCATTTAGTGGTCGTAGTCATATGGTCTGTTGAAAATAAAAGTTTAACTTAACTTTTTAATCTTAAGAAGCAAATGATTTTACCTCATCCTCTCTGTTACAAACCTGATATGTTTCCATGCTGCATCATAGCAGATTATTATGCCATGGAAAAGCCTAATCCATTAGTAATTTACTAATCCAAGTAAAATATATAGATGTACAAATTCTGTTTGTGTTTGTTTCTGTGTGTTTCACGTGGATGGAAATAGTTAGCAGCCCAAACACAGAGAGCTGAATGGGAGGATGAACCTGACGAGACGTATTTCAGTGACTCGCTGACTAACTAGCTGGCAGCCTGGAGACACAAGACACATGTTGTTTACAACGGTACAATATTGTATCCACTCTAGCTACGCACAACGTCTTTAAAAAGCCAGTTTGCATTTGGAAACAATGAAGAGTTCAGCTTGTAATCATCTCACCATGAAGCTATCAGCCAAGTCAAGTCAGTCCAACCTAGCACTCCAGTGTCCGTCTGGCCACTGGTGGAGAGCAGGAACTCCGGGGGTGTCATTATCTGTCATTATCTGTCAATACAACACAGAATGGAAACCTTAGCATCAAAAGTGTGAGCCTGAGAAAAAAAATGGACACTATTGGATATCTATTTTGTATTCAGCAGCATTTGACTTTTACCAACAAGAATCACTGACAAGGGCAGCCATTCAATAATGTAATACAAGCTGTTCTAATGAAAGGTATACTGAGAGTGTTTGGTGGAGACAGATAGAAAAAGGAGAAGCAAAGAGAGGGAGAAAAATGGAGTGAGAGTGTGTTTTATAAAGCTCCTCCGAGGTGAGGTCAGTGCCTTTGATGATTCTTTCAGAGAACCAAGAACTGAAAGCAAATATGTGTTTTCAAGTGTGTGTGTGTGTGTTTGTGTGTGTGTGCTTGCATGTGAGTAAGCATGCCTGTGAGGATATCTATCTGTGTGTGTGTGTGTGTGTGTGTGTGTGCGTGCATGCTAAGGCCTTGCAGAGACAATGTTTGGGGTTCTTCAAGCCAAGGTGGTTTACCTGCCCCTCTGTTAGCCTGTAAATGGATGAACGGTGCATTGTACTGAACAGGTGTTTGATAAGAGAGGCCTGTGAGAGATAGGCCTCATACTCTCAACGCAAGGTTGATAGCCAAGGGAGGATTGTTGATGGATGGATGACAGGAGGAGAGAAGTGAATCTCAAATGAAGGACGCTAGAGGAGGTGAAGGAGAGAAAAGGGTGCAGAGGCAGAGGAGAGAGGCTGAGCAGTGAAGAATAGAGGCTTGTTGAGTCAATAACCAGTCTCCCCCTGGCTAAAGTACTTCACTAAGCCTTTCACTAGTCTGGTCTTTTTTCTTTTTCTCTCTCTCTCTTGCTCTCCCTAACTCTCTCTCTAACAGTAGAAATCATCTCTTCATAATAATCCCGTGATGAGATGTATTGACAAAAATGAATCACGGAGCATGATGGGTAAGGGAAGGCTAGGCAGAATCACTGATGTGTGTTTGTATATTCTAACTTCGATCAGCGTGTTTCACCCTGACATAACTGAACAAAATTAATCTATCACAGCTATCACCAGGTCAGCTAGGTAGAGCTCAGTGATCGCAGCTGTGGAGTGGCACCACTATTAATCCTCTGCTCCTAAAGGGCTCACAGCAGACCAGATCTCATCCCCGTTAAAGAAGCCTCCATGTTGAGCAGGACAGAATCGTCCATATGTAGAAATAAATGAATAAATACGCCTATTTAATAAATACAAAAATAACAAATCTATAAAAATCTGTCTATAAATGAAAAGAAAATGAACATAATTCAATAAATACATGAGTAAAGCAGAATCAAGAAAATATAAATAATACATTTCTTTTTTTAAATGTATTTCTCATTCTCCACATACACACACACACACACACACACACACACACACACACACACACACACACATCCCTTTGTTAATTTGAGTTGTTGAGGTTTGTGTGTAGAGAGTGAAAAAAGTAAACTTTCCCCTTCCACATGTAGTTCATTCTCTTAGACAGTGTTTGTGTTCATTTGTCTTGGCTAAGCTATTGCACTTGGACTTGGACACCAGATAAGACACAGAGGTGAATTCAGATACTGACGCATGACATGTAAACATTATGTCTCCTATGTTTTTGCTTTGCCCTTTTGATTACTGACCAATCATGGTGGCATATTTTAAGATTGCCACTATGGGAGCAACCTTACTTGCTAGGCCCTGGGCCAAGGAACAATTGATTACATTTTGGTTTTCATGAGACGGGTATTGTTTTTCAGGCATAACTATGAAACTACCAGAGATAGACACTTGATATCAAATCCTAAGGGTATGTTTGCAGGGTCAAGAAGTCTATTTAACTTAAAATTCAAGAGATAGGAATGATGTGTTTGGGTGTAATTGCAAGATGGAGAATTGTTCAGCTTTGGGCTAGTGAGATCTCACTAGCCCAGTGAGATCTCACTAGCCCAAAGCTGAACCCGCCTACATATTATGTAGGCGGGTTTTAGTTGTGAGCTGGTGTGTTTTTCATAGTTTTGTTTTTTTTAGGTCGCTTTTCAAAACTAGACAATGGAGAGACTCATTTTGTGTTTGTGGCGTGGTTGGTAGTTAGTTAGTCGATATCACAGCACAGCGTAGGTAGTGATTTTTTTTTTGTTATTGCAATGAGGTGTATATTGTCTGATGGCTTTGACCTCTTCATGAGGAGGTTTTTCTTTTCTCACTTTCTGTGATGCTCCTTGTTTGTGTATCCTCAAATCCTTTTAGTAACTGCCTGCTCTAGGCCACTGCCTATATTGCCTATGCCATTAACCCCCACTGACGATGCCTACCATGTAACTGTGATATCCTGGGTTTGAATCCAGCCTGAAACCTACGTCCTCTCTCTCCCCCGTGTTTTCGGTCTCTCTTCACTGTGAACTGTCTAATGAAGCAGAAATGCCATGAAAATAATCTTTAAAAGGTCATTGCCCCAGAAATGGTAGTTGCATCAATAAGAGTAAATACTTTTTGCCCTTAGGAATTTTACTACTGAAAGTGAAGAGGCATTTTTTGAAAATCACTTTATTGATAGGTTGGCGTGCTATTTTAAAAATATAGCCAATATTCAGGCCAAAAGCGATCATACAGTTATTTATGTGACAATGAGACAGGTAAAATAGATGTTGGCCTAGGTTTACAATTGTTATTTTTCCCATCTGAAGGAGCTCAGTTTATCTGCACATTTTAAGATAAGGAGGTTTGATTCAGAGGCAAGTGTCTTGGGATTTTATTCATCACAGGCAACCACGGTTGAAGTAAATAAATAAATATAGATAAATATAATATTTTTATCCAGTTCAAGTAATTTCAATTTGGAACATAACTGGGACATGTTATACGGTGATCAGAAGAGGATGCTAAATACATATAGGCTATGCTATCTGTTACAGTGTACAGATACTAATCTATTTTTACCTCTACTTCATCACTCTAATTTAATATTGCTGGCCTAACAATTTTCACTTTGAAAGATGCCATCAAACATAGGTTTCCTTTTCTTGAAATAAAGCTGTCATACCTTCTTTTTCTTTAAACCATAACAACAGTTTAAATAAAAAGTAGTGTATATAACAACATGATCGCAGCTAATGAAAAACAATATTGTGTTATTCATTATGCTCTCATGTGGCAAGCTCGTAACTAGCACTCTGCTATTTCCACTCGTTAAAGTAGAAATGCAATGAGTCATTTGAAAGTGTTTCTCCTAGGAAGACTACTAGCTCTTATTGACCTCACACTGAATCTGAATATGAATAGGTGGCGTGGGGAGAGAAGAGAGACTTTTCCTCTCTGCTCATCCCCCCCCACTGGGGATTAATGGGACTACTGTGGAGAGGGTGAGCAGGTATAAATACCTGGGAGTCCACATCACCGAAGATCTGACATGGACAACACACACAGACACTCTGGTGAGAAAGGCGAGGCAGCGCCTTTACCACCTCAGGCAGCTGAGGAAATTTAAAGTCTCTCGGAGGATCCTTCAGTCCTTCTACTCTGGAGCTGTAGAGAGCATCCTGACAGGAAGCATCACTGCCTGGTTTGGCAACACAGGAAGGCTCTGCAGAGAGTAGTGCGTTCGGCTGAACGCACTATTGGAACTACACTCCCCACCCTGCAGGACTTGTACACCAGGAGGTGCAGAACCAGAGCCTGCAGGATCATGAAGGATCCTCACCACCCCAACAACGGACTGTTTCAGCTGCTGCGGTCAGGCAAGCGCCTCCGTAGTCACGCTGCCAAAACAGAGAGACTGAGACGGAGTTTCTTTCCTCAGGCCATCAGGACTGTGAACTCTGACCTCACCAGGGCCCCCACCAAGACCCACACACTGCCCCTCTTATGCACACACACACTCTCACACACACACACACACACACACTTAGGTAACGACTACACATAATTTATATTATACTACATACATACAATTTCTCATATTTCTATATTGTTAAGTGCTCTTACTGTAAATATTGTGTTGTTTTTTTATATAAGAGCTCTTACTGTAATACTGTAAATATCGTGTTGTTTTTATATAAGAGCTCTTACTGTAATACTGTAAATATCGTGTTGTTTTTATATAAGAGCTCTTACTGTAATACTGTAAATATTGTGTTGTTTTTTATATAAGAGCTCTTACTGTAATACTGTAAATATTGTGTTGGTTTTTTATTGTAAATACTGTGTACTGTTGCTTTGCACATTCCTGTTGAGCATTGCCACTTTTTCATTTCACTGCACACCCCGTGTGTGTATGTGACAAATAAAGTTCTTGAATCTTGAATCTTGAATCATCCATTCATTTTGGCAATCAGGCAATTCAGGCATTTCTAATTTTAAGACTTAAAGATAGTAAACTATTTTGATCTGTTGTGTAGTCAACCCTCTATCTACATAATGAATGAATAGTGTAAAGAGTGGGATGAAATGTCTCTCTGTTCATCTCCATTCATTTCAGGCTGTCAGTCTTTTTCTGCAGTTTATGTTTCTCGTCATGGGGTTCGTGTAGGGTGCAATACCCCTGTGTTATACCATTTAGCCAAGGCTTCATTTGAATTGCACTTCACATTCAAATATATGTTCAAAATGCTCTTGCTTTTCTTTGACATTGCCCGGGGCGCCAATTTTCGTTTAGGAATATTTGCAAAACACTTCAGTTCTCCTTTAAAATGGGACTCCAGTGTGTTCAACACAATCAGCATGACTTTGATAATTCTTCAGAGTGGATAAAAACAACTCTCAAGTGCTGCCCCTGAAATTGGTAAAACGTCTCTATTATGCAATAAAACTGCTATGGCATTGTTTAAACTCCATTGTTCTGTTACTTTAAGAAAGTCTGCCATTCTCTTTCAGGGAGAGCGAGTGTTCTCTCCACCCTCAGGAGAAAATTACACAACTCCTTTGTTCTGACTTGATTAAATACATTTCTTCCAGCGGCCCCGTTCCTGCTTCTTTGCGCTGTGTTTTTAATGTCTCCAACACACGTTCAAACACATGTGTTCACCAACACACACGCACACACACACACACACACACACACACACACACACACACAAACAGATAGAGAAGCTGTACAGTTAAAGTAAAAGTCAAGGCTTAACACAACCAGCGATCCAGTTTGCTGAACTTTCTGCTCTACTGACACTTCTGCTGAGATTAAATAAAGCCTAACTCCTTCCTCTCCCTCCCGCTCCGTCGCCACCCCTCCCTCCTTCTCTCTTTTCTTTTCTCCTTTCCTCCCTCTCTCCCTTTCTGACCTCATGCTTCCTCTTTTCCATGCTGCTGCTAGCGTGTCCTTTCATCTGCATTCAGGATTATCATCAAACTATTGGTGTTCCTGTTTGTGTGTGTGCGCACGTATGTGTGTGTGTGAGAGTGTGTGTGTGTGTATGTTTATATGTATGAGCGTGTGTGTGTGTGTACTTCATGTGCTTGCATGTGTGGGGATGCCTACTAAGATTACCATTTATCTCTCTACTGATCACATCCGTGCCGAGGAATCCAGCAGCGGCATAAGAGAGGTGGTTCAAAAAAAAATGATGCCAGCAGTGATTAGATGAGCTTGCTCACTTACAATTTCAAGTGCTACCGCTTTCTACATCCCAAAACTCTCGTCATTCTGAGGAATTGCTGCTTAGTTGGCTACTAGCGTGGATATAGCAGACGTGTGCTAGTAGGAAGTAAGCCCTACTGCTGTCTGGAGGTTTGGCAGTCTGACAAGGCATTTTTTTAGATGAGATGAGATTAACTTCATCGATGCCTGAGAGGAAATGAGATCATTACAGCAAAGAAGAGAGCTGTAGACTGGAGGAAGGGAATAAACAATACATATAAATGCATTCATTTTAAAAATAGACCATCTCTTTGATGTTCATAAAATGTTTCTCCATAATGGCTAAAATAAAATTTGAGACTATAATTACGACTATTCGCAGATTTCATCCCATCATTGTACTACACATGTACAACAAAAAGTACTAATTTATAAATGTTTTCAGTTTACAGATTCGATTGTTGACAATTTACAGTAATTTAAGTTCGAATTAATTTAAAGGTGGTACTTGAAATCCAGTGGTCAACACTCCTGTTATTACTTGCTGGCAGAAGATGACAATTATGCCAGGAACCTTGAGATTAGAAAGGCTTATCTGGAGAGGCAGAAGGAGGAGGGAGGACCAGCGCTTCCAAATTATATGCACTCCTGAAGGGCAACTAGCATTCATGAACTGTTGTATTTTGGTCTCTGGTTTCCTAGAGGTGGGGTGGGGGGCGGGGGTGTGTGTGTGTGTGGTCCCTGATGGAGCAACGCTGTAGCAAATCAATATCTCTGGCATCGATAGTATGTGCTCCAACACCAGTGAGTAAACAGTACTTAACAAATAATCTGTAGAAACTGATCTCCTTGTGTTTTACATACATGGGCCAGACCATCAAACAGACCTGGGGGGGGTCTGGCACCGTGTGGTCGCTAGAGATAGTTCCTAAATAATCGAGCTGTTGGCTCGCTCAGGATACGTGCCCTGATCAGGATTCATTTTGAACACAAACAAGCTGTGCCATCCACTCTACAGCTACCCCGCTTGGTTTCAACATCCCACATATGTTTTAGGAATGGACTAAAATGTGTAAATGACCGCTTTAAGAATAACACCTTTAACAAAATGCAACCTTACTAATCCAATTCCATCAGCAAATGACTCCATTTTGATCCGATGCTACATGAATTTAGCAGATTAGTTAGTACAATTAGAATATCACTTATTGACAGTGCTTAGGACTGGAGGTTGGATGACTGAAATACTGAAAAATACCTCAACATTTTATGTCATTCGATAAACAGTTTCAGTTTGAGTGTCGGAAGTTTGGATAGATGTGGTTCTACTGCATCATGGTTTTGAGCCAACAATTTCAACCATGGCCAAACAGACCTCTCCCTCACCTCCTCATTCACCCCCCCCCCCCTCCTTCTCCTCCTCCCGTCCCAGCCCACTCCTCCTCCGTAATAAAGACCTCTGTCTGAGCCGGTTTAGGGGAAGGTGAGAGTCTGCAGGCTCAGGGAAAGCACAGGGAGGATTTCCTGCTCTCTTTCTGTCAAGCTGCAGGGTTATGTCGGGTTATGGCAGTATTAGGGAGGGAAGAAAAGGACTTAGCAATGGTTACTCCCAGTAGTTCTCACCATCATATAATATGGATGGAGGACAGGGAGGAAGGGAGGAAGGAAGGAAGGAAGAGAAGGAAGGAAGGAAGGAAGGAATGGTAGAAAGATGAAACAACAGAAGATGTGGTTGAGGGAGGAAAGAAGATACATGGCATCCACTACAAAGTACAACTAAGAAGCACAGAGAGTAGGAAGGAAGACTGAGTAGACGATAAAAGACAGAAAAATATATGAAAAGAAAGATATAAAAGTCAGAAATGGGGGAGGATACAGAAATGTCTTGCTTGAATGAAGCCAGTGTCTGTTATAATGTGTAGTCTACTGCAGGGACTCCCAAACTTTTTTATGTCAAGGACCCCCAAAGAGAACTGAATTAGACCATGGACTCCATTTAATAAGACTCAGTCCTAAGGAACCCTATCTGAGAATGTATTTGTAGTTAGTTTTGATTTAGTATAGAAGACCAAACCAGATACATCCTCTCATTGTGTTAACCTCCAGTGAGTGAGTGAAATAATAGTGATATTAAATTATTCCACCTATTATGGGGACCCCCTGCTCCCCCCTCAAAGACCCCTGGAGGTCCCTGCACCTGACTTTGGGAACCTTTGGTCTAGTGCACAGTGTGCCATCACTCCAGGCAGTATGGTTGTATGCAGTGGCGTGTACAAACTCTGAAACAATCAGGTGGGAAACTCTCTGCAAGGGCAGCTTGACTGACCTGGTGGCTCAGTTGGCTAAGGTGCCAGTTGGCTACATGGCGCCTTGAGTTCAGATCCAGCCTGGAGTCTTTGTTTCTTGTCATCCCCCCTCTTTCCACTGTCAACTGTCTGATAAAGCAGAAATACCATACAAATAATCTTTCAAAGGGCATTTCCTGAGAAAGCTGCTTTTTAAAATGTTTTGCACAGTGGCAGGTACATACCTTTTCAAGGGAGAAAATGCAATATACCTGCATTTCTGACCTCTCACCGGAATCCAATCTAAAAGTTACAGGTATAAAATCAAATACGATATGAAATTAAACAACTTTGAAATATAAAATGGGACCCTACCAAAGTAGTTTCTTTGTTTAGCAAGATAGTTTCCATTTCCATTTTCCAGCAACAAAGAAAAAATATATTTCTATACAAGATAAGCAATAACTCAATCAGTATTGGTTTAACATAATAGCTAGCGTTGGCCTTCCGTAATTGAAATTTCCACCTTCATCCACAAATTGCACTGTTCAATCAAAAGTCAATGCACAACTCTTTTTGCCGTTGAGACTTCCAGGTGAAACTGTGCTAGGAAGAGAATCACTTTATTCATAGTTTGGCTTGCCAGCCCTAATAGTTGTTTCTCGGTACAGTTTGGTATTTCGCACAATTGTTTTTTCATCTAAAGGAGCTTGAGATTTTATCTGCAGACATTGGATGAGAGAAGGAGGGAAGAGTCTTATGATTTTGTGGACAGGATAAAATCATTCATGTGGCCTTAAATGATCATTGCTGACCAATGAAAGCCGTTGAAGACAGGTAGGGAATGTGTGCCAGGGTTGAATAGCCTAGCCTACATATAGTGGAAATACTGTGGTATAAACACCCTTCAGACTGGTTATATGGCCCTTTTAGGTTTTCAGCTTATAGCTTAGCGTATAGCTCCTCAGATGATCAGCGTTAGCTTGTCAGTACAGAGTAAAGCAGAGCAGGATTTCAGCTTCCCTGACAGTCTGGGCAGCCAAGCAGAAAAAGAGCTGTGTTTGCTACAGGCTGACACTGCTTCACTACAGGGCTGCATAGCAATCTGTGTGCTTGGCCTTCTGGTGACCTGCTGTCCCATTTCAAGACCTTGAAGAGCCTTGTTTAAGCTAAGGTTGCTCTGCAAGGATCTTACCTCTTTCCTTCCTCACACCTATTGCCCCCACACTTTCTAAACACCTCCCCCCTCTCTCCTGCAAAGTAAAAAGTGCATACTCATAATGCTATACTCCAGATAGTACATTGTAGCACTCACTTGTGCACATTTCCCTTACATACCCATGTCCCTACAGTCTCCAAAAAGCCATGATGCACAATATAGTATAGTAAATGTGCATACATACTGTAATATCATAATGCTTTTGTTGTGTTTATAGTGATTTCATACGTCCTCTTTTAGTTTTAAAGACCTTTTACTGACTTCAGTAAATTTCCCTGAGCTACTATACTTTCTGTCTCTAAGCCCCAAACTTTCTGTGTCTGATTTAGCTTCACGAGAAGTATCTGCTCCAGTCCCAGCTAACATTTAGTAACTGTTATACCTACAGAAATCATCTCCATTTAATGGCCCAAGTTAACATTCACTACCAACACAGTCACCTCGGAGCTGTGGTACTGTGCCCCAGTGGCCTATAAAGTTGCCCAGTCCTCCTATAATGATGCAGGGGAGAGAGGATGGTGATTTCCACAGTGGGTTAATGGAGCATGGTGAGCTACAGGGATGAGCGCAGGCCAACAGCTCTCCTGCTGCACAGGCTAACACTTCCTCAGTTCACCCTGTTTAGATCAGTTCCCTGGTTCCCCATTAAGTCTTTTTACTTACTGCAGTCAGAAGTGTGTGTGTGTGTTTCTATGTGTGTATATGTGTGCCTGTGTGTGTGTGTGTGTGTGTGTGTGTGGCGACATACTACTGTTTAGTGACAAGTTGCACAGGGACTCACACTCACACTGCGACTCACGTGGACTCACACGCCAAACCTACATTACAGCTCTGTTGTTTTGCTCTGGGCACTCTGCTGCTGTTTATTTTCATTGGACTACAGTGGAATGCACAAGTAATAACTGACTTAATAATAAAGGCTTATTTTTCAAGTTGTATTGTTGTCTTCTTTATTACTTGGCTACTTGTGATCATGGTGATTCGTGAAAGTTTGCATGTTTTTCACTCTGGATAGACGTGTCGAACTAAATGTCAAAAATGTAAAAATATGACCCATACTTAAAATACAATGGGTTGCATGCTCATGAGAAGAACCTCCACCGACGTATGAGGTACCGATATCCCGGTATGAGGCATATCAGTATTATTCCTCCACCTAACGAGGGGAAAAAAGCTCCTGCTATGCTGAAAACCAGTGCAGTGTTTATGGTTAGAATAGTTGTTTTGTGAGGTTGTTGCTTGTACCCATCTGTGCTTTGTGTTTTTTTTGGGTTGTGAGGAAAGCTTTTTGTTTTGCATATCAAAGGCGCAGCGTCTGACGTTCAGGATGTAGTGAAATATTTACCTGTGATGGGTAAGGAGACAGTCCCTCTTGATTCACTTACTTCTCTCCTTCTGTCTACAATATCTCCCAGTTTCAGTCTTCTGTCACTCTCTCCTTCCCCCTATCTCTGTTTTGTTGAACAGAATATTTTATCAAACATGTCATTATTTTTCTTCTTTCACCCCCCCCAGTGTTACAGAACGCTGCTGCTAGAATCTTGACCAAAACAAGAAACGTTGTCCACACACCACCTATCCTGTCCTCCCTACGCTGACTCCCAATTCATGCCAGATGTGAATTCAAGATGCTTCTGATGAGATATGAAACATTACATGGGCTTGTACCATCCTATTTATCAGATATTGATCAGATCTCATTGCACCATATACACCGCCACACACCCTAGTAGCAAGACACTGACTACTCATCAGCGCAGACAATTTTCATACTGCCTTTCAATGGAATGGTCTCCCTGCTGCGATTAGGGAGGCAAGTTCTCTAGACGTCTTTAAATCCAGGCTTAAAACTTTCCACTACCATTTGGCCAACCTTGGCTTTTCATATTCCGGGAGTTAGACTAGTTAGCTAGTACTAGTTCAGGTTCCTGTCAATGGGAATTTAGTTTGTGTGTCCTGCTTCGTGGTCCCTCTGCACCTGTTCATTCATGTGGTGTGTGTCTGTTTGAGTATATCTCTTACATCTCATATCTTTCATTTCAAGCTGTGGCTGCGGCTTTTGTGGTCCTCGACTCTTCCTCCCTCCTCGGGTCCGGTAGTAGCTGTGGTCCATGGAGACTGTGCTGTGCTGACGTCCCTTTGTCGGGTGTCATTCTCACGATGACCTTGATGATGACAATAACAACAGGGACCAAGACAGTGTTGATATCCCTGCGCCGAGACTGTTGTTCATATTTTGTTCATTATGTCTATTTTGTTTATGTTCCATTTGTTATCAATATTTAATCTTTTTAATCTTCCGCCCATCGCATGCCTGACTGTCCTGGAAAAGGGGATCCTTCTCTGTGAAGCCCAAAGTTTCTTCCATTTGTTTCCTCTAACTGAGGTCGTTTTT